>JARYHS010011408.1:153217283-153302128 GCA_031002005.1 Vandiemenella viatica
AGTACTCCCTTGTCTCTAGATAACAGCTGTGCATCAAAGTTGCTCATAGGCGTGCTTGCTTGCATTGTGTTCACTTACAGCCTCGTAGAATGGCAAAAAGGGGGATAATTTTTATATTACCTTTAGTGTAATAGTTGCCATCCTAGTTGGAGCTTTCCTCTAAAATTCCAATAATATTTTACTTATTTTAATGAGATAAACTTTGCCTAGTGGCACCATAAATACTTTCTGTGTGAGAAGCTAGATAACCACTCAGTGGTGGTTTTTTCCCCAACAATTAGCTGCACGATTTCTGTTAATATGTGATTTTGTTATTGAAAAGAAAGAAATTACCATTTTTACTTATTTGTGATAATAGATGATTTAAGATGGCATTAGAAATGATATATGGGTGGAAAGGGAAAATTAGTAGAGTTTATTTGATACTTTTAGAAAGAGCTATACAGGCTTGGTACAGAATTGACATGAAAAGGTTGCACGTAACTTTCTGCTGATTAGTAGCATTAATCAGAAAATACCTAACTGAAATTAATCAGAGTATCCCTAACATTGGAGTTCATTTTGCATGTGCATAAAAGGAAATAAAAATAGGTCACTACCAACATCATCTAAATTGGACAGTTAATTACTTCTTTACAGTTATGATGATCTGTCTGGCACACCTACATAATGTGCAGTTCACATGGGGACACCTGGTGGGGATGACTACTTGTGACTGTACTTAGATCCACGTGTAATCAACATGGTTTATTGTAATTGGATGTAAATATGTTTAACACTTATGTAGAAATGATTGGTGTTCTTAAACTATGCAAGACATGGATATGTACTAAAATTCTCACAACCTTGTTGGTGGTTTGTGGTTACATCAAAATTTCCTGTGTACTATTCCTTGTTTTTTATTTTATTTTTTAACACACTAGCTGCTTAGAGACTTTCAAAATACGTTACAGACAGACTTCAATAACATGTGAACAGAAATTAATAATAATAATAATAATAATAATAAACTATTAGCAAGATTAGATTATTATTTATGTAAATATATTTTATCAGTGTTGATTACTTACTTACATACATATAAATAATTATTTATAAGGAGGAGGTTATAAAATTCTATCAAATTAATTAAGCTAACATTCCAGTGTTGTGATAGACAACATAATGTTGTTGACACACATAAATCCTGATCGACTCAAGGCCCATATACCTGTTTAACTTATAGCTGTGATAGATTTCTTGAAATGAATTCTGGATATCATTTCATTTATGTCCCTCACTCCAACAGTTTTATGAATGTTAGCCTAATAATCACTAGTGTTTTGTATATTTGTCTTCCAGATATGGGACACTATTCTGAATGTAAGCAATACAAGGAACAATTTTGATTCACATTGGAAGAACTTCCAAGTAGTGAAGAAGCTACTTGAGAACAAATTGGTGGGGCAGAAGAGGCATACACGTGGGCTGCTTGTAAATAGGGTCTCATTGCAGCATGAATCTCTGCAAGAGCGAAGTACTGTCTGTCTCACTGCCACTCACAGGGATGTGCTGCTAAACCTGCTCAAACTGAGTACCAGCCACTATAGTGAGGTAAGGCTGAAAGTCACTCTGCATGTAGAAAGACACTGAAAGAAGCTATCCACTTTTGTATTTTGTGCTTGTATGTTGTGAAATAAATGCTCTTTGGGGAGGGGGGGGGGTTGCAACATAGCTTTTCTCCAAACTATGACCGTGCCTGGTAGCTTCTAAGATTTCAATGGCCACCAAAATATTGATTTCATCCCATTAATTAAAGGTATGTTCAGAAAAAAAGAAAAGATAAATACTGTAGACTTATGGACAGTTTAAAAGTTTGTATATTTTAGGAAAAGTTCTTTTACATTTGTTGGTACCAGAAATTTTAGAAAAAGCAATGAACTTCAGATCCGAAAATATGATTGCAGACTAGGCACACTCACGGTAAGCATGCTTCCTTCATTCCCTATTGTTTCTGAAATTTACTAGTTTATACTGAAGAAAGTTCTTTTTTACGCTGGCATGTTGCAACTACTTAGAAATTTCACCACACTACATTGCACTGTTCAAGAGACACATCTGCTCTGTTCAACTATCAATGAAAAACTGCCTTGTTTTCCTTGTTTCTGGCATTCCTTATATTCATTTCACTCAGGATGATGTCAGAAGGACCTTTGATCAGTAATAGAGGATACTTATTTTTTTCTCCAATTGCTCTGAAATTTTTACAGGTTTATATAGCCTGCAATTTAAATGTTATTTTATCTCAAGAGAACTTTTCTCCTAAATGCTACAGTTTTTTAATATAAAATTCCAAAGTTAAAAATACATAAATTTATGCTTACTCCTAGAATTCTTTATCCCTTGAGCTAATGTTGTTGTCAAAACAAACTATAAAAATTTCCCTCAACTTCTGACGTATGTCACATTTCTGTGCCTATTGTATGTAATAGTGAAAACCAAATTATCCTGATATGATGTAATCTTTTCCAAACTTGAATATTAAAAATCTCGGGAACTACTGCTTCTATCGAAACTCAAATAACTATCATTTTATTCACTAAAATTCATATTCTTGCCTCAATGTCAGTCTCTCCCCACAAAGAGCCACACCCACAAAAAAAAGGCCTTTGTCTACTTTTCCAGTTAATAGTCCCCTCTTTCTATTAAACACTTCCTTCACTATAGCAGTGCGAGTTTTTACTCTGGGTGGGATCTCAAGTCTTCAGTGGTTGCTTCCAATATTTGAAGGATTTTTCTTGGCTGATATTGGTTAGTCCTATCACCATACTCTTGTTTTTACTGTATCCAAATTCATCAGTATTTTTCAGCATTTTGTTTAGAGTTTGCTCACTTTCTGCCAACAGTATAAGGTAAAGTAGAAAAAGAACTGTTGGGGAAACAAAGATTTGAGATGTAATTTTTAGTGGTATATGAAGCAGAAGAAAATTGCCTCAGAAAGAAGTGCAGACCCACATGAAACCAGCTGGCATTTTGATTATAATCCTATTGTGGACCCCCCACACTTTCTCTGTCTCTCTCCCATTTTCCAAAATTCAGTTCTGCTGTCTGAAAATCTGAATATTTTAATTTTCTTGGTTTTGCATCATTTCTGTGTTTTGTGTTAGTAAGTTTGGTTTTCTTGATTTGTAAAATTGTAGTCTTTGAACAACAGTTTTGTTTGATGTAACTGTACTGCCATTTTCTCAAATTTCTGTTAACTGCAGTGTGAAAAATATGTTACAGGTCAGATCTCGGGCACAGCAGACCTTGTTCACTAGCACTGTGACACCTTCTCCTACTCTTATCTTGTGTTGGTGCCAAAACTCTTGGAGCATCTGAAGCAAGATTCCAATACATTCCATGACCAATTTAAGGTATGTTTCATTTGATTTTTGCTTGAAAGAAATTTTGTCCATAAAAATTTGGGCAATTTGAGATTTTTTATTACTTTATTCACATACTGTCTTTATTTCTTGTAAGAAAGACATAGGAACATTTAGGGTTCTACATCTCCTTGTCGATAATGCATAAAATTCAATTAGCCTTTGATTTTATATTGATTATGGCAGATGTAAATTTTAAAAGAATTAAATACAACCCTTTACTTTTTTTTCCTCCAGAAAGTTCTTTAGTTTCTTCATGAGACTGTAAGTTATTATTAGTTATAAGGCAACCGATATTTAAATGTGCATGTGCACATATAAAAGATTTAGTTTTTAATTCTAATATGAATAGAGCAAGAGAAACTAATTAAGTTGTTCTGTTATCAATCGAGGGGGAAAGATAGGCAGGTCATTTACCTAAAATTCATAGTTGTTAACATATACTGCAGTTTTGGAAACCTTAACATTACTTCCTTCTCAGTATTAATTTCCTTGGTTATTTTATCAGTGAGATAGATGAAACTTTTTTTCCTGGTGTTTTTGAAAAGAAACGGAATATTATACAACTATATAAAATAGTAGCTTTAATTTTAACAATTTTCTTTTTTCTTCAGAGCAAATTTTGTTAACTATAAACTTCTATTCACACTGTTTGTTCTACTGTTCCAATGCATTCCTGTATTAACATTTCATCATTAATTTCTATTGAATTGAATAGTGATAATTATGATATACTTTGCTAAAAACTAAAGAATGCTGAATATGTGTGTGTATTGTAATGATCCATCATCCATGTTTTGAGGGTAGCATTGGCTATGGTCCTGCAATGAATCATGCAGGTTAGTCCCTGTCAACAATGGATAAGTGATGTTCTTACTTATGCTTTTCCTCTAGGTATTTTACTACTTGCTCATTTGCCATATGATTTTATAATCATCAAAGTGTAACTTAATGTAAATAGAAGGCCCCATGAACATAAATTAAAAGTTGTTAATTAAATGTTATGTTGAATTTAATACAAACAATATACAGCTAGTTTATACATCAGACTTCCATCTCTGAATACACACATAGCAAATATAGAATGAATAGGCTATTTGACAGTATTGAAAATATATAACAAATTGTAATCATTTGCATAGATTAAAGCTTCAGGAAGCTATTTTTTGAATTTTGAAAAGAAAAGTGGATTATTTTAATAAAAAAAGCAAAAGAAAAATTAAATTTTTCTTACCATTGTCTACATGACAGAAAACGCTCCATGATTGGTGGTCACTTTAGTGACGTCACATGCCTGTAAACGCTGTGGCTGCAAATGGAGCATTTTCCACTATCCAAGTTTTCTACTATTTGTTGCTGGTTATTTCCTGTTATTAATGAAATTTCGTTTTGATTACAAAATGGAGAATGATTTTTAAAACCCTACAGTGAAAAAATAACAAAAACAGAAGTCTTATTTGTTAGGTTAGCTATAGAAATAACCTTGACAGAGCTTAAAAATATTACAACTTCAGTTTGAGAATCATTTATATATCAACTGAAAGTTAGTGATTAACAGAAATCTTTTATAAGAATCACTAAAACTATAAATTAAATTAGTAGTTTTAGGAGATATTGATGAGAAAAATGCAACCTGTAATGTACAGGTAGGTATAAGGTAAGCACGAGAATTAAATAACTGGGTGTTGTGAGCCATTTTTCTTAATTTCAGATAAAAGATTATAGATAAATGATAAATTTTTGACAATAAAACTGATTTTATTGTTTGTTTATTTATTTACTTACTGCATTTCACTTCATCTCACGCGAAAAAACTGTGATGTTTAAGTGTTTACTATTAACGTAAAGAGGAGCAACTAAGAAGTGGTGTCCGCATAATTGCATGGTTGAAGAGTGCTAACGGAATTGAGAACGTCCTATGTTCGAACCATGGTTGGGATAATATTTTTTTGTTTCTGTTTGCTGTCTTTTGCACCACGGAATCATTATTTTATTCAAAGAATTAGTAAATTTTTTGTTGCTCAAGTGTCATGCAAACGCTTGAAAAATAAATTGCTGCCATACAAGAAAACTTTTATGACAAGAGATCCTTCCTGTTTTAATTTTTAAACATACCGGAGATACATTATCATGAAAAAAATACAGGTGCAATACTGTGAATAATTGAACTCTTAGAAATTTCGCGCTAATTTTGCAACAGTTCCGGAAAACTTTGATCCATTTTGTTAGAATTTTTGTATGACAATACAACTGCAGGTTACCTTTCCGTCATAATTGTGTCTATTTAGGCGATATTTACTATTAATTTGCAAGTAGTTTTCAGATTTTTCTAAACTGTTTTTCGCTGTGCAAGTAACGTCCAATTTCCTTATTGAAGTCTTCTTCGGTTACATTTCAAATGTTTGTAATTCACTTATTATTCAAAAAGTAGTGATGCCTACGGAAAAAAAAAATCAGGGTTTGGTGGATTTTCGAACACAGTGAATATGCGATGCAACCAACAGCAACAAGTATCCAAAGAAAATGCCCACAGAAAAACAACAACATATTCCGAAACAAGGATCGAACCTTAGAACCCTAACCTTAGTGATACTTGCCTTAAACATTGTATTACATTTAACTCTACGAAATTACAGTGTAAATGAGCTTCTCAGAAAATGGTGACTTTTTCGCAATATCCTCTGTTTTAATTTGATGTGGTTTTTGTTTTGTTATTACTTTGATCATACTAATGTCTTCCCCTTTTTTTCAGGGTACACTTTATGTCCTACTGGGTCCAAAACAGAATCCCTTAGTTACCAGACATGACTGGACTATGCTGAATACTTTATGGCCAGCTATTGTGTTAGCTAAACCATCTGAAAAACAGTCAGTTATAAACTTACTGGACTCTGTAGTAGACACAGTCCACAAACATTTTCCAACAATCACAATTAATTTGGAGGTATGGTGGTAGTTCCACATAATTTACAGTAAACTGAATTGTAATTTCATGTTATTTGAACAGGGAGAAGGTAAATGAGAACTAATGAAAGACGATGGCTCTTGGTGTGTAAGTTCTGGTTTAATTTTTGATGTGTTGATTTTTTTCACCTTTGTCTATCTTTTGTAATTATGTTAGGATGGAGTATCCGTGGTATAAGTGCCAGGTTTGGAGGCAGTGGCCATAATTGTGCACTGCCTGTCCGTAAGTCCATAAGACCACATTGTGTTTCTAAAAGCATTGAAAGTTAGTTTATCACTGCAATGGATTAATTAACGTAACGTCAAGATACCTGCGTGTGTGATGTTTGGATGTACATCAAAGTATGGACGTAATAAAGTAGGTTTATATGTAATACTTACTGTAATTATGAACCAATGTGATCGAACTCGGTTGCGAGTGAACATCGTCGAAGATGATGGATTTCTCTAATCAACAAATCAAATGTTACTGATGAAAATATCACAAAGGACAAACGTGTGTGCTCTCTTCACTTTGTTCATGGTAAGTTAAATTCTGTTTGTTGTTGCACATAACCTGTTTAACAGTAGGCTAATTTGTTATCTTACGTACCTTTTTATATTTATATTAATTTTTAAACATTTTTTACTGTTTTAAAATTATTAATGTTTGATTTTATTGTTTTCAGAGAAACCATCTAAATTGATGGATGAAACACACGTTGATTGGGAACCCAGCGTCAACCTCGGATATGTATTCCTGACGACGACACCGGAAACCGCGATCAACAACAATGAACGTTATGAACGGGCGAAAGTAAGATTGTTAAGTAAGACATAAGAATTTGTTCAAGAAACTAAAAGGATGAGGATTGAGGCTGATGATCTTCATGATGTGAGTGATAGTGATGCTTCTACTGCAGGCGTTAATGCAGGACAGTGTGTTGAAGAGACTAGAAGTGATACAGATCAAAATGACATTTCTCCTGGGGTCAGTTGCCAAACTGATTTATCTAATGAGGACTATATTCAACTAAATGAAACTTACAAAAGAGTTGTAATGTTGCACTTAAGGCAGAATTGGCTACTGTGAAGGCACGTCTAAGTCATTTTGAAGTTACTGAGGAAGTGTTAGCAGCTAATAATAAGAAAATTCAGTTTTATACAGGGCTTGCAACTCTACAATGCCTATGCATGTTTTCAACCTTGTTTCTGTTAAAGTAGAGTCACCTCATAGAAATGACTTATCAAAATTTTCAGAATTTATTCTGGTATTAAGATTACACCTTTTAGAACAAGACCTAGCTTATCGATATGGTGTCACACAACCAACTGTAAATGCGATTTGTGAATAGTGGATTAGAGTTGTGGCTTCTAGTTTGGATAAGTGTATTTATGGCCTGAAAGAGAAACCTTATGTAAGACAATGCCACTGTGTTTTAAAGAATCTTTTTGTTACAGTGTATGTGTTTTGAAATCTTTGTCAATCGTCAAACATCATTAATAGCTAGAGCAGGAACTTGGTCAAATTAAGCATTATGGCACTGTTAAATTTCTTATTGGCATTACCCATCAAGGCTGTATTTCCTTTATTTCTAATGCTTGGGTAGGGTGTGCTAGTGATCAATTAATTATTAATAAAAGTGGTATTCTTGACAAATTGTTACCTGGTGGTGTCAATATTGCAGATAGAGGATTTGATATTGCAGAAGATGTTGGAATGTATTGTGCTAGGTTGCTTATTTTAGCATTTACTAAAGGTAAAACACAGTTGTCTTCTAAAGGTGTCTCAGAAACTAGGTCCCTAGGTTATGTGAGAATTAGAGTTGAACAAATTATCGGTCTTTGAAGACGAAAATATAGGATAATGCAAGGACCTCTTCTAGTAGAGTTTTTGAAACCCCATGTTGGTGATACTTTATCTCCCACAGATCTTATTGCTTGTGCTTGTTGTGCTGTAACAAACCTTTGTCCTAAAATATTTGATGTTCCTGAGAATTCCCTAATTTAAAAATCAATCTGCTTTCTCGCAAGTTTTAAAATGTAAAGAAAACTAAATGCTATATTTGCGGAAAACATATGTTTTACAGTGTTGATCATAAGTCTTTCTTCTACCTGCAGTAAATTATATTTTTGAGGAGCATAAAGTAGAGAATTTTGTGGTTTTCCTTTGTAGGTATAATTTTAGTACTGTGATTTCATTATATTGGCCTCAAAGTGACTTTTTTGATATTCTGGACTGAAATAAAAATGATGAAACAAATTTGTGACTTAAAATTTACTTTGCAGACCTATCCTGTCCTTTTAAGAGCAACAAAAACTTACATATGTGGTACATTAACATTTGTAAGATTATGGAATAAAGAAGATAGCTTTTATTGAAGTACCGTAAGTAAGTAATATGTAAAAAAGAGTACTTGATAAATTACAATTTAAAATATAACTTTTTTCTGTTTCAAAAGAGGTTATGATCATATTGATATCACAGGAAATTAAATCGGCTTTAGATGTTGAAAAATGTAAGATATCTCAGATATCTCAGCCTGGCAGTACATTTTAATAAAAGTTGAAAACCAGTAAATTACTCACTGGTAAAAGCATGACATTTGATTTAAAATTAATGAGTATGTAATGAAAGAAAACTCCAAAGAATAGTATTGCTTAAAAATTATTGATTTTAAGTCAAAATTAAATTTCTAAAAAAAAATTGATTATATGAATGAACTAAAATTTAGAAAGAAGAAAAGAGTTTAAAAATTAGAATAAAAATCAGATGATGATATGGGTAATTATATAGTATCCCATCCATCTTGATAGTTAGTGGTTAGGTGGAAATACGGCGTTCCATTACAGTCTTAAAGCAATTCAAAATTGGTTTCTCTAATACCTTACCACGTCCAGTGAACTCGGTTTCAAACGCACATTCAGAAGGCCTACAGATAGAACGGACAAGGATAGGAGCTGGGCCTTCAATATTGGCATGGCAGATCGAATTCATTTTTGAAGCTGTTAGACGTCCTGCTCTGTACGCCAACAAAAGAAGGCTATTATATTGGACCCTAGTGGCCTCTTGCAAAGCTGAACACTGATCAACAGTCAGTTTTAAGGATTCGAATAATTCTTCACATTTTCCAAAAAGTTCTGTCTGGGACAGAGAAGCTGTGGATGGGTGAAAGAGATTGGTCAAGGGTTCAGGCAAAACAGCACTATTGGACAATACACAATCGACAGAAACAGAATTCTTCCGATCTTCAGCAAAGGGTTCAGCACAATCTAACATTGCTGCTGTAGGATCACTATCATTCACAGCACTAAAAAACACTGCAAACTCTTCATCTGTTGTCACCAACTCCTCAAAGGGCCTCTTCTTGCATGTTAATGATTGATCTGGATCCACTTTACCATACAACATCTTGTACTTCTCAGCTGATGCCAGCTCACATTCCTTCACTTCACGGATCATAACATCACTAATTTTCTCTAATAGGAAGCCACTCATTTTCTCTTGAAGTGCAGGTTGTTCTTATCGTCTTTATTTCCAAATAAAAAAAGGATAGCACTGATATGGGAGCAAGCTGATCCCAATCCTGCCGTACAGTTGCAATGAGCTGTTGTGACTTCTCCTTTCTTCACAAGTAGGACCCAGGGTTTGAAGAATGGCAAATTCAGGCTCAGAGAATGGGTAACCTGGATTTAGAATAATAATAATAATAATAATAATAATAATAATAATAATAATAATAATAATAATAATAAAACATTAGTTACAAGCTATAAAAACATTTAATGAATATTTAAAATCTTGTCAAAATACGCACATAATATACGCACTAATATACCTGGCTGATAACTAGTACTCTGTTGTTGGGAATAAGTTTTCCTTTGACAAAGTCCACATGTCCACTTGTAACATAATTGTGGCCTTCCAGGGACTTAAAAGCCTTCATTTGATCTAAGTTTAAAAAGTTCGTCCCGAAAACAAGATAACCAATCAAGTCCTCTCGCGTTACATTAGGAAACATCGCTGGGTCGACATCGTGGACTACGCTGTCTTTCACACACGTTTCATACGGATCCTGGCCACCACAACGGTCAACTTTTTTTTTTCTATAAGCCACTGCATCTTCTCTGACAAGAGTCCTACCATAGGTTTTTTTTCTCGATTTTAGATATTTTTCACCAAGAAAACAGCCGTAAAATATGATAACACCGTCCAGCTTCCATAAGAGCACGTACATTAATGAGCCTAGAGAGTGCACAAATATGGCGACCAAAACTGTATCTGGTTCTTGCATATACTGTGTATAGGAATAGCAAGCCCATCACTCTTCACAGATAAAGGCAGGAGGTATGTAACAAACCCAAAGACATTTTAAAATATTTTGGCTAAAATCTTAATCATGCATAGAGGTGAGACATGTAGCAAGGGGATCAGATGTGTGCACATTGAGATCTACCACCTGGCTCAAGGGGTACATGTGTACACTCTGAGATTTGCTACATGATTCAACATGCAGAAATGCCCAGCTGGAAATGAAAATGGCGTGAGCAGCAAATATTATAACATGAATATTAGGCTGTCCCTTATAATAGCAATAAATAAATAAATATTCGAATATTGAAACGCATACCCTCTAATTCTTTTTAAATCGCTGTAGTTTACTTACAAAAGAAATTCTATCATCCTACTATGATGTTATCCTGTGCCGAATAGACCTGAAAGTTTACGAAAAATGTTTGTTTTGATTATCTCCTGATACGTGACTAGAACATTAAAATTTTCTCGTATAAATCTTGGTTAGTAATGAAATGTAGACAGCAAGAAATAATTTTTTAGTAAGACAGGAATATTAAAATTATGAGGTATTTTTTAGAATCTCTTTTTAACAGTGTGGGTACAATTTTCAGTGTTTTACGTGAAAATTGTTTCTGTTCTTCATCGGCTGTAACTAATTAAACCATGAAACTCCTGCATTAATTTCACAGCTCTTTCAGCTGTGTCATCAGATAAAATACATTTCTTTTAGCCTGTATATAAACTGCAGTTTCTTCCATTGAAGAAACGCTTTCTTGAATAACACTGTTTTAAATTTCAACCGAGAAAATAAATGTTTACTCTTCATGGGTACAAATTCATCGTGGTTTTTCCTAAAACCAAATATAGGTAAACATTAATCGAGTTGCAAAAGATACAAGCAAAAGATACAAAATAATGTGCAATGTACATACAAAACAGCTAATTTTACATACCATACAGAATAAAGCTGGATATTTCTAACATTAAAGCAGTGTAACTTTCTACAAAGTCAGATGTACTCTCACATTCTAAATTACTTACTATTTTGCGTTTCTTGCTCAATTTAAGTTGATCGAGCGTGGTGGTGTAACGGTTAGTGTTCTGGCCTCGCATTTGGGAGGACGGCGGTTCGAATCCCCGTCCGGCCATCCAGATTTGGGTTTTCCGTGGTTTCCCCAAAATACTCCAGCCGAAAGCTGGGATGCTTCCTTCAAAAGGCCATGGCCAAATTCCTTCCCATTCCTTGCCCCCCCCCCCCCCATCCTTTCCCGTCTGTAAAGACCTCGCTGTTAAGAGACGTTAAGCAGTTACAAAAAAAAAAAGTCAATTTAAGTTGAAAATTTAGGAAATGTATCTTGAGTGAATAAATAGCTCTTACCATACATAACGCTTGATACACTGCTAGAGGAGGCCTTATTTTAAGTTCTTTGCCACTATCTCCATTCAAAAATATAACCAATAGCTCAATTAGTTCTCTGTAGTCATTTCTCAAGAAGAATTTTTAATTCTGCCAAACAGAAATATAACGGCTACTCAATTTGTATGTCATTGAAAAGTTTTTTCAGGGTACTGACATTATCTTGATGCAATTATGCAAAAAGTAACTGTGTTTTTTCTAACATTTGCTCCAGAAGAGCCCAGGCAGCATTGAAATGACCTATGTTAGATGCAATTGTGTCACAATTCATTACCTGCACTTCACTTATTCAGAGCATTCAGAACAACTTCACCTTAATCTTTATCACAAGAAATTGTTCCCTATTACGAAATGTAATTATGAGATAGATTGGCAGTCGTTCTTCTTTGGAACTTTTTATGCCCAGACGAAGCAACAACTTGCTATCCCAATAAATGGTCAATACTTAGGACACATCATTTTAAAATCATTTATTATAGCTTCTGCTCATTCCTTCCTCTTTTGTGTCCTCATTTGTTGAATGGGAGACTTGTTTAAAGAAAAATCGTCTAGTCTAAACATAAGTGCCTCGATGATAACTTGAAGAATGTAAACTGAATCTCTTACACTTAACTGGTATCTATCCAAGGCAGCTATTATTTTAGGAGTAATGATATCTTTTCTTCTGCGCTTTGCAGCAGTTCGTGATTGTATTATTTCAGGTGGTTTCGTTAAATGCTCTTCCGGATGTTCTATGGAACTAGAAAATGTATCATTAAGTTCTTCAAATAGCATCAACAAATCATAGGACACTGGAGAACCTGACTACTCGCTGTACAACATCTATTTAATTATTTTTCTCTTTATTTATTTTCATTTGTTTTACTCTTTCTTTTTAAGCTAGTTTTCCACACATACCAAGCAACTTGGTCTCCCTGGCTCTCTCTGTCACTGTAAGAAGATTTTACCCTCCTTCATTTACATCCTTTCGAGGGCGTAAGCGTGTGGAATACCATAAACAATATCCAATTCATGTTTGAAATCTTCTTTCCTTTGTTTATAAGAATCCAGAGATTTGCTTGCAATCTTTTTGAACTGTCTCCACAGTATTACCCAGAGTATGATGCATTCCTGTACAGCGACATTACGGCTTTTCACTTATACCATCAATTTGCCTTCACGGATATTAAAAATGAAACTGATAGCAAATTGGTTGTTGGCCTCTCCTAATAAAAATATGCTCTTTCTAGCTGTTTGTAATCCTAAAACCATATATTAGAACATAACAGTATGTGACACCTATTCAAGAACTGTAATTACCGTAACAAGTAACATGGACGCTTGCCACTACTCTTGCGTAACTTATATGAATTTGAGCAAGTCGGCATGGGTTACAGTTTTCAGAATGGAATAAAAATTTATTTGTGAATGTTTTAGGGTAAAATGAAAAAAGTTAGGACCTATGTTTTACAAAGTTTTGACTTTGAAAAATAGGGGGTACCCTAATGAATATCCATAAATATGTGTAATTACATAGTGATAGAATGGAAAGATCGACTGCCAGTGTTATTTCTCAAAAGACATGATCATTTTTGTAACTATACATTTTTATATGTAACAACAAACAATATTTCTTTTACTGTCGAAATGTGTTTTGTCAGTAGTGATAGTGAAAAGTGATGCAACAAGAAGACAAGTAGTTGCCTCAGGGTTGTTTGTGAATGGGAGAGATTCAACGTGAGTTTCATTTGAAATAGACAGCTGATTGAAAAAGTACAAACTAACAAATCCCACTCATTAGTAATACAAAAATATTTTATAAGAAAAGAAACATTGCATACCATAAGGAACAGCATAATGGCACAGTTAAAAAGAAAGAGTGTGATAGAGAGAGAGAAAGAAAGTGCAAAAATATTGTGGGATAGTGATGAATTTTTGGGTCCTTTATCGACAATAAAAAATGAGTGCTATGGGTCATAGTCAGATAACAACTGACAGGTCATTTCTCATTAGTATTTGACTGAGTAGTATTTTTAGTATTTTTGTGGATGTAATATTATAATAATAATAATGTTAAATTAAAATTGCAATGGAGCGCCTGCTCTGGTGGCAATTTCCCTACACACCCATCTTCCTTCTTTCCTGTGCTCACCTACATTAGTCCTCTACAAATTTTAACTTTAAATTCTTTCAATCTTTTTGGTAAATTAATTGTCATTTCTCGTGTTAACTTATTCCAATCCCTGACACCCTTACCTAAAAAAATAAAATCTTCCTATACACGTTTGTGCCTGAAATCGAGTGCCAGTAGCAATAGAGACTAAGAGCAGTAGTTGAATAGAGAGATGAGGAGGGTTCAGATATAGTAACTAACACACCTAAATCAGTAAAATATGCAGATTTATCTGGGGGGCATTGTAATAGCTATTATCAGCGTGATTACTTAATTGATATGCTGATTAATGCTATCTTAACTAATGTAATAAATATTGTTTTGTAATGTGTTGTTGTGGTACTGAATTTTATCAATATTCCCGCGTTGGGCGATAGCAGTAATGAATATTATTTAACAAGTTATCCAGTTATAATGTTGTATTAATGCTATAGTTAATTCAATGATAAAATATAACTAATTATCAAAATTGTGTTTTTTTTTAATATTTAGCTGTTTGTAAATAGAAGGATTTGTTAATACTGAATCAAGTAAGAGAAGCAAGAATAGCTAAAAATGGAATTTATTTAACAATTTTGTTGCAAGGTATATCAAACATGACATGAAAATTATTTAGGTGCCATAACAAAAGTATAGTTGTTGGCTATAATGACTCATTTATGTGAAATGAGGACATAAATTTAACCAGAATCCATGATTGAAATAAACACTCAAGTTAATTACTTTCAGTGGAAAACTGTCACATGCTGTTAGCGGAATGCTGTTAAAAATGGGAGTAATAGCACATTTATAACTCTGGCACATTAAAACTCTGGCACATTAAAACTCTTACAACGCAACACTGATATAAACCAGTCTTAGCATGGTACAGTATGGGTAACAATTTGCCCATGTGAGTGGGTCAGTATAAGTATTGGAGGAAAAAAATGTAATTGTATTGTACATTATAATATCACCAACATGTTGATGGTGTTGAATGGAATATGGTCAGAGCAATGGCAGATATCTTCTGCATTTTGGACCTATATCTGAATTGACAGAGAAGGGTACTAACACCTTGACTTAAACATTCGCTACAGTCAATCAGCAGTAGGTTGTAAAATATACTACCCTATCACTTTAAAACTTGCGGTGGCATGATGCAATCCCTGGCTGTGAACCACATGGCTTGCAACTGATTGCATGGAACAAGCAACCAACATCTCAAAGGCAATCTGCTCACAGGAAGCCATCTTGTTGAGGTGCTATGAGGAAGTTGTGAGACTTAAATGTTCATGAGGGGTTAACCATAACGTTCTGTCTCAACTATAACCATGATAATATCTTGGATAACTTTAGTTTGTGCTCTGCAACATTAACTTGGTCACCACCTAGCTAGATTAACCCCAAACTAGGAAAGGTAACAGATAATAAGTCACTGATTATTGCTGGTAGATAGTCACTATATTCTTCTATTTTAAGCAAAGCCACAAAACTAAATTGGCATCAAAGTCTCAAAACAAAAATCAAAAATGTAAATGCAGGACTGATTAACATGCTTGAGCCAGACCAAACCCCATTGTTCAAAGTAAAGCTAACTGATGCACGGAAGCAGATAAAATTTCATCACACGCCCCTAAAGTTCAACTTGTCTCGCCAACGACCGGCAATTAAGTTACTCCGCCACACCACATGGCGTATAATGCTGCCTCAGAGCAGTGTTGTCACGGAGCATGGTTACGCTCATACTAATTTGCAAGACTGGCCAATGTCCACATCATGCCACACAGTAGCATAGTAGTGCTCTAACTGAATGTTGAAGACTGGGCGTGTCTACTTTGCACCAAAATGACACGCCACAGAGCGTGGTTACACTCGTACTAATCCTGCAAGACTGGCCTGCGTCTACATCGCGCTGTATAGTTGCAGAGTCGCATACTAACTGAATCTGGAAGACTGGGTGGTGCCTACATCGCGCAAAAATAACATGTCATGGAGAGTGGTTATGCTTAGATGACTTGAAACAGACTGGCGATGAGGAAAACTAAGGGCTGCTATATATAGAAACATCCATGGGAATACGAAGTCTTCCGGTTTCTCACATAAGTATTCTCATGATCTGATCAAATTTAAAATCCCAAGCTCGAAGATTTCATCAGACTTATGACCTTGGCGACTTAAAATATTCCTATCGCACTGAAACTGTAGGTAGATCATTTAAAAAGTGTCAATTTTGATCCTTATAAAAAAATTTGTAGCTTCAATAATTTGGCTGAAAAAATATTATTTTCTGAGATTCCCAAAACTTGTTAATAACTTTACAATCTTATAGCTACGAAGCTGAAATTAACTTTTATTTTACTTCTAATTGAATGCTCTTCTATTTGTTATAAAGCAAGGCATGTTTACTGTTTCCAAAAGGGCAAAATAAAATTCGCCAACAAAAATAGAATTTATATTTCCTAAGCTATTAAAGCTATCGTTCTCAAAGTGGCTTTAAACGATTCTACCTATTCAAATTGATTCCTGAACAAATTCAAAATCGCTACCTGTTTTCTTCGATTTCCTATGAATTTTTGTAAACTCTTCCAGATGAATGCAACAGAAAATACTATCTTGTTCAAAACTGTAAAAATGTGATTTTCTAGCTTGAATTAACTTGGTAATTGACTTTAAAAATGATATGCAATACTATTCAATTTAACTCATGGTTCTGAGAACAAATTTTGCTACGCAGTTACAAAATTGTTTAGGTTACCTTACAAAGTAAAGTCCATGTCCTTACCAGGATTCGGGAGAGCTTCAAATGTCTTCTCTGTGTCATGTGCTGACACCGAAGAATGCAGTTGGCATAGGAGAAGGAGCCAGTACAATCTCAGCAAAGAGATCAAGTGCCCCTTCCACAAAGTCATGCAGAATAAGGAGAAACTTGATCACAATCATTAGCTTCCAGTTTTAATTCACATATACATGTATTTTCAAGACAGCTGTTTTGTTTTCAATTTATAAAAGTTAAGGAAAGTGGAAGTCTCCTCCAGGAAAAATGTTAATAGAGGCCTGTTTTGTCTCTGTTTAGTTTGTTATTTCTTGAAATCATCATCATCATCGTCATAATCTTCTCCAGTTTCCCGGGTGCGGTGTAAGAGCGCTCTCCACTTTTGCTTGTCCAAGTACGTTTCCTCTTCTTGGATTTTGGACCATTCTGAGGCTCTTTTTGGTTTTGAAAGCTATTTACAATTACTCGTTTTGCTGGCTTGCTAGGCCTAACGCTAAAGAGGATTTTTTGTTAGGGTTAACTCCCTTAGCCTTAGGTAGTCCCCTACCTATCTTGCAAGGCAGCAAGTTGTGCCCACATTAGTGCCTTGGGTACTAGGCCGCCTCTTCCGCCAGCTCCACCATTCTGGAGGTCTCCTTCACCTCTGTCACTGCCGTTGAGGTCTTTACCGTTATCCTGGCAAGGGGCCCTCACATGGTGCTATTATTGTGAAGTGGCAGATATGGACCCATCTCTTAGATACAGTTTCAACCAAACCATCTTGTTGGCATCACAAAGGACATGGCCTGGTTGGCCTTTTCCTGCATCTAACCACACAGGCATGTTCCACTACTATTTATCTGTATTTTTCTCATTATTGGTGTGCCTATTACTAAGGTGTTTGAGCCCTGCTCGGTACAGTACTATACCATTTCAAAAATAAATGGCATTTCTTGGGCGAGTTGTTGAGCCACACTTCTATGGACATAGTTTGTTGCAGCTTTCCTATTCACTTCTCGAAATTCTGAAATTTGCTCGAATAAACACGATGTTGATATTTTACAAAATGATGAAACACAAAAATAAATGATGTGCGAGTGGAGACTTTCCCGGCATACTGATTCCATGTAAGCTTCATAGGTGTTCAGCCGGATAGCATCATAAAAACACAATGTTTTGACAGCTGGCTCTGTCTTCTTGCTTAATTCTTATAGTTTTGTACTTCCAAATAGTTTTTTTTTTAAGTTTAGTGATTAGTTTGATAATTACATTATAATTGAATAGATGTCAGCAACAATGAAATTCAGTTTAACAGATGTATGACATCAGTTGTTATTTGCTCCAGATTCCTGATAAATGCCTGCAGTCAGCTAAAAAACTATGGACTACAGTACCTTGTCCATCAGTGGAGGAGATCTCAGACAAAGAGATCGCCTTTGGTTTGGAACAGCTGAACCAGAGAAACAAACACAACCTGGATCAATACCTCTCACTGCTGGATTCACTCATGGATGCCATTGAACATGGGAATCTGTGAGTAGGTGGGAGTTGTATTTCTAAAGCCAGGGGTTGTTTTTTATTTATTTCATAAATCAGAAAACTGCTGCTACTTTAATGTTTATTCACACGAGCTTGAGTTTCATTCTTGTATGCATAAAATTATCCATTTTATTTAAAAAATACTATTGTATATTAAAGTTTTGTCAAAAGTAATTTTAATTGAAAAATTTCTTGATGTTATTAATGTAACATAACATAATTTTTTCCCCCCAGACACTGGCGTTTTCATACAATGGCACTAAGCTTTCTTCGAGATTTGGTTCATCCAGATTTGGCATATCCTCCACGTGTTGTAAAATATTTCCTAAATACTCTCATTCATGATTCAATTGAACTTAGGAAGGTAAGCATAACTACTAATGATGGCTGTTTAATCAAGTTTTAGCTTCTCTGATGTAAATGATGTAATAAGAACACATTAATTTTAGAAGTTGTTACTTAACCTTTCAGATTTCATGTGATGTAATATCAATTAGAATTAATGGAAACAAAATTTATTGCCTACCAAATAAAAATAAGAATTTAGGTAGTACCTACCATTTATCTAACATAAACCACAACACAAACACAGAAGAAAAGATAAAGGCAATAACTTAACAAGGAAAGCGTTGTATTATAATCTGTTTCTGATTACTTAATACATACATGAATCTGTAGTGAGCTGTTATGACGCATTACATTCCAATACTTTTTGTCTGTGATGATATTCAGTGCATCATCCTAGAATACAATGGGCATGGTTCCTAGCAAATTTGTACTTTTGCTCCATATCTGATTCTCATCAGCATGTTGCTGGTTGTGCAATTCCTTATCCATTTTTTCTTCTTTGGTTTAGTGTTACTTAGCTGGCTGTAGCAAACATGATTCTCGTAAGGAATTGGTGAGAGCTAAAGATTGACTCATACTTGTGCCCCCATGATATGAATGCATATAATTTTTCTTGCACCTCTATGTTTTGAAAACTTGACAAAATAGAGATAGAAAAATGTTATTCTAGTGGTTGGGATAACTGTAACAGGTCCCCTTTTCAACACCACCTCTATACCTGTTTTTTTTTTTTTTTTCCTTCTTAAATTTCAGTTTTTCGCTATTTCCCAAAATCATCTAGCCAAATGCTGGGATCGCTCCTTTAATAGAAAATGGCTGAATCCCTTCCTGGCCATTGCTCCATTTGTCTTCTGCTAGTTAACCTTTATGCTAGTTAACTGTAAAGCCAAAGAAAAATTTATTGAATTTTTTACAAAATCGCTTTCCATTTACTTTTAGAAGAAAAAAATCCCTTCTTTTATTATTTCAATAAAGTTCTCTATTTGACTAAAGAAAATTAATTAAAGTGATAAATAAAGTTTGTCACCAAATGAGTATATTGGCTTTATGTAAAGAGATGCTGGATATAGTTTTTGATAGGATTACTACTACATGCAATACATTCTGATTTATCATTCTTACATTATTTTGCAGCTATCATTACATATAAATTTGCCCTTTTAGGATGTCATAAACTTCGAGTTATGGACCAACATTTTCCATCAAACGGCCTATTATCTTGATCAAAACTATCTATGATAGTATTGAATCAGTCTGAAAATTTTGCCTTCAACACCTGCATACATGTTTTTCCAATTGCTCAGCTTGAGACCTTGACTAACATTGTTGTAAAACCACAATGAAGTGCAAAATTTTTGTCTTAAATTTTATAGTGTCCGCAAAACAGTAGGTGAACTATGTGATGTACTTGTTCTTTTATATATATGCTAGCAGAGTTCCTGGTGTTGCCTGGTCTAGTTGGCATTGATTTACCAGTACACTATTTTTATTCATGCAATTAGAAACGTGTACCAAGTTTCATAAAATTTGCGCCATCAATTTCCAGAATTAAAGCAAACCCAGATTCACCTGCACCCTACCAAGAAGTGGGTTAAAGTTGATTTATCCTTACATCATTTTTATTTGTCCAAAAAAATTAATGGCTACCAATCTTCAGTACTAAACTAAATGGTGATTTAGCAGTACAGTTCTAAGAATGGGGTGGATTGGATGCTTTGATACAGAATGTCAGTTTTCATTTTAGTCCAGGTTACATTTCAGCCTAGTTACATCTGCTAACGTTGCTGATAAAAAATCAAAACGTGGACCATACACGCATTAATACATACAGCATGTGTCTGTTTGTTCTGGCATCATGCAGAAAATACTGATTTTGAATGGTTTTTGAGAATTTGAAAGCTTGTGGTCAAAGCTAAATTTAACATATGTGTTAAGACGTTACAATACATTTATTTTACGAATAATAATCTACCATTACCTAAAAACTGCTGAATTGATTTGACTGAGTTTTCACAGTATCAAACATTATGACTCATTATGCTGTTTTATCTGCCTCTGGAGCTAATAATGTTCCCATTATGCTACTTCATCCGCCACTTGAGCTCAAAATTAAAATATATTCCATACCTGTACAGTTGAATATCAGGTATTCAAATTGCATATCAAATAGTCAGAACTAACAAGATTTGAAAAAAAAAAAAAAAAAATCTTTACTTTCGATTTCTTTCAGGGGGGGGTACAAAATGCGGTGCCATTTTATTGTGAACAGAATGCTAAAGACGATTGCCAGAGACATTGTAGTTGTGATGACATAGATTTTTATCAATGAAAATCTCTGTTGTTTTTTCGTTATTAGTTTCTTGCATTCTATATGGCAATTTATGGTGTTTAAAGACTAAATATCCCGAATTAAAGGGAAGAATATTTAAAATTTTGTGTGAAGAATAGTTATTATTGGAGGCTGATTTTATTGCTTTCGTTAAATGCTATGGTCAGACACATTGGAGTTGTGTGTTTAGTGCGAAGTATGCAACATCTAGTCGTTCCATCTTTGGTATTTGTCACCATGTGCTCAGAATTTCATTTAAGACTCCACAACCTACTTACTGCATCTGTACCACTGACAAAACCTATCCCATTATAGGCCATGGTATTTATACCATGACCCACTTCATATACAAGCCCACCTGCTCCAATTGCCTAATTTCTTATACTAATTTAACTGTGAACCAGCTGTCCACCAAGATAATTTTTCACATTACAAGCAGTTTACCCCCAAAATGTAGACAACCTAGTTGGTGGCCATAGCAATGCCCACAACTCATACAACCTCAATTACTGTTTAACAATGAGCATTGTCAGAGTACTCCCAGAGGTCACATTCACATCCAAACACAATAGTAGTCTATCAACACATTCTCCTGATATGTCATGGCCTTTAATCTTAGGCAATACTTACCTTAGGCTTTACCATTTGATACTGGTATACCCATGACCTGCATCTATAACTTATTAATTTATTTTCATTTTTTGATTTACATTATTCATATTTTTATCATTTTTCACTTCTTACATGTATTAATATTGTTATTGTAGTCCCTCTCCACCTTTATTTCGAATGTAACTGTTAAAAACGTTCAAACATTCATTCACGTGGCTGTATTGATCACATGTGCCATTTGCTTCATCATATACAGTAAGGAATAAGGGACATTTCCTATTGAGGAGTAAGGTATATTTTCTTGTTGTATGTCTGTGTAGTGCATTTGATGCTGTAGACCTTCTTCCATCAACTTTGTTAAATTATGGGTCACTTTATACCGAACGTGGTGGGTGAACGGTTAATGTTCTGGCCTCGCATTTGGGAGGACGCAGGTTCAAATCCCCGTCTGGGCATCCAGTTTTTGGTTTTCTATGGTTTCCTCAAATCGCTCCAGGCGAATACTTCCTTCAAAAAGGACATGGATGCATTCCTTCCCGTTCCTTTTCCCCAGTCCCATCCCGCCTCTAATGACCTTAACCGTCGACGAGGCGTAAAGCCGTAAGTAAAAAAAAAAAAAAGTCAACTTTGTTTTCTTTCCATATTAAACTGGACACCTACTTTAATAAATCTATTTTTATGTTGTGTATTGTCTATTTTTCTCATTAGTAACAAATTTTAGCATTTGATGCCCTTGAAATGAGAGCACAGCAAAATATACATTTGTTCCTGTTTGTGGAGTCTTTGTTCTTTAAGTCTTAGATTCTTGGATATCCTGAGCTATAACTTGTCAGCAAAGGTCTTCTTTGCCTGTATGTGAATGCTGCTGGAAAAGTTATTTCTAAATTTATTCATTCATTTATTTTTAATTTTGAAGAACATTAACTTTAACTGTAGCATATTCACCTTTTTTTTTGGTATTTTACGCTGTCTCTAAAAAATGAAGAAGCAGCATGAACTCAATCAAAATTTATTTATTTTTGTCTTTTTTTGCCGATCTTTCTGTTATATCTTTTTTGTTCTGTGTTTTTCAACTCTAATGCTGTTGTTCTTACTAGGTGCAAGCTGAGATTTTCATTTTTTTTCAAAATCATTTGATTTGATTTGATTCTTTAGTATTACATTATAGCATTTCCTTTAACGGTTAATTTTTTTCTGCTCAAGGTTGATGGTAACCTACTAAAAATGCCTTAAGTGTAACAGATATTAGTCATTTTATTGTTATAGTTTATTTTTAATGTTTAACAAAATTTTAAACGTATTTGGGATGCACTTAAATTTGTTGTGGAAATGGGTGTTGCAAAAGAAAAAGGGAATGAAAAGTACTTCAGACTCTCCTTCCCTTGAAAGAGAAAAATTACCACTGTGGATAGCAAAGTTAACAACTCTGGTATAGGCTTAAAATTTTTTGCTAGATTTTTTGTTTAATTCTTTTTCAAATTTATAAAGAACACTTAATTAGTTTAATGTAATAGTTGAAAGGAAATAACTAAATGTTATAATTGGTCCTCGAAGTTCCACTGGCATTGTCAAACAGGTCAATTACAGACAATATTAATGCCAGTGGGGGGGGGGGGGGGGAACAACAACAACAACAACAAAAAAAACAAAAATGTAAGCAAAGTTCTAAAGTGAGAAATGTTACTTAACTCCTTAAAAGTTATAAATCTGACTATTTTCACAGCTATTTGCAACAGCCAATGCCATCATCACAAATCAGCTCCTTTTCAATTATTGTATTAAAAGCATTATTCCCAATTTTAACTGTGGGATCAAACATAATTTGTCCTTCAAAATTATGAAATTGGAAAAAATTCTTTTTACATTATCTTGTTAGGTAACCATTTGATGTGTGGAAATGTGAAATTTGATTTATGGAAGTGATATACATTTTTTATTATTTTAATGCCATTTAAGTTCATTAAATTTTTATGTACTTCCATTTTAAATGAGAATATTTCTCTTTTTGTTTCCAGATTGCAATAAGGGGAACTGTTTTCTTACTAAAACAGCAGAAACGACCACATAAAAAGGTTGTACTTAATCCTTACAGTTTTTCAGAGGACAGTAAAAATTCAGAGAAAGTTGTATGTCCGGGTGAAAGACCTGATAATGTTTGGGTTCAGTACAATGGTTGTCAAGTGCCATTAACTCCTGAACAATGGGATGAAGCTAGATATGTACATCCTATGTATTATGGTTATTACTGTTGGCCAAAGTAAGTTACATGTTTACAGAAATTGATGTTAACAAATACTGTCGGAAATCTTGCACCAGGTTTTAGTATTTCTGCACTTTCTAAACTGCTGTTAAACTTCTTTAGCCATTTCTTTTTTTTTTTACTGCTTTAGTTTAAAAGATTTATTCTAAAAATGAGTGTTGTAGCAATTATTATAATAGTGACAGTGAAAATGCTGTAGGTAATGAAAATAAGGAAGGATAGGGAAATTAAACACATCAGCACTTGCCACAGATGAATGCAGGAGGGCTATGCTGAACAAATAAACATCAGCATACTTCTATCAAAATTTTGGGATAAACCTTAATCATGTTTAGAGATACGACATTTTATTGCAAGGGGATAAGATGTGTACAAAAAATAGATCTATCATAGGACTCTTGGGTCCACCTTGCCATGTATCTCATCTCTAAACATGACTGAAATATTTTAAAATGGCTTCATGTTTATTTGATTGTCAAGTCATCCTGCCTTCATCTGTAGTGAGTGATAGGTTTACTTACCATATCCTTCCTTATTTTCATTACCTAAAGGAGTGTTTTGGGAGTATAGCTAATGAATATCAGAAATGCAAATATTTATGGAATTCACAAAATAGCAAGTGGTTCTCGGAAAATGGTGCATTGTTTAGTTGGAAACTGAGTGTGATTGGTAAGCAGAAATGCTGTGGCCTAACATTGAGTAAGATGTGTATTTGAATTCTGACCTGGCCATCCAGATGTGGGTTTTCCATGATTCCCCCAAATCACTCCAGGAAAATGCTGGGATGGTTCCTAAAAAAAAAACAAAAAAAACAACCAAATGGCTGAATTCCTTTCCATTCCTTGCCCTCAGTCCATTCCTGCATCTAATGATGATGACATGACATAAAGCCATAACTTTTTTTTTTTTTTAACTGCTTAACGTCTCTCAACAGCGAGGTCTTTAGAGACAGGAAAGGATGGGGGGCAAGGAATGGGAAGGAATTTGGCGGTGGCCATTTGAAGGAAGCATCCCGGCATTTGCCTGGAGTGATTTGGGAAACCATGGAAAACCCAAATCTGGATGCCAGGACGGGGATTCGAACCGCCGTCGTCCCGAATACCAGGCCAGTACGCTAACCGTTACACCACCACGCTCGGTAAAGCCATAACAAATACACACACTCCAACTAGAGGATAATTATAGTACAGTATCTCATAAAAAAAATGGAATTTTACCATTTCTGTAAAGAATGGTGTACTAAAGCTAGTAATTATGTGATGATGCTGACTGATTTTATGATAACAGAGTAATTAGAACTATAAACAATTGTATATTTAATTACCATTTAGTACAATTTGCTACATAATTTACTATTTCGAATCTTTTAATCTGTTTTGTTCTAGTCCCCATTTAATAACTCACCTGAGAAGTCATGTTTACACAGGAATTAGTCATTTTTTAAACCTTACAGCAATGAAAATGCTTAATCCCAGTTTTAATTGCTTGGTGGCAATCTAATATTAAGAAGTTTTTTGACAGATGCAACAGTGGTCATCAGAGTTTAGACAAATATTATATTTGGCAGGCTTACAACAAACTTTCAAAAATAATGTTTTTTTTACGTTCATATTTTTATTGCAGTGCGTTTAGTAATAACTTACTAGTTTTGCTTAAGAATGTGATTTCCAGTTTATTTATTTACATTTTGTGTAAGTTTAATAAATCTGTATTGTTTGAATAGTTATAACGGCAATAGGACTAGGAAATCAGGTGAAGTGTCTTGTAATTCTGACAATAAGTATTTTGGACCACACAATTTCATTATTATGTGTTGGTTTTGAAAGTGATATAAATGTTTAAATTACCTGTGGTGACTTTATTTTTTGTTCCTATGCTTCGTGAATGATTGGCACTGATTAAGTTAGACATTCGGGAGAATATTGGTTTTGCTATCTGGCCATACAGAATTCAGATTTTGGTGGTTTTAGACTCTCCAGGCAAATAGAATGTTTTCTTCAAAAGGCCATGACTGACTTCCTTTTTTTTTTACTTGACAACAATCCTCTTCTGGCTCTAATGACTATGTCAAGATGCATTAAAGCCCAACTGTAAAAAGATATAAAAAACTTTCAAACTTTTTTTTAAATTTATATATATTTTTTTATAATGCTTTTTGACAGTATCCTTTTTATTTAAAATTAAAAATACAAAAATCATTTTGATAAAGATGTGGATTGGGAAGTGATATACAAAGCGTTACTATAGTTTGTTGCAACTACTAGGCTATGTTAGTATCATATAAATATGTTAGTAAGTAAAGCTTTATTATTTGCCTGTTTTACAGTTAATAATTATTGGTCATTTTCTGTGTGAAAAATTGTCATGGTACTGCATAAACCCCTTCTTTATTGTATAACATGTTTTGGGGGGTGAAAAGGGGGGGGGGTGTCTCCTTCCGAGAAAACGTCAGTAAGATTGCTCAAGCAACATCATCTTCTGCCAATAGTGGAACTTGTCTGCAACACTTTTGACTACTAAGGTAATTATTCTGAACAGTATGCAGGATCGCCATGGGTTGTGATTAATTTTAGCTCTTAAGCTCATGGAACATAAACATAAACTATAGTCAGCATGTTATTATGAACGGAAAACATTTTATTCAACTTCACACACTCAGTGCACAATACAACACACAAATAGCCCATAATCTCTACAATCCCCCCCCCCCCCCCCACTCAGAATATGATTAACTTATGGATGATCCTTCCACAAGCTGAAGATTATGCCACATCCACCCACTGCATTAGCTGACTGATGAAATTTATGTAGCCTTTGACACAGCACTTTCATGAAGATATCGGCAACACTTCATTCACTCAGGATGTATCAACCGGAATGTTGTGAATTTGGTGTGTTTTTTTTAATGTTTGTTTGGCCCTCCTGCCTTCATCTGTGGTAAGCAACAGGTTATTTTTCCCTATCTTATCTTTCTTTGATATAAACATGGATCAACTATGTTATGAACAAATCCAAGATTTTATAATGTTTTGTTGATATTTTTTTTCCAGCTTCTTCCACTTTGCTTCAAACCATATATCAATTTATACAATTTACAAATCAGTTTTTCTTTACCTGTATGTATAAACCCTTCACGTTGCTCTATATACAATGTATCATTTAAATCACTGTGAAGATAAGCAGATTTAACATCATATTGGTCTGTGAACCACTTCTCAACACCAACAGCTACAAGTAATCTTAAAAGTACCGAAGCCTGATTTAGGTGCATACACCTCTTCATAATGCATTCCCTGCTTTTCAGAGAAACCCTTTGCAGCTAAGCACACCTGGAAATGTTCACTTTCTACTGTCTTCCTTTTAAACACCCATTTGCATTTAATAATAGTTGCATAGGTGGTGTAACCAATGACCAAATAGTGTGCTCCTTCCATGATTCTATTTCTTCATTCATTGCTCTCAGCGATCAAACTGCTTCAGCAGAATTGTCTCACTAACTGAAAGACAGTTCCACAATATTATTAGTATGAACTTTGTTAGATTGCAGTTCTATATTAACAACTTTCTTTGAGTTTATAGAACACCTTTTTTGGAGAATCATACTGTGTTGCTGTAGCTGATTTGCTTTAGGTTTTGCAAAAACTTCCCCTTGGGGGTTCTGTCTTCTTTACTTGAACAGTTGATTGTTTTTCACTCTGATTACACTGGTTGACAAGGTTTTCTTCACAAGAAATCTGACTAGGGAATCTAGTGCATTTTTTCATACTGAATTCAGATACGTAGTCAGAATTTTTCCATCAGGCACAGTTTTTTTTTGTTACAGCTACTTTTTAAAATTTGATTTTAGCGTTCTTTTTGACCTGTTATAGGAACCTTTACCTTATATGTAGCAATTTTATTCAAGCTCTATTTAAGGAAATGATATGTAATATCATGCTGAAGCACCAAAAGACTATGCAGGTTTATTCATGTTTTTACATGCGCAGACCTGTTAATCTGGAATTTTGATGTGTCATTGTTGAGCTGACTGTGAGCTTGTTAGCACAAATATCACTAGTGAAATATGTCCTTCCTTTATGTTTAGAAATATATTGTGTTGCAGAGTATTCTTTTTTCATTATTCCATGAAAGAGTGTAAATCGTGCAGATAATTTCTACTACATTACTTTGATTGTCAAGTGGGTGATTTTGATAAGAGCTGAGCTTCAAATGTATGCTCTGTTTTGTGTGTTAGACTGTTGACTGGGTAGAAAAATGGTACACATCATATGCCATTTGCATATCCCATGATTTGGAGGGAACCGAAGAATCGTCTAATTTATTGTTATTTTTGTTTAACAAATATTAAAGGAATCACATCTAAATCAAAATATACAGTTAATTATCTGAATTTGCCATCTGAAATGAGGCCTGTCTATCACAATGAAGATTTCCTTGAACCAATATATGCAGATAAGACCTTAACTAATTACTCTAATTCTGACCAAGCTCAAACTGAAAACGATTCAGATGATTACGATTATAAAAATGATCCTACATATGAAGGCAGTAGCTGTTCACCAGATGTAAGAATATGTAGTTATCGTAGCAGCCATAGTGATTTTAAAGACTGCTTTTCTGAAGAAAATGGTATTGTGTTTTGCAATGATATTTGTTCTGTTATGGAAACTCTTGGGCATGAACACTGGGCAGGTGAGTGGCAAGTGTTCATAGACTCGCCTAAAGTTAGTTTGAAGTCTGTCCTGCTACATACTGGCAATGAACTACCATCAATACCAGTAGTTCACACTGCTGAAAGAGACATATGAAAATATGAAATTAGTTTTATAAAAAATCCAATATGAAAAATATAAATGGTATATCTGTGGCGACTTAAAGGTCATTGCTTTATTGCTTGGTTTACAACTTGGGTTCACGAAATGTTGCTGTTTTTTTGGTGCAAATTGGACAGCGGAGCTAGGAAGTCTCACTACAGTATAAAATCATGGCCTAAGCGTGAATCTCTTATCCCTGGCCAGAAAAATGTGTCACATGTCCCTTTAGTGAATCCTGAAAAAATATATTTACCTCCATTGCATATTAGATTAGGACTAATGAAAAATTTTGTAAAGGCTATGGATAAACTTTCTGATGGATTTTTGTACTTGGAATTGAAATTTCCCAGTGATGCTTAAGGAAGGAATTTTTATAGGACTACAAATATGGACATTAATGGCTGACGAACATTTTGAAGGACTGTTAAATCCACTAGAAAAAGCAGCCTGGCAGTCATTCAAAAAGTATGTTGCAATTTCCTTGGAAATCATGAAGCAGAAAGCTATCGTGACATAGTGGCTGATGTTTTGCATTGTTATGAAGCTATGGGATGAACATGTCCTTAAAAATTCACTTCTTGGCCTCTCACTTGAACTTCTTCCCAGAAAATCTTGGGGCTGTCAGTGTTGATCATGGTGAGCGTTTTCTTCAGCAAATTTCTCCAATGGGAAAGAGGTACCAAGGCAAATGGAGTTCTAATATGCTGGATGACTTCTGTTGGACCAGAGAGAATTGTTTCAGATGCAAAATATGCCCAAAAATCACTATATACCAGTATTTAGGCACGTTAAAATGAGTAGTATATCTAGAGTTAGATAGTCAGTTACTGATTTTATTAAAAATTACAGAAAAATCAAATGAATATCACTAATAACTCCTTCCTAATTGGGGAAAACTAAAATCACATGTTTTTGTTCTTGTAAAAAAAAGTTAATTTTTGTAGACCAGTGTTACCTTTATCTGAAGCTGCTTCTTCTATCTCTCTGACTCAAAATCTTTTGAATTCTTATTTGCTTACACTTGACAGCTTTTCTTTGGCATTGATAATTACATTTTTTTTCAGGGTTTCTGCCTGAAACCTTATCACTGCAATCAAACTGGTATTTTCTTTTCAGTGCAATTGTTTAAAGGTCAAGTCTTCAGGTTTATTAATGTTTTATACTTTATTACTTGTGCTTTCTTTGAATAAACAGTTGTGTGACTAGGCAACTTTTCGAATATCTGGCATCCAAATCCTATACTTGTGTCCATGTATTGCGTATCCAATGAAAATTTCTTTCTTGATCCTTACTAAGAGTTTTGATAGGCGTTTTTTGTTTGGAATATGTAAAAAAATTTCACATATAAGGAACGTTAAAAAAGAAATGAGCCAGAATCTGGAATGTGAAAACCAGTGACAGATGGTAATATAATTGCATCGGTAACAAAAGGTTTTCAGACAAGAGTGCGGAAGTCCACATGCCCGCCACTATTGTGTCACAAGTGCAAGCCTTGTGAGTACAAAGCTTGCAGCAGCATGTGTCAGTCGTCCAGCGCTCTTCTTTGACCAAGACGGCCTCCTTCTGATAGACTTCCCGCAGCTCGGGATTGCCCAGCATTACTCGCAAACCTTGACCACGCTTCACCAAGTGATCAAATGAAAGCAACCAGGCAAGTTCACCTGTGGCGTCATTCTACTTGACGACCAAGACCTCATACGGCCAACACAATCACGGCACTTGTGCAGAAATTCAAGTGGTAGGTTCTCGGTCACCTTCCATACAGTCCACTAGACCTCTCCCCCTGTGGTTACGCCATTTTTGGTCCCCTAAAAAAGGATCTGAGGGGCAAATGATTCCCCTCAGATGACGACGTCAAGCGGTATGTGCGGAACTGGATCACATCCCCAGGAATTTTAGGAGACAACCATTCACCACGTTGTGTTGCAGTGGGACAAGTGCCTCAACAGCTAGGGCCAATACTTCTGAAATACAGGTACTGGTTTTTGTTCCTAGGCCTCCGGCTCATTACTTTTTGAACCAGCCTTATACTGTCGCCTGAAGATGTGTGACACTTGGCTTCCTGCCAACCTCTTAGTTCGTTGTTTTAACTTTGTGCTGACTGTTAGTGGCTTGGTTCATGATATATGTGGGACTACTATATATCAGTTCTGCCCAAGCTACTTTGGATAACCTACTACTGCTGATTTCACTTCTCACTAGAGCCATCAGAGTTCTGTTCAGTCTCTCTGCTATCTCATTTTGTCACGGTGTGTAGGCCATCGTTTTTTTTCATGTACAATGCCATTAATTTCACAGAAAATATCCACTTCTTTGAACAAAATTCAAGCCTATTATCTGTTCAAAATCTCTTTAAAGTTTTGCCAGCTTGTTTTTCAACCAGAATCTTTCATGTTTTAAACTCTGCTATAACACTTTCCTTTGTTTTAAGAAGTATAATGAAAGCTTATCTGTTAGCATCATGCACAATGCTAAAAACATATCTTTTGTCACCATTGGTTTTCACATCAAATGGTCCCATGAGATCTGATGCACAAGATTCAAAATTGTTCCATTACTCTTCAAATTGCTTGGTGCCTACGTCATGAGTGGCACTCATATAGCATTTCCAGCTAGATAGTCATTATGTGGTGTTGTGATTGTCAACTCACAATTTGAACCAATTAATGACTGTTTTGACCATTTTTATAATCTGATTCTTGTTAACATGCATTAGTCTTTGATGCCACAAATGTAATATTTTTAATTTTCCTTTTTCACATTGTGTTAAGTTTTCTTAACTTTTCATTAAATTAGGTTCTGTTCTCACCACATACAAATGACCTTTGTTCTCCACTTTCAGTAGTAAATTTTTGCTGTAATCATAAATGCAACATCTATCTTATAAATAAAAATCAATTTCTGTCTGTCTGTTTGTCCTCCATGCACCAGTTACGGTGAAACTTTGGTGAGTTGTCGATGTGCGCGTCGGAGAAGGTTCCTAAGAAATAAAATTAAAAAAAAAACCACCCCCTCTTCCCCATAATTTAAAAAAACCACAGATTTTATTCAATTTTGTTGGAAATTTGCACACATATACCTCAAAACAAACATAAAAATACTGCCTACATATGGTTTCCAAAAACACAACCCCTCTCCCCCTTCCCACCCCTTAATTTTTACAGAAACCCACACTTTTTATCCGATTTTGATAGAACTTTGTACACATATACTTTTAAAAAATAAAAAAATACTGTAGGCATTAGTTTTACAAAAACCCAATCTCTCTCCTCTTTTCCACCACAAAACCACCCTCTCTACCCCCGTACACCCATAATTTAAAACAAAACCTACAGATTTTATCAGATTTTGTTGGAAATTTTCACACATATACTTTAAAACAAACAAAAAAATACTGCCTACATATGGTTTTCCATATACACTACCCCTCTCCCCCCTTCCCACCCCCTTAATTTTTACACGAACCCATACTTTTTACCCAATTTCAATGGAATCTAACACATGTATACTTAAAAAAAAATAGAAAACTACTGCAGACATAAGTTTTATAAAAACCCAATCTCTCTTCTCCTTTTCCACCCTTTCATTATTGTATGTTCTTTATACAAGCTGCAGTTCCTATATGATTTTGAAGGAAGTTTCCACACGGATACTTTTAAAAAAATACTGTTTACTTTGTTTGCCAATGCCCAATGCCCACCCCCTCCCCCCCCCCTCCCCCCTCCCCTATTAATTTCCAGTGATCTTTATTGAAACCCACAGTTTTTATCTGATTTTGAGGGAACTTTGCATTTGTATACTTCAAAACAAGGAGAAAAATGCTGTTTACATTTGGTTTAAGCAACCAACTGCTCTCCCCCTTTACCCCTACCCCCTAATTTTTGACAATTTTGATATACATACCCACAGTTTTCATACAATATCGATGGAGTGTTGCACACACAAACTATAAAACGGACTGAAAAATATGGTCTATATTTTGATTGCAAGAACCGAAACCCTCTTCTCCTTTCCCTCCCCCATATTTTTTTGCCAATGTTATTTATACATAGAGTTTTTATCCGATATCGAGGGAACTTTTTAATTTCTTGGTCAGCAACTGTCAGATCATATTCTGTCCAGTGCTGTTTAGCAGGAAATAATGTGTACTTTAATAATGTTGCTATCTACTTTCCCCAGCTTTTTCAATTCCAAAAAACTGAATGGTTTCAAGCGTAAATTTTGCTTAATTAGGGTGATAGGGAAAGTGGGTGGGTTTTGTGAACCAAAGATAGACAGCATTTTTCTCTTTGCTTTAATTTATACATGTGCAAAGTTCCACATTGAACAAAGTTAGTGTAAAGAACATTAAAGATTTTGTTTCACTCTTATCGCTCGTCAAGTGTATCCCTCCCTCCCGGCAATTCTACCACTACCGCATGTTTTCTGCCTGTGCTTTATTCATGTGGTGGGTTGGGATGTGACCACATCTTTCCCTCTGCCATATGTCTCGCCTCTCACGTGATTAAGACTCATGTCGAAATATTGTGCAATTTTTTATGTTTTTACGCGTTTGTCTCGCCCTCCTTCCTTCATCTGTGGTAAGTAACGGGTTTCTATTTATTTTTCCCTATCCTATCTTATTTTCAACATATTGTATAACATCTACAGTATTTCCACTGCCTTCGTCTACATAGCTGAGGCCACCAAGAGTTCCCAGTAGAAAGAGGGGTAAAACAAGGAGACCCTATATCCCCCTAGCTATTCACATCAATCCTGGAGTTGGTAATGTCAAAAATCCAAGGGAAAAATAGAAGGCTAAGAATAAATGTAAGAAGCCTCAACAACTTAAGATTCACCTATGATATAGTTTTACTCTCAAACAGTATGGAAGAGCTAAAAGAACTGATAATGAACTAGAGACAGCTTGCAGAGAAGTACAATAAACCTGTCAAAAAGAAAAATCAGAAAAAACAAATGGATAGAAAAAGACAAAGACAAGGACAGACACGAAAGAAGCTGGTATTGAGTCTGTAGAACAGTAAATCTAACTTGGCCAACTGATCAGTATGAATGGCGACTCAAAGTATGAGATTTACAGATGCATAAAGCTGTGCTGGAGAGCATACAGAAGAAATTCCATAGTTTTTAAATCAAACATGTCAGTACATCTCAATAAACCAGGTATTTGAACAATGCTTATTACCGATCCTCACATATGCCTGCCAGACTTGGACCCTAAACAGTTCAAGTCAAGCAAAATTGAGAACTGCCTGGTGAAGTATCGAAAGAACAATGTTATGGTTTACAAGAAGAGACAGGAAAAGGGCCATCTACATTCGTTTGATAACCAAAGTGACAGACATCTTAGAAAGAGTGACAACCAAAAAATGGCAATGGGCGTTCATATTGCTCAAAAAAGAGACGACAGATGGACTATGGCGTTCTGGATTGGACACCAACGGACCTGAAAAGAGCAATAGGAAGACCCCCAGATCATTGGGATAGAGACATTCGACGAATAACAGGCGTGAACGGGAAGAGTTGTTCAAGATCGATCAGCCGGGTAGGAACAAAATTATGTGGCATTAACTTGTAAAATTTAGCTCATCTGGCTTAAAGAGGATGCATCCTGAAACGAGGATTGATAAAGCTGTATAAATAATAATAATAATATTAATGTCTGCCATAACTTTCACGTTAAGAGCCATTAATCAACTTTTTCAAATCAACACTACAATTGTTTACGATTACACATTGAATTTTCTTGTTGTCTTGAATCTTCGGCAAGAAGATACCATTTCACTGTACCAACACATGAACTCGCTTTCTGGTAAATTACAAAAAGCTGTAACACAGTGTCCCCTTCTTCAGGTAAGCGGCACAAAATTGTCATAAATGTCTGTGCCTGTAACCATTGTTGTTATTAATTTTGTCTCTTAAGCATGCAGAACATGAAAATAAACTGTAATTAGCACATTATTATGAACGAAAACCATTTTATTGAACTTCACACACTCTGCGCACAATACTACACACAGAGAGCCCAGAGAGATTATGTATAAAGAAAAGAATAACTTTGCAGTTTAAATTACTTCAACACCTGTGCTTTGCACTAACAATCTCTACAAACATTGGAACATTTTTTGATATGACATTGGAAAGTTCATAGCTCCACTGACTTACTTTTGTAGATATATGGATGATACTTTCATGTATGGCCACCGAAAGAGATAAATTAGATGCTTTTCTTAAACAACTGAAAAGAAGGAATTCAGACTGCCCACTAGGACATGAAGTCTGTAGCAGACCTATACATCAGCATGCACAGCTACCATCAACCTGGTCAGTGATATTGTCCCAAGTATGCCAGGCCAATGGCATCTGTGATGTAGAAATCCTTTCTGTGAAGCTAAACCAACGGAGTATCAACTCAGTGCAGCATGAAACCCAACTATTAGCTAATTAAGGAGGGTAGAAACAGAGCCATCAAAATCAATCCAGAATGAGCTCCGATCTCCTGTGGACCTACTGCACTTTGTGTATCCCATGACATTCCTGCACCATCTCCTACCTTGCCCTACCATGCCACCTTTGCCATCTCTACATGGAGAGGCACTTGGCACACGTTAACATCATATCACGAGCAACTGTTGACCAATGGGGACTTTCTAATGGCAGTCACTCTGGGAACTTGATGCTTTACTGGAAGATGATATCAGAGAGTGTCTTTGAATTGCAGCATCAAATTGATGTGCCACTCTGGTGGAGGCCTGAGACCGTTATATACATTTGCTACTCCAGTAAAGCTTGCATTCCATTCACCTGCTTTATTATTAGCCTTAAAACCAATTTTTTTAAATGATCCAATGCTTGTGAAATAACTTTTAATGATATAAATTTTGGTGATGTGTAGTTAGTGCCCTATTGTAAGAGTTAATGAGCTAGGAATTTCCCCTACTGCTGTGCAAGATTGGAATGCTTTGGGAAAATAAGCTCTTAGCATTTGACCGTAATATTCTAATAACGATGAAGATAATATTAGGACAAAGAAACTCTCTCTTTCCATGCTGGGAGATCTCTTGGAAAACATGAGGCATTATTGTGAGGCTCATATAACCATAATTGTCTGATGTTTGTTGTAGGGAGTTGAAGGTGTATGCTCCATCATCAGAACAGCCGAGTTTGGACAGAAGACATGATGAACTTGATGAAAAAGAGAAGGAGGTTGATGGATTTTTCTCTTCTCAGGAAAATGTTGATAAACTTGTAAAATTTTTGTCATTAGAAGAAAAGAAAGGAAAAGACAAATTCAATGGATATCGATTTATTATGTTTAAAGTATGTTTTCTGAATTTATTATTACTATTGATAGTAGTAATTATTAAGGTGCTTATTAATAAAATGAAATATAGTATTATTATTATTAGTGCGTCTGCAAATGTTACAATAATAAACAGAAAAAATCACAAAAAAACTGAAAAATGCAAAAGATAACAGTAAAGCTAGATCATTTAATTATTGCTAACTTCCTTTTTATTCCCTTCTAAATTGTAAATGTAATTGTATTATATTTCTTTTGCTTTGTATATGAGGCATATATTTTAAGAACTGATTGCCAGCTGTTTTAATATGGAACTATCATTATTATGTCTATCAGTTCAGATTAGCTCTGAATAGCATACCTTAGAGCTTATCTGAATTTTTAGACATTTTACCTTAGTCATACTAATATTTATGTCATTAAGTATATTAAACTTGTATGTAGAGCAAGCAATAAAGGAAGTGAAAGAAAAATTTGCATGTGGCATAAATGTCGAGGATAAAAAAATCGGTATGCTATTATTTGCTGATAACATTGTCTTGATAGCAGAAAAGGCTGAAGATATTGAGAAGTTACTGAATGACATGAACAAAATACTGAAAGAAGATTTTGGACTGAATATAAATCAAAGCAAGGTAAAAGTGATTAAATGTAGCAGAAATGATACCAATACTAGTAGATTAAGTATAAAATAGGATCAGATGCAATAGGAGAAATAAGTGAATTCTATTACTTGGGAAGCAAAATTACAACTGATGGCCGAAGCAGGAATGATGTTAAAAGCAGAATAGCACTAGCTAAAAGAGCCTTCATGAAAAAGAGAAATCCTTTAGTTTCAAACATTGATCTAGGAATTAAAAAGAACTTTTAATAACTCTTTGTGTGGAGCTCAGCACTTTATGGTAATGAAACATGGACTTTTAGGAATACCAGAAATAAATAAAATTGAAGCATTTGAAATGTGGTGCTACAGAAGAATGCTGAAAATTAAGTGGACATACAAAGTATGAAATGAACGAGTTTTGGAAATGATGGGTGAGGAAAGAACTTTGTGGAAGAAGCTTACAGGAAGAAGAGACAGGTAGGCAGGTCATATTTTGAGACATGATGGATTGGTTAATTTGTTAGTGGAGGGAACAGTCGAAGGTAAGAACTGTAGAGGATATGAAGCAGGTACCTTAGGCTTTAGGTTTTAAGGGGTATGTTGAGACAAAGATGTTAGTGCAAGATAGGAAGGGATGGAGGATTGCATCAAACCAGTCAAAGACTGATGATAGAAAAAATATGTATATGTTACAGTATTACATAAATATATGGGAAGTGTTACATAGGAAAATTCATAAGATGCCTAAGAATACTTGATAATTAATGCCTCTCCCTTGATTTTTTTTAAATTTTTTAAATTTTATTTTTTTAATAAAGAAAAACCAGTTTTATTATTTAAGTGTTATTTGTTTTACATTTATTTTGTATCTGTGATATAATATTTTTGGCATGAAAATTTTATTGGAACTATGTAAGTGGGAATCAGATGTGTTGAATTTGTGTCATTACTGCTCTGCTGCCCTCATCCTTGGTGATTAAACTATATTCTTCTTTGTTTTTGTGTACTCCTATTGGGGATAAAGAAAGTAATTCCGCTTTCTCAGTCCGGGATAAATTTCTCCTCTTGAAGTTACCGAGCGTGGTGGTGTAACGGATAGCGTTCTGGCCTCGCATTCGGAGGACGGCGGTTCGAATCCCCGTCCGGGCATCCAGATTTGGGTTTTCCATGGTTTCCCCAAATCACTCCAGGCGAATGCCGGGATGCTTCCTTCAAAAGGCCATGGCCGAATTCCTTCCCATTCCTTGCCCCCATCCTTTCCCGTCTCTAAAGACCACGTTGTTATAAAGGGACGTTAAACTGTTACCAAAAAAAAAAAAAAAAAAAAAAAAAAAAAAATCCTCTTGAAGTTGTACTTGAGCACAACTTGTTAGAATATTGAAGATCTTTATCTCCTGAACTCCTGTTACAGTTTCTTACTATTTAGTCATCCCCACATAATTGTACTAGCAAGCAAATGGCACTCTGGCTGTGTTGTTAGTCTTAGAACTGGGCAATGACTTATTCTCATCATTGACTCTTAATAAATTAATTGCAAACAATCAACATTATTGTTACTTTAGTTGCTGTTACATATCTTGGGTTCAGAGTATTGAATATGCTATTGGACCATTTTTTATGAACTCAGTTTGCTTTCTCCCTCTAAGCAGAGAAACTGATAGGTGATAAAAAAATCTTTAATTGTGCTGTTGAATGGCAAGGGAGGGTAAAAAAAAATTAATAATAATAAAACATGATATACCATGTAGAAAAGTGTGTTTGGTAGAATTTGTTTTTAAGCACATGTGATGGTAGAAATATATATGTTACAGGAGAATGCAAAAGTGAGACTAAGAGTAAAGGGCAATGCCTATAAAAAAAGTTGGGAAGATATGTTTTTTTTTATAAATTACAAGGAAACAGAAAATGACTCATCACTCACCAAAGTTGAAGGCAGCGACAGGTGAAGAACATATATGATGAACACAAGAATACACAATATTTTGGTTTTACACCTTATTCATGCTGAAGGAAATAAGTCATGTGGTTCGGGATGTGTGCACACGCCAAAGTTTCCTACATGACTGAGTGCATTATCAATGTGGTGGGGGGACTGAGATGTTATATATAAATATGTATATTGCAGACGGTGATAGAATCAGTAATATACCAAAAGGGTATGGAATGTTGAAACAAAAACAAAAATTAGGCAAATAAATATTGACAGATAAATTTTGAAAACAAAGTTGTAACTAGTTAAATGACAATAATGATGATACTAATAATAATAATGAGTAATGTCTCAAAGAAGTGAATTTTATCAGTGGTTGAGGCCATGTGGGTGTCTGGTATCTAGGATATTTTGGTATGCAAGTTCCCATCTCTGAAGTTCTGAAGCAGCGGTGGTTTCGGGGAAAACTCTGATTGCTCTCATGGTGAAACAGTCGTTGAGGTTGTTGGAATTGTGGTAGCGAGCATGTTCTGGTATTGGAAGATATAAATTGTGGGTGTGGTCTGTTTGTCTGTGGCCATTCATTCTGGTCAAACGTTGTTGTGTTGTCAGACCTATAGACTCTAGTACAATGGCAGCAAGTTAGCTGGTATATGATATACATAGTGGAGCATGTGGCATGTCCAGTGATGGGGAAGGTTTCCCCTGCGATAGGGTTGCAATATCTAGTAATGGGAGGATACATGTTGCAGGTTTTTCAGTGAGGTCAATTACAAGGAAAGATCCATAAGGTGTTTTTAGAGAGTCAGATGGAGGGTATTTGTGAACCAAGATGTTTTTGCGGTTAGCTGGTCTGCTGAAACATGTACGGGGGAAAGTTGGCAGAATTTTGGCACGAGAGTGCACATTTCTGGAAAAGAGCGAAGGAAGTCATGCCTCTGTTGTAGGATTCGATTGATGGATTTGAGGCCAAGTGAGAACTGGGTGACAAAGACAGGTCTATGGTTGGATTTTAGAGGTGCTGGGCGGGAGTGGTTATGTGAATATATTAGTGAGACTTATAAAGGGCATTGTACGCAAATAAAGACCAACCTTTCATGTTTTATTGTTAAGGTACCTTGTCTGTAGTCATTGTCTGTTTCTAAATCCTGATTATGAATCCATGATTTAGTTAACACAGCAATTTATACATTGTTCTAGTTCCACGTTAACTCCAGAAATACTCTTAAAATGCATGTCTGTCTGCAAAGTTTATTCATTTCGCTATCCCTTTTTTTGTGTATAGGGCTATACAGGATTATTCAAAATGGTAGATCTGTTGTACAATAAGGATCAAAAATTGCATAGGAACAGAGGGTTGCAAACGCCTGTAGAGGGTGCTAGAGCCACGAGAGGGCGTTGCGATACAAACATGAGCCACCACGATCACCAGAACTGTCTCCCTTGGATTTTTTACTGTGGGTATTTTTAAAAGAACTTGTGTATGAAACACCTGTTTAAATGCCAGAAGACTTGGCAGGAAGAATCGTTGCAGCAGCCAGATATGTTCGAGACACACCTGGTATCTTTGAGAAGGTGTGCCGTTCCATGCACCGGAGATGCCGGGCTTGTCTCGATGCATCTGGCAGAAACTTTGAGCATCTGCTGTAGGCTCAACATTTGGCTTGCATTAGTGGCATGTGAGTGAGTAATTATCAATGAAATTATCTGTAATGGTTTTTTTCTTCTCTTTGTATCAGTATTATTTTCGACGCCCTGTAGCGGCTCCGAATCGCAGTTGCGACTCTCTGTTCCTATGCGATTTTTGATTCTTATTGTATCACTGATCTACCATGCCATTTTGGCCACATTATTTTGAATCACCCTGTATATTTCCATAAATGTTTTTGTTTGGATCAATGTGTCTCTTTCCCCAACAATTTGTGAAGTGCACTTTGACTGGATGCAAGAAATTGCATAATTTCTTCAGTTGTTAGCCTTTCACATTGTACCACAGCAAAACTGGGAAATATGATTTGTGTGATTTATTTTTGTGATAATGAGTTGCACAGGAATTATTTAGGACTATCTATTATTGCTATAATTATTTTGATTAAACTAGTTATTCTCTAAGAAAAATCTAATTATTCAAAACTTCTTTACATTTTTCTAGTGTATTTCATTGCCAATTATTTGAAATAGAAATATTTCAGTAGAGCCGGTTGTTAATCTATTATTTACTCTATAATAGCATTTTATATGTGGTACTGATTATTCTTTGATTTAAATGCCTTTGAAGTTGACTTTCGTCATTTGTAATGGTCGATTCTGATAACAACTATTTCAGGGCTTATTTCGTAATCATGGAGACACTCATTTGAAATATTTTCTGCATCATTTGGAGAAATTAGTTGCTGACAAGAATGAGAGTAGCCAACGTTGTGCAGCAGAAATAATTGCTGGTAAATATTTTAAAAGTGCTTTTAAAACCTATTTTTTTTTTCAAGAATAGATAATTATTTGTCTTTATTTGATATAGTAGTAATTCAAATATCACATTGTTGTTCATTGTCTCCTAATGTTCTAACAATTTTATGCACCATATTTTTGCTAGGTTGTGTGTGAACTTGGTCTGCAAAGTGAACCAATTGCTTATTAAAGCTGAGCCCAGAAAAAAAAAAAACAAACATATATTGACTTTGTAATTGAGATTTATTCTTACTGACTTTCATTGCAATTGTAATATTATCTTCTTTTAAAAACGATATTTAATTTTTGTTCATCAGGAATTATCCGGGGTACAAAGCATTGGCCTTATGAAAAAGTTAGTGCTGTTTGGGAAATGTTAAATCCACTAATAGAAAAGGCTCTGGAAAACATGACAGAAGAAACAGTTGGAGACTGGGGTATCTGTTTTGCTACTGCTTCTGTAAGTTGAAATTTATTAAATTTTATAGATAGATTACAATCTTTTAGCCTATTTTCTAGTAGAGGCGAATGGTGATTTGCATTGCAGTTGATTAAATGCTGAGGAAAGTCTGATAAAATTTAGGTTGAATTCCAATATAAAATTTTTGATTACCAGATTTTCAGTTGTTACACAGATATAATATTCATATCAAGTAATTCTTTCCTCATGTGAGGTTTATACCACTAGTTGACTAAAGTTGACAGAGGGAAGGCAGTGAAAATATTACTCTAGTTTGTTTTTATGAAAAGTAATAAATAAATAAATACACACTAGCTTCTCTAATGTTTTTTAATTTGAATTTCTCGATAATCCAAAATTTTTGTCTTGTCCTTTGAATTTTGCATTAAACTAGTGTAAAAATAACTACTATAACTTGAAATTTATTTGTTAATTCAAAACAAAACAAAAAGTTTGTGTTTAGGAAAGGACATGGAATTCTCATGTAAATTAATGTTTGTTGAAACGTATTTTTCTTGAAGTCTTTTATAGTAATTGTTAATGTCTTTCTCCAGAGCATGTTACCCACCCTTCCCCATTGTAATTGTTTCCAAGAACGACTCATCCACCGGCCAGCCACCTGCATCGCTTTTTTGTTTCAGTCAATTATGGGAGTCTTGTCTGCTCTTTTGTGTGTGATTTTAAGAGTACAGTAGCTATGTTCAATCCGTGCTTGGGTTTACGGATTGTGTGCTGTATTCTGTGCATTTTTTATTTTTATCAATACCTTACATTTAACTATGTTCATGAACTTCGACGGTGCGCGAGGGTCAAGCTAACATGAGTGATTCTCTCTTCATTGTTTTAAATAAACTACAAGCATTCCTGTCTTTGAAACATAATTCAATAGCAATGAAAACAATTTTTAATTTTTGTACTAAACTTTAAATTTAGCTTTGTGCAGTTTATTTTTAATAAGTTAGTGAGATGTCCAAATATAGAAGTTAAAAATTAATTTTTAAGGATGTTTTTCTTGCATTTTTGCCAATTTTTATAAGCACTTCCCAATTAAAAATTTCAGTAATTTGAAGTATATTTGTGATCCCTTCAGATTTGAATTAGAGAAGCTCCACTGTTTATTTATATCTGATTGAATATCAGTTTTTCCACAATAATTTTTGAGGGATGTAGGGAACCTGTCACTTAATAGTTTTAAATATGGACAAAAAATGGAAACATCATTTACTACAGATAACACCAGGATAACAAAAACTCATATATAGGTTATTAGGAAACAAAGGTGCTGAAAGCGGATATTTTAAACATGTGGATAGGAGATAAACCACCACTTACCATTGAAGGGGATTCCTGTGGAGTTGAGACATGGAAAAACACGTACACACATAGAGCAAATTTTTCGAGCCTACAGCCTTTCTTCAGTAGTAGAGTGAGAAGGCTGCATGCTGGAGGCTGGCATCCATCTGAGTTATCCAACAAGGTCAGTAGCTCATGGTGGGGGGAAAGACAACATTGTGGGAAGTGAGGGTGGGGGGGAGGGGGGAAAATAATGATAAATACGAGGTAGGACTGATAAGTACTTAGCCTCCTTTCCTGATGGCACCACTGTTGCCAGAGAAATTTATTGTCATGTAGTACATTATCTTATAAGGCTATTGTTAAAATTTCAGCCAAATCGGACTCGTAGTTTTGTTTTGATCGCGTGTTAAAGTGGCTGTGTCCACGGATTTTAGAAAAATGGAAAAAGGGCAATATCGGTCGGTGATTCGATTCTTGTTTTTGGAAGGAAAATCGGGCAGCAAAATCAAAGAGCGCTTGGATGCTGTATACGGTGACTCTTCTCCGTCGATGGCAACTGTCAAAAATTGGTTTAACGAGTTTCACACATTGGTTTTTGATGAGCCATGCTCAGGTGCCCCGAAAAAGGTTACCATGGAGGATAATGTGACAAAAATCAACGATCTCGTATTGGCAGACCGCCGATGGTAGGTGCGCGAGATTGCTGGGACAGTAGGCATCTCAAAAGACTGCATGGGTCATATCTTGTATGAAATTTTGGGCATGAGAAAGCTGTTGGCGCGATGGGTGCAGCGTTTGCTCACTCAAGACAATAAGCAAAACTGTGAAACTACTTCACAGCAGTGTTTGACACTGTTTAAGCACAATCCGAAGGAGTTTCTGCGTCGTTACGTGACTGTCAACAAAACATGGATCCACTGGTACACACCAGAGACCAAGGAACAGTCAAAACAATAGACTTTACCTGTCGAACGTGCTCCAAAAAAGGTGAAGACTGTCCAATCGACCAGAAAGGTGATGGCCACCATTTTCTGGGATTCACAAGGTGTGATCTACACCGACTACCTGGAGAAGGGAAAAAAAATTCGCAGAGCTTTACTATGCCAAGTTGCAGAGAAAATGGCACATTTTGCGAAGAAAAAAGTGCTCTTCCACCATGGCAACGCCGGCTCACACCTCTGCCATCACCACTGCCAAATTGGTCGAATTGGGCTACGAACTGCTGCCCCATCCAACATATTCTCCAGATTTGGCCCCGTGCGACTTCTTTTTGTTTCCAAACTTGGAGAAGACACTTGCTGGGCAGAAATTTGAGTTGAATGAGGAGGTTATCGCCACCACGGAGGCCTACTTTGCAGACCTCCAGAAAACGTATTTTTCAGACGGGTTAAAGAAGTTTGAGCATCGCTGGGTCAAGTGTATCGAGCTAGAAAGAGACTATGTTGAGAAATAAATTGCCACTTTTCCAAAATTTTCTTTTTTTCTTTTGTAGGCTAAGTAATTATCGGACCGCCATCATAATAAACCTGTCCAAAGGAACCCGTTGCAGAAGCACGGTAGAGTTCAGCTGATGGTCTTAAATTGCCTATTACATCATGGATGTATGTGCAAAAAATTGAGAAATATGTGAAATAATAATAAAATATTTAGAAATATGAAATTATGCGAATTTCAAAGTTACAAACTACAAAAAGATAGGCTCTGGTGAGCGATGATTCTGTGAGAAAAGGTAGGAGGTGAGGGGGAATGCTTGGAAGGGGGGAGGGAGGAAAATTGTTGCTATCTTAAATTTAGTCCTGGTGGTTGTCTTGTACCCAGTTGGTGCTGATAAGCGAGTTCCCTCCTTCTGAGATGCTGCTTTGGTCCGAGAAGACATTGATTGTGCGGACCGCAAAACGTGTTGAAATTGTTGGTGCCATGGGTGGTGGCATGATAAGATACAGGGTGGTCAGGGCTTTGGGTGAATACCGATTGCCTGTGTCCATTCATTCTGATGGCCAGTGGATTTGTTTATCAGACCAATGTAGGAGGCTTGGCAATGGTTACAGGTGAGTTGATATATAAGGTGGGAGGATACACATGTGGCAAGTGCTTTGATGGGGAAACTTTCCCTAGTATCGAGGAAAGTAGTGGAAGGCAGATGCATACTGCATAATTTGCAGTGGTTTGTTTTTGCAAGGAAATGAACCTTGGGGCTGTCTTGCAGGCTGGGGGCCCCGTGTTTATGGACCAAGAGTTGGTTGAGGTTTGCAGGTCTACTGAAGCAGGTTCTAGGGGGATGAGTTAGGATTTTTGGAAGGAGGTTTCTCATCTCAGGGCAGACTCAAAGGAAGTCTTAACCTTGTCACAGGACTTGGTTGATGTAATACGTCCTGGGTTTGGAATCCGTGTTCAAAACGGGGCTGTACTTGGTTGTAGAGGGTTGAGGGTTGTGAGTTGCTGATGGGTTGATCAGGTTGTAATGTGGCCTGTGAAACTTGTTTGTGAACTAAATCTGGTGGGTAATTTTTGTATATCAGGGCTTTGGAGATATTGATAGAATACTGTTGGAGGGCATGTTCATTGGAACATATGTCTCCCCCGAATGCCTAGGCTATAGGAGAGGGAGCGTTTGATGTGATGAGGGTGGCAGCTATCATAATGAAGGTACTTTTGTAAGTTGATGGGTTTGATATGGACAGCCATTCATGAGGGTTAGGTCGACATCCAGGAAAGTGGCTTGTGTGTGAGAGTAAGTCCACATGAATTTCTGAGTGCTAGCGGTATTGAGTTTGTTGAGGAAACTGAGTAGGTTGTCTTCCCCGTGGGTCCAGATTATGAAAATGTCATCAATGAATCTGACCCACAAAAGGGGTTTCAGATGGGCTCCAGCTAAGAATGACTGTTCCATGCGGCTTAAGTATGAGAGAGCCACGGCAGTGCCGTTAACTTGGTGGTAAATTTTACCATTGAGTGAAAAAAATTTTTTGTTAGTATTAGCTCGGTGAGGGTGATCAGGAAGGACCTGGTGGGGAATCTATTGGGGGTACGCTGGTCTAGAAAGTGTTCCATGGTGCTGAGACCATGACAGTGGGGAATATTTGTATATAATGAGGTCATATCAACCGTTACTAGGAAGGGGTCAGGAGGAAGAGGTGTGAATACTCCAGCCAGCCAAGAGAGGAAGTGTCAGATGTCTTTGATGTGGGAGGGAAGCTGATTGGCAATGGGCTGTAGATGCTGGTGCACCAGGGGAGAGATGCACTCAGTCGGTGAAATATATGCAGCAACTATGGGATGTCCTGGGTTGCTAGGCTCATGAACTTCAGGAAATAGGTATAGGAAAGTTGTGCACGGATTTTTTTGGAGTGGGGAGTGAGACAGAATGGGGAGTGAGGCATTGGAGGGAGCCACTGAGCTGTATACAGTCTTTTCTTCTATCATTGACTGCAGGTATGGGATCATGGCCTCATCCTTCATTAAGACCACACTAGTAAACCTGTCACATTATTATATGTATTATTTCTATAAGGTATTTTTTTTTGTTATGGGCCATTTATCTCCCTGGATATCCAACCAAAATCAATAAATGAAGTAGCATTATAAAGATTAAGTTCTCTGCTTTGGTGACATCCTGTCTTTGGAAAGGAATTTTGACCCTTAAATGGAAAAAGTTCAATAGTTCTACAACACATTTCTGTGTCACGAGACATTTATCTCCCTTGATATCTAACCAAAATAGATAAATGAGGTCCCCTCTTTGGTCATATTATATTTTAAGAAACGAATCTTCGGAATTTGACCCTGATAGGGCAAAAGTATTCTTATTTCCATAACATTTTTGTTTTGTTCTGAACCATTTATTTCCCTTAATATCCAACTAAAATCGAGAAAAGAAGTATTATTTCAGTGATTAGGGTTCCTCTTTGGTCACATCATGTTTTAAGGAAGGATTTTTCTTTCTTTTCTTTTCTTTTTATTTTTTTTAATGATTTTGGCCCTTAATATGCAAAAGTGTCATTTTTTACATATTGTGTTTTTTTGTTACAATCCATTTATCTCCCTTGACACTTTATTGAAATCAATAAATGAGGAATCGTTTTAAAGATTAGACAACATAGTAAATTAAGAATGAAATTTTTGGAATTTTACTCTTGAAGAGCAAAAGTAATAACTGTGAAAATTGCACATATGAGACAGTTCAGAGCCAAGCCACTAGATAGCAGCACCAAATATCACAGAAGTTTCAGTAAACTGTGATTTTGTACAATATTTAGCTTATTGGATATTTTTTTCTGTTACAGCAACATTTCTGTTTTTCTAGACAATTTCTTAGTAAACATTTTTTCATGAAATTTTCTCATGGTTTACGATCACAGCAACACACATCAGAGATATGAATATTCTGCGTGTGCTTTGTTTAGGTTAGTTGTATTCTGTTAATGTTGGTGACAGTTTGCCATACATATGTTTTATGCGTTCAAGTTTTTCTTAATTGTGTCATAATATGTCAGAAGTTTTTTGTTACATATCTATTACAATAAACAAATAAACAATTGCTATAAATGAGGCTGTTCTTCTTTAATCCTGTTACTATTCATCGTATTCACAAAATTTTTGCACGGGTCATCTAATAAATATATATATATATTTTTGACAAATACCAAGTATATTTTGTATGTTTTACTAAAACTAAAATTTATTAATTTTATTTTAATCTGACAGGTCAGTACAGAATACTTTCCCACAATTATTGCTGGTGAATTCTCCCACCTGCTCCCATTATTGCTATCCCCACCCTTTCTACCTTATTCATCTTTGGCTCATTGCATCATTGTGGTAGGTTTTGTGTTCACATCTGATCCCCTTGCTCTGTGTCTTGCCTTTAATATGGCTAAGGTTTTTTCTTCAAAATATTGTAAATTGTTTTCGTGTTTTGTATTTGTTCTGATCTTCCTATCTTTATCTATGGTTATTTGGTGGTGACAGGTTATTTTCCCTACACTTCCATATATTGTTTTTTGTTTTCTTTTTATTTTTCTATATGACTAATATATAAAAATTTCTATACATTCCATATGATTTTGTGTGTTACTATTTATTGATAAGGAATTAAGTTTTTTGTCACTTAATCTTCTTTTCTCACCTTCCGCCAACACTTTGTTTCCAACCAAAGTTTCCTTTCATTAGTATGATTTGTTGTGAGTGCAACTGATAGCCTTGCCAAGTGTTTCTCTTTTACATAACTACCTGAAGTATTATGTAACTTTATTTTTCCATTTTTCTGTGCTGTTGCAGCTTTCCTGCCTCTACCTTTGGTAAGTGATGGTTTTACTACTGTTATCCTTATTCGTACCATCTTTAATCTCACTTCAATACCAGAATCTCTGATGTAGTAAACCAAACTGCTAATTTATTTCGTATGTGAGGGATCAAAAATATGTTTATATGTTCATAAAAAAATTTTCTTCGCTGTGATTGGATGGAACTAGAATAATTAGAAATTTTTTCCTTATAATTATTAAAAAATAATAATTTTGTATTACAGGAGAAACGAGATCCAAATAGGCATCACTGGCTCTTGGAGCTTCTAATGAAAGACCCTTTCCGTGATGAAGCCTCTTTTATTCAGTGTGGGTGAGTATATCTGACTAATTTAAAATTTATGGTAACAGTTAGTTTATAAAACTAAACCTTATCTCTAATATCTGGATGTTGTGGATCATTTGCTCAATTGCTGATAATATTGATAAATAAATAATGCCAAAGCAATTGAATGTTTGAGCACTTATTGAACTCCCGAACGCGTTTCACTTCTTTTGCAGAAGCATCTTCAGCGGGTTCAGCGGAAAGTCTCCGTGTCTGTGTTATGATAATTAATAGTTTAATAATCATCTGGAAAATGATTCACTTTTCACAAAGAAAACAAAAATTACTGATGGAGCATAAGTTAATGCAGTAGACCGAAAAATGAAAACCCGCTGAAGATGCTTCTGAAAAAGAAGTGAAATGTGTTCGGAAGTTCAATAAATGTTCAGACATTCAGTTGCATTGGCGTTATTTATTTATCAATAATATCTCTAATAGTAGTTGTTTGATTATGAATCCTCATTTTCATTTTGAAAGTAATAATAATAAAAAAATACTGGAAATGAACACAAAGATTTAAATCTAGCATTCATTAAAATTTAGGTTTCAGGGTGTACTAGCCACAAAATACCTCGAACATATATTCTTTCAAGCAAATATGTGATTGCTATCCTAAGCTTAGAATAGTATATCTTTCCTTTTCTACTTATCAAAGGGACGGAAATAGATGATCAAAGTGATACTAATTGCAGATCCACGATGGGAAAAATCACAGCTGTTATGGAAATAGATGAAGTTGCTACAACAGAAACTGACTGGGGTAAAACTGGGAAAAAAGGAGGTAAATGCTGAAAATATAAAGCCGGTATAAGGATGTTAATGGTGAACTGTAATTGAATTTGCAAACTTAATAGAGATACATGAACCACAAGTAATAATTGGGATAGAGAGTTGATTAAAAGAAGAAGTACTAGAAAATGAGTTTTTTCCTGATGGTTACAGAGTGTACCGCAGAGTTAGAGGAGCAATTGGTGGAGGAGTTTTCGTATTAGTTAGCAAAAATTACCGCAGTTCACTGGCGTTCATACATAAAGACCATGAGTTACTTGGGGTAGATTTCTGGTGTAATAAAAAAGAAAAAAATCAGGGTGTTGGCTGCTTACCGCAGTGGAAGAATGAAGATAAGACTCCCAGGGAGAAATTAAATTCATTCTCAGATTTCAGAGGTAAGAATAGAATGATCATTATTGGTGCGGATTTAAATTTACCAGGTGTAAACTAGGAAGGAAATAAGATTAATAACACAAGGGCACAGAGATTTTCAAATACCTTAATAAGGGAAGGAGGATTTACACAAGTGGTAGAGCAAAACACTAGGTGACAAAATATTTTGGATATATTCCTAATCAAGCCCATTGATAACCTTGTGGGGTGTCAAGTAATGGAAGGAATAAGTGATCATGAAGCAGTTCTAATGGATATCAGAGGATTCAATGAACCAGCAGCCAAAATTGAAGGGGGAAATAGGTACAATTATAAGAAGGCACAGATTTCACATTTGAAGAGATTTCATAGAACGATTCAGCAAATGGAAGGAAGGTACAAGTACAGTCTAGTCAAGGTGGGAAGAGTTCAAGGAGATAACAAGAAAGGAGAAAGAAAAATTTATTCCAAAGCAGAAAATAAAGAGCAGTAGATAACCTGTGTGCTCTAATAGGGAAGTGACGAGGTTAAAGAGGCTGGTAAGAAGAGAACATAATAGAGTTAAGAGACAGCAGGGTAGTAGGGAATATTTAAAACAACTAAACAAGGACTTAATAACAGCAAAGAAAGTGGCTACAGATGGATTTATGAAGAGTATTGTCAGTGCAGGAGGACCATTGACTGATGCTGTAAGCTATCTTACTTTAAATTTCAGCAATTCACGGCCAATGGGGAACAGGTTAGATGCAAAAACCGATATTATAGTCTATAGCCATATACGCAAATATTTGAAACCAGAAAAACAGTTCAACACATAAAGCAAATCATAAACACACTTTAAATAAGAGGAAATAAACTTTAAACTTACCGAAATAGGTATATAGGGAAAAATTTACAGGAACAGGCTTTAAACATGATTACGACACAATAGCGCCTTTTAACCACACTTCTCAAGGTGATAAAAATAGATTATAATAATAATTAACCAGGAGAAAATAAAATTTGCAATAAATCAACAGTTTTAGGCAAGAAAAATAAAGAAAACACAATTTTAAAACTTCGACACAAACACTCGCATTTTCAACACCACATAACAACATGTTTTAAGTAGTTTTCAGAGTCAACCGATAATTCTTATATAATTAAAGAGAATGTTGCATAACATATCAAAATTTTGAAGCATTCCACACAGTTAAACAAGTACCAAATCAGTTTTAATGTAATTACGCTGTAGAAAAAATGATTCCAAATACAGATTAAAATTGTGGACGATTCAACACATGACAGTAAACAAAATCACTTTAAAAGTGTGGAATGAATAGAGCAGGAGGCTATGCCACAGGCCATCTTTCAAAATAAGCATTTCTATAACAGTAATTTAACAAAATATTAAGTTGGATTAATGATGGGTTTGTTGACACCAAATTCGATTTTTGTGAGGTCGATAATTTTAAAAGTATACCACTTATCTTTATATATAAAGATGAATGTATGTTTGTTTGTTTGTTCTTCATACAAATCCACAGTTTTCATCCGATCTCGATGAAACTTTGCACACTTTTCGTTTTAAACAAGGAGAAAAATACTGTCTACATTTTGTTGAAAAATTATCTGTATAAATAACACATGTTGTCTCATAACTTCGAAATACATCGATAGACAGACACGTTGGATATGGATGTCTCCGTACCGTATTTCCGTGTAGTGGACTGGCTGCTCAGTGGTTAAAAGCGGAGAAATTGTAGAACAAGGTGACATAAGTTTTAAAATCTGAAACTAAGAAATCACAAATACTCTGAACAGGATGTCAACCATGGAAAAGTCCCTTTGCTCACATTAAAATAGTATCACTCAACGGTTTCAAATTTTAATTTTTTACACCTAATTGGGTAACTTCAAGGGAGAAGTCATGATATAGTAAACCAACCAATAGGAAGTTGTCCAAACACTGTAAAATTTTGAGGGCTCGAAGTTACAAAAAATTTCCAAACTATGTTTAGAAGCGCGAAGTTACGTGTGGTCAAATGCTATATTAGGACATGAGTTCGCAAGGTCGACACATTTGTTCAAAAGGCATCGGAGTAGGTAGACATACAGCCCAGAGGTGCATTTTGCTGGGAAGGACCGGGAGTATTGTTTGAGCCGCATGGTTTGGGAGACATCATGAAATTTTTTGAACGTGTGATTATGTGAACTTTAGGAATGAAACTTTGAAATTCTCAACAGCGGTTCAGTCAGTTTATTCCTCTTCATTACTTGCAGTTTTAGGAAATGGTTTGTCCGATAGCCAATTTCAACTGTAATTGTGATTTATAATATGACTTTGAAGAATATAGTGAAATTTCTTATTTGAACTATGCATATTTTTTTTATTAGTGCAAATTAACCTTTTCTTTCCTGAGGAAAATGAGGGAAGTGGCGGCCGTAATTAATTACAGTTGATTCATCCAGGTTTAACAGTTGGAACAGTGAAAACTTCTATAATTCTGAAAGCAAGTTGTAGGTTAGTTAAGGTGATAGAACCAATACTACAACCCCAGTATTGGTGCTATCCCTTACAATGCATCTAGAAATTTCTATGGCTATATCGGGAAACTGAGGGGAAGGGAGGGTGTAGAGATGCTAATAGATAAGGATTGAGAAAGAGTTACCGAGGATTTGAAAAAAGCAGAGAATTTAAGTAACTGGTTTAGTGACAGCATTAGGAACAATGAATCAGAAACGGGAGGGTCTGATTTGGGGAACGAGTTTAACAACACAATTAGAAATGAATATACTAAAAAAATTGAAATTCATACTTAGGTATTCTTAAAGGAAATATGAAATATGAAAGCTGAAAAAACATAAAGGGGCTGGTGTAGATAATATTACTACAGATTTCTTAAAGATAGCCAGATGTGACATTGTACCTTATCTTGGAATATTATTTAAATTGAGTCTGGATACTTGCTGCTTACCACAGGACTGGAAAAGTATAATAGTAGTACCGGAACATAAAGGAGGGGTGAGAAATAGAGTTGGAAAATTACAGGCCAATCAGTTTGACATCAGTGGTAGGTAACTTAATGGAAAGATTGATATGCAACCACATCAGAAATGTACGTGAGGAATGTAAGTGGTTTTCAAGTAGGCAACATGGGTTCAGGCAATGATATTCATGCGAATCTCAGTTGATGGGATATATGCAAGATATTTCAGATGAAATGGACAAGGGAGGCCAAATTGATAGTGTAGCACTAGATCTTTCAAAGGCGTTTGACAGAGTAAGCCACAAAATGGTAGTAAATAAGGTAAAAACTATTGCTGTGGATGAGAAAGTGATTTGCTGGGTAGAAGAATTTTTAAAAGGTAGAAAACAGAAAATTAGGGTAGGAAATGTGGTATCAAAGGAAGTGGAAGTAAAAATGGGAGTGCTGCAGGGTAGTGTATTTTGACCATTACTATTCATTATTCTAATGAATAATTGTGTTGATTGTTTACTATCTGAAATTAGATTGTTTGCAGATGACATAATGCTATATGAAAGGATGAAAACAGTAGGTGACTGTAAACGGTTGCAGGGTGATCTGGACAGGACATCTTGTTGGTTTGGTAAACATGGGATGAAGATAAATGCAAAGAAGAGTCAGCTAATTAGATACACAAATAAAAAAACAAAAGGTTAATTATGAATATAAGGTGGGGAAAGAATTGCTTGCTGAAGACTTGAAATGTAAATATCTTGGCATTACATTTGATAACAAGCTTAACTGGGCAGGTCACATTGGACAGGTGGTAGGAAAAGGTTTCAAAATCCTGCACTTGTTGGAGAGAGTGATGAGGGGATGCACGAGAGAAGTAAAGGAATTGGGTTACTAAAGTTTGGTCAGACCATTCCTCGAATATGGTAGTGTAGTATGGGACCCACATTTTGAGTCTGTCCAAGCTCCATCACCAACATATGCCCTGTACATTCCCAGTACTCTATTCATCCTCCACCTTTCCTCCAATGACTCCCAATTCAACTCCTTTATCATATCAGTTACTGACTGGATCGTGTGATAATTTGCACAAACAAATCTAGCTGCTCTTCTTTGTACACCTTCCAACTCCTGCATTTGATAACAAAAATGTGGTTCCCAAACAACAACACCATATTCAACAAATGGTCTGAACAAAGTTTTGTAACCCAATTTCTTAACTTCTCTGGTATATCCTTTCGTCACCCTCTCCAGTAAATGAAGGATTTTGTAACCTTTTGCTACCACCTCCCCAATGTGCTCTGCCCATTTGAGTTTGTTATTAAACGTTATGTCAAGGTATTTACACTTCAAGCTTTCAACAAGCAATTCTGATCCCACCCTATAATCATAATTAACCTTTAGTTTTTTATCTGTGCACCTAATAAGCTGACTCTTTTTGGTATTTATATTCATTCCATGCTGACCTACCCATTTAGATATTCTATCCAGGTCAAGCTGCAGCTGTTCAGTCTTCACCAGTTTTGATCCTATTGTAAACCATTATATCATCAGCAAAAACTAGATTCTGACTGTAACCCATCAACACAGTCATTCATTAGAATAATGAACAGCAATGGTCCCAACACACTACCTGTGGCACTCCCATATTTACTTCCACCTCTTTTGATAATTTAGTTTCTACTCTTGCTCTCTGGCTTTTAAGAATTCCTCAGCCCAGCAAGTAATTTTTTCATCCAATCCAATAGATTTCAGTTTATTTAAAACCATTTTATGGCTCATTCTGTCAAATGCTTTAGAAAGATCTAGTAGTGCCACACTATCAACTTTGTGTCGCTTGTCCAATTCATCTGAAATATCTTGCATATAGCCCATTATCTGAGATTCACATGAATAACCTTGCCTAAAGCTATTTCATTGGTTTGCAAAGCACTTTCTTTCTTCACAGACATTTCTGATATTGTTGCTTATCAATCTCTCCATCATTTTGTCTATCACTGATGTCAAACTAATTGGCCTGTAATTTTCAACCCTATTTATGAACCAGAACTACTATCACTATTTTCGAATCATCTAGTAGGCAGTAGGACTTGAGACTCATTTTAAATAAAATTTCAAGGCAAGGCACAATATCATCTCCCACAGTCTTTAATAAATCTGTAATAATATTATCTACATCAGCCTATTTACGTTTTATTAGCTTTTTGAATTCCTTTATAACTTTCTGTGAATGTATTTCAAATTTTGTAATTTATAAATTTAGGGAGACTCTCCTCTGATTCATTCCCTCCCATCACAGGATGATAATCCCTAGCTGTCTCACTAAACCAGTCACTCAATATCTCTACAATTTTAAAATCCTCAGTGACTTCAATTTCGTTCCTATCTACAATAGTCTGAATATCTTCCCTTCCCCTCAGTTTTCTAATATAATCATAGACATTTCTAGATGCATCTTTCAGTGATCCTCCTGCACCAAAAAACATTCTTCATAAAACCATCCTTTGCTTCTCTCTTCTGTTATTAATTGCTTGTTTAATTGTTTTGAGTAATCCCTACTGCCTTCTGTCTCTTACCTCTGTTGTAGTCCATTCTCACTAGCCTCTTTAACCTTCTCACCTCCATATTTTTAGTATGTAGGTTCTGTAATTCCCTTCATTTTCTGCTTTGGAATAAACATTTATTCGCCCCTTTTTTATTATCTCCTTAAAATCTTCCCATTTTGCCTCAACTGCACTTGTGAAATCCATCCATTTGCTTAACCTTTTCCTGAAATATCTCTTCAGTTCTGAAGTCTGTGCCTTTTTATAATTGTACCTATTCCCCCCCCCCCTTTCTATTTTGTTGCCTCATTTCCCATACATTCCATTCCTGTCTGTTCCCTTTGTTCAGCAACTACAACAGCTTTACACCTCATTGATGTCAAGGTCATTAGAGGTGGGAAAGAACTGAGGGCAGAGAACGGGAAGGAATATGGTCATAGCCTTTTGAAGGAAGCATTGCATCATTTGCCTGGATTGATTTGGTGAAACCATGGAAAACCCAAATCTGGATGCCCGGATTGGGATTTGAACACGTGTCCTCCAAAATGCAAGGCTAGAATGTTAACCGTTCACCCACCACGCTTGGTCATCTGTCCCCATCTGTTCTCTGTCTTTAAACCTTGTATCTAAATGGTTGTATTTATGTTTAGAATCCATGTAAAGGTTTGTGAAGTTCAGCATTAAACTTTTGGTATAACTGCTTCAGCCAGCAGTGGTCCAGTTTTAAGCATGCAGAGTGACTGTTGTATTACACTGTAGTATAGTATAGTGTAGTGTCAATGGTGAATGGGATGCTTTTAGGAGGTAAATGTGTGGTGATGGTGAGGAGGTATTCTAGGAAGTGGGATGCATAATTTACAGTATTGTGTTCAAGCAACTAACACCCATGTTACTGTGGACAAGTCCCGATATTTACTAAGCTTTGGTACACATGCGTGTTTGTAAACTTTTGTCAAGTAATTGGATTAGTTTTGCTTATTTGAAAAGTAATTGCAAAGTAAGGCAGTACAGTAAGTAGACTGACTGAACATTTACTAGTATGTTCATATATTGATATTCTTACTCTCAAGGCCATAGCCAAGTACGGGCAAGGAGGGGGCAGCTGTCCCCCCCCCCTCCCTAGCAGGACGTGAGTATGCACTCAATCGGAGTGCTGCCAAACTGAAGAGTAAAACATTTTAAGCAACTTTCAAAACTTAATTCGGTTTGTGTGATTTAAACCAGCTTGCTACTGCTATCTGCTGGAAACAGACGTTAGCAACGCGCCACACATGGTGCTTTAAGCTGCGTATAGACTATGTTTGGTTGCCGCTTGAGCCATGTTCGAGCATGCCAAACAGTTATTTGCTGCACAAACCATTTCTGTTGAAGAGCGCGGCTGCCACATGTGGCATTGCAACACAGCCAGGATTGCACGGCAAACTATCCGTCACGGCCTTTTCGTGAAGCCACCGTGGACATTTCATGTGCATGACTAGCTGCAACTTTCACTGTGATGCATCACACTGTATACCAGAAACCTAAATGAAAAGTGCTTTGGTGGATATGGAAATTGTGTTTTAATAGAATACAGTATGGTGAGAAACTCATGGAAGACATGAGATATGAAGCCATCGAGAATACAACAAACAAATTTTACGAGAATGACAACGGTAGAATTCCTAAAATCATTAATTAATTGAGCTAGTAAACACTCAATTTTGGGAGTCAATTTTAGTTACTGAAAGAGGCTGTGGCTTCAAAATTTCTAGTAATTGGAGACTCGTGTACTATCCTGCAATACCTTTTTCGAGTGTCAAAACAAATATTTTCTTTAATAGTTCCAGATGTTTTTGATGCATTATGCGAAGCTCTGGAAAAAATGGGCAAAGATAAGGTATAGCATCCATTTTATATTAAATTTTATTGCTATTCAATTTTCTGTTGCCATTCTTGAGGAGAACTATAGATTCGTTGATTGGAGTTTCAAGTGATTGTTGTGGTGGTGATGGAGGTGATATCATCAGAGTGTGATTAGGCTGCACATTTGCTGTTACACAAAAAAATTTGGTATTGCACAACTGTATTAAAAGGTGACAGTTTTCGTAATCCATGATAACAAACTGTCACTGTACCGCATGAGCCAACTTGAACAAAGACACCTTCGTCTTAACTGCGTGTGAGCCAAGTAGTGGAGGGCCTTTGCCGCGTGCCTAAATAACAATAGACTGCAGGCTGACTCGACTCGCACACAACATATCGGATCATTTATACTGTTACATCACCATGTAAGGAAGTTTTTTCAAAAATAATTAATTTGTATTTACCATAAGGCTAATGATGGCTTTTAATAGTATTACATACAGTACCTACAAAAAAAATACGACTTTTATTTAATAACTATAGTTAGCTGCATTCATTTGTGTTTTATTTATTTTTTATTATCACTAAGTGATTGTGAAAATGTCGGTATTGTATCGGGAGAACGGCGGTTCGAATCCCCGTCCGGGCATCCTTATTTGGGTTTTCCATGGTTTCCCAAATCACTCGAGGCAAATGCCGGGATGCTTCCTTCAAAAGGCCATGGCCGAATTCCTTCCCATTCCTTGCCCCCCATCCTTTCCCGTCTCTAAAGACCTTGCTGTTAAGAGACGTTAAGCAGTTAAAAAAAATCGATATTGTAAGAGCTAATCTGTACTATTATATATCTGTAAGCAAGCTGCATTTGTCTCTTTACTGTAGTGGGTGTTGCGCAATAAGTACTTCAGCAATTTGGAAGTAGTTTTCACGTTTTTAGAGCTAATGGTGCCAGTCGAAATCTGGGAAAATAGCTAATGACTTATATGTACCATGGGAAGGAGCAAACAATTTTATATTTGGTAAATTGTGGGCTGCCGATCATAGTACACTTCAGACGCGCACTTCTTTTGCAATAATCTCACAAAACTTTGGATTCAGTTTTATTTTTTTACCTTTGTTAGCAGTTTTCTGGACCGCAGTGCTTAAAATAAATGGAATACGTGAATTGAATGTAAAAAGCATTGACTTGCATCGCAACAGGTAAGTTAATATGCGAAATGCGTTAGATTAATTACTATATGGTGGTAGATATAAATTATCTCTTGTAGACAGTTAACAGTTTGTCTCTGGAACAATATGTCGCTAAACTTTGTACATTAATAAGCCAATATTTCTTCTTTACATATCATTATGGTTAAGAAAATCAGCTTTTTTCTTGAAGAACGATGTATGAAGAACAGCAACCACAAATATCAACTGGTAACAATACATTTTCCCCACAATGACTTGTGCGGAACTTTCCATATTTCTACGTACGTTATTCAATTAATATATATTTTGTGGCTATAAAGTGCAAATATTCATCACTAATATTGCCCAAGGAACGTGTGTACAAATTGTGGCTGCTGTTCAAACCATGACCAGTAAAATAAACTGTTATTTCTATTAAATAAGTCTCATAACTCAGATTCTGCAATGATGACAGCAACATGGAATGAGTGAAACTAAATATCAATTAAGAATTTTAAATGTTATGCCACTCCGCGTAAATAATCCATCATGCCTAATGATATAACAAAGCGAGTCAATTGTCATTCTGGTCCAGGCTGCATTTTAACCTCATCCAAATCTGGCTATTGATTCTTTTTGCAAATCATAGCTTCTGTCACAACCACATTGATACATCACTGTTATCAATTCTTGAAACTTTGGAATTACTTACATGTGTGTGAAATAATGACATTAGTAATTTGGTGTCCTTGAAAACGGAGGAAACTAAAAATAATTTCTAATGTGTAAGATTAGTTTTAGTACGTGCTATTTTAAAATGGAAATAATTGATCGAATCAACATATCATCAAAATAAAAGGCTGCCTACTACTGGAACTAACCATTTCAAATTTGTGTTAACTGCTTCGTTATAATATTCTCTTCAACTTTTGCACTCTCCTTTTTCGGAAAAGTTACCACAAATTAAATTAAAAAATGCCAAAATATGAGAGAGACGCCCAGCAGGTGGCACTGCAAAATTAATGAAAATCTTTTGAAATGTTGGTTAAATCCTTTATTGTAATGTTTTTTTGCCATTTATGCTTCTCTCCATTGTAAAAAGTTGCACAAAATTAACAAATCAAAAATATTTGTCCGAGATATAGTAGGCCCTATAAAAACGACTGCCTTCTTAGAATCAATAAAAGCAATCGGAGACAATGCATTGCTTCCTTCGTAAACAAATACCCAAGGTTTTAGATGGATGCCACATAACGATTTTCCCAAACATTATTTTTCTTGGTCTAGACCGAATTTCAACCTAACCATGACCTCTATGACAAAACTAGACTGTTTAGGTTGATATGATCCCTGTGCTGATAATTTTTGTGTCATTTTTACAGTGCTGGCAACATTTCTCAGTTGTGCAGAGTCTCATATTTTGGCATTTTTAATATAACATGTGAAAATTTTTCCGAAGGAGGAGAGTGTAAAATGTGAAGAGGACATTTTGTGGAGGCATATACTTCAATTTTCAAAAGGTTAGTACCAGTTTCGGGTTGGTGTAGAAAGAGGCAGACTACCCGCTTTTCTACACACTTCACGATCTGTGCACCGAGCGTGGTGGGTGAATGGTTAACGTTGTAGCCTCGCATTCGGGAGGACGCAGGTTCGAATCCCTGTCCGGGCATCCAGATTTAGGTTTTCCATGGTTTCTCCAAATCACTCCAGGTGAATGCCAGGATGCTTCCTTCAAAAAGGCCATGGCAGAATTCCTTCCCATTCCTTGTCCCTAGTCCCATCCTGCCTCTAATGACCTTAGCCATCGACAAGGCATAAAGCAATAAGTAAAAAAAAAAAAAAAAAAAAGACCTGCGCGTGCAAAGCAGTGGGTAAATGCTAGTTTGTGCTAAAATATTTATTACTCTTGAATTTACAATATATGTGTCCTAGGTGCCCTGATTCACCTGGATAAGAGTTGGGTCAGTCCAACGGTCAAGTTGTTTCACTCATTCTGTGGTCGTATCGATACTGCTACATACGGTGTTACTGCCCACAGGCCCAGCTTCATAGTAATTTCAGTCTTATGAATTAAGTACCATGGTTTTGGAGAAAAATGCTTAAACACTGCTGTGTACCTTCTTGAAAATTGCAACTTTTCTTAAGATGCTAAAGCCACTAATTTGAAATAAAAATTTAATAATGGTTACTTGCAGAATTACTCTGATAGTATATTCTAATTAATTTGTTATTCGAACTTTCTGTCACTTTAAAAATATCCATGAATACTGCAAAAACATGTTTCATCACATTATGATCAATCAGCAGCTAAAGATGCTAAGAACTTCTCGGAAAAAATACCGGTTGCTGTAATGATGAATACTGCTCACCAGAAGTAAGTAGAAGACAATCGACAAATCGTGTCATCCATAATATCTTCGATTATTTTCTGTAATACACCGTACAAATGACTTGCCTTTAAGAAGTAAAAGAGCAACATCAAGGTGTTCTTGAAGTCGTGCTGAAACTAAGAATTGATTCAAGTGTTCTAGTTTTCAAACGGCATACTGAAAATGTTAAGAAAAATGTCATGAATATTAGGATGTTCCTTATAAGAACAATTTTTTTTTCCTTTTGAAAATACCCTCTAATTCTTTTTAAATCACTGTAGCTTACTTACATAAGAAATTTTATCCTTTTACGATGATGTTAACCCGTGCCGAGTTGACCTGTAAGTTTACGAAAAATGCTTATTTTGAGTATCACTTGATATTTGACTAAATCATCAAAATTTTATATCATTCTGGGTTAACTATGAAATCCAGACAACAAAAGATAATACTAAAGTTTTTAGTAAGACGAAAGTATTAAAATTATGAAGGGTATTTTCTTTTTAGAATCTCTTTTTTACGGCACAAGTATAATTTTCGCTGTTTTTGCTTGAAAATTGTTTGTTCTTTGTCGGCTGTAATTAAACCATGAAACTAATGAATTAATTTTACAGCTCCTTCAGCTGTGTTGTTCAGATAAAATACCTTTATTTTAGCCTGTACAAAATTCACAGTTTCTTCCTGAAGAACACTGCTTTAAATTTTCACCCGAGAAAACAAATGTTTGCTCTTCGTGGATGTAAATTCACCATGGTTTATCCTAAAACAAAATATAGGCAAGCATTGATCAAGTTGCTAAAGATACAAAATAATATGCAATGTACATACAAGACAGCTAATTTTGTATGCCATACAAAATAGAGCAGGATATTTCTGCTATCAAAGGGGTGTACCTTTCTACAAAGTCAAATGTACTCTCCTTTTCTAAATTATGTACCATTTAGCATTCCTTGCTCAGATTAGGTTTAAAACTTAGGTAACTATCTTGAGTGAATAAATGGCCTTTGCCAAACATCGCACTTGATCTTTCTTTTAAACATACTCCACCCTCTGAATTTAGCCGAATTATACTACATCAAAACAAACCTTTTTGCTCCCAAATAATCATGTTTCTCATAAAATCCTACAAAAACGTTTCTTAACTTTTACCTACAGATTTCAAATTTTTTACATAATATACTACAAAATTAGATGCATCTTTTAAGCTATAAATCTTTTTGGTAGCTTGAAAACTGAGAGCTTAGGAATTATTTAACTGTTTATTTTCAATGTTTGGCACACGTTGGTGATACAACTTCAAAATCAATTATCTGGTCTGTACTATTTTATGTCTACAAAGTGTCACACCTCGTTTTAATCCTTATGGCTTTTTTTACCTATGAATATTAATTTAGCATTTCCTATTTGAAAATAGCCAAAACCCATTATAGCAGCAGTGTGTACAAATTGTTTTGATCAAATTTCACTATTTACTTAAACTTGTGGCTTGAATATGATTCTAAACTTACTTTACAGTTCTATTGAAGTTAGCGTGACACTTTTAAACTAATTTTGATGATTCATTAACAAAATTTAGGTTATATAACACCCCCTTTTCTATCATCCTCTACCACATCTGATGATCACGACATTGACAATGTGTAAAGCATATACCAAAAAAGTGCTTTCCATAGTTTGATAGATCACTTCCATGATAAGGCCATGACTGAATTCCTTCATGTTCTTTGTCCCATAATCTCTTCTGGCTTCAATGATCTTAGCGGTGATTAGCTGTTAAAGTTCACAAAAATTAAAACAAAATCCTACTAATATTAAGATTTTTAAATTTTTGGGGAATTCTGCAAATTTCTGATTTTTTGATTACTATAATCATGATTTGTGGTATAATGCTCTTTTAGGTTTTTTTCTTTCTTTTTAAATACATTCTGTATTTCTCTTCACTGACTTCAGAACAAAATTTTACACTTTTCACCTTCCACCTTACCTCCTCCTTTTGTCTCTTAAGTGCATTCCTGATTTTGAGATGCTTTTTTCCTTTACTAGTTGATGAGCCATTCTGAAAAATTCCTGCTGTTATATCTGTGTGGTGAGTGATGCTATTTTTCTCTGGCCTCGTTAAAATTTTGCTACAGAAATATTTCTTTCGTTTTGATCTTTGTTCCTATTTTGTATTGACGGAATTCTAAGAAATCAGCTTTAATTTATGCCAGAAAATTAAAAAAAAATCTGAATATTTTTATAATCTATTGCATATTGTACATGAATATTGTTAGTTCATTAATTACGTATCAAATATTTACCAGTGTTGAAATTTTTTAGCCGGTTGTATGCCTTACAAGGTGCCTTGCATCAACAGACCTGGCGAGTGGCTGAGTTGTTCCACAGGTTAATGGAATACTTTAAACCTTATCTCCCACATCCATTCCAAAATGTCCGTGATAGACTGGGAAGGTAAGTCTATGAACATAATTTACTTCTCTTAGAAGAATCAGTAATTTGTTTTAAAATGCAAATATTTACCATAATATCTGTCCATTTTTTTCCCCAGTGTTATAAGCAACATTCTGGAAGCAGATTTGTTGTTCCCAAATGGGACACATACTAGGTCTCCCCACATTTCAGATTTTGTAGAAATGGTATTACCTCAGCTAGATATTCTTTATAAGACAAGTAGTAAGACTACAAGCCCGAAGAAGAATCACGTTGTGGAGAAAGGTAATAATTTATATTACAGTTTCATGTATTGAAAATAAGATAGAATAAGCTTACCAGCAGTTTCATTGGCACCTTTATCCAGTTTCAATTATTGATAGGTTCATTATAAAGAGTTCATCACTTCAATCTTCTTTCCTTAATTAAATCCTCCATTCCAATAATTTGAATCACATCAAAGTGAGGGCCATGAGAGAACTTTCTAAAAATCAAAATATTGTAAATCTCCGGCTGATGAGAGCTCAACCAAAGTGGTCATGGATTGATGTGATTATATGGCTGAAGCCCTTGGGAAGCTCTCCGACACCTCTATATACCAGCCTCACACCATTGACCCCTCTAATTCAGTCTGTGTAGAAATCCATTATTTTCCACAACTTTTACGGTACCTTACAAGGTCTCTTACAACACTCCATTTCCCTTCCCCTTCATTGAGATCTGCCGGTCCCCCACCTTGTACCTTATGCCCAAGATATATTAAGTGGCAAGTCCTGGACCCTCATATTCATTGCCTATATGTCTCCCATGGAGTGCATTTCTGTATATGATTCCATAATTTACAACTATTTGCCCACGCCCTTCTGTCATATGTCAGAGATATCCACCACTTCTTAGAGCTTGTAGCATCAACTCCCACACACATTCCTGCAGATTACTTGCCGATCACCATTCACATCACTTCACTTTACACTAACATCCCCTATTGCCAGGGCTTTAGTCCTCTTGAACACTATATTGACGTATGCCCCCCATACACATTCCATAGCACTGCCTTCCTCATTTCATTGGTGCAATTCATCCTAACAAAACATTTCTTTACCTTCCAGTCCCATGTTTACCACCAAGTTCAAGGCACTGCTAAGGACATGTGCATGGTGCTCTCCTATGGCAACCTTTTCCTGGGTAGATTAGAGTAATCTTTTCTTCAAAAGCGCACCTCAGTGAAAATTTCCTCTTTGAATTCCAAAACTCTCAGGACAACATTCACTTCATGAATGTCACATATTCCTACTCATTGATTTAGAGATACACTGTCCACAGCAAATCCACAAGGCTACAATAATATTTCCACTTCGATGGCTGCAATTGGTATTAAAACGCTGCCTCCCAGACAGACTAGTCATCTGAAGCAGATGTGTCTGCTCTGACAAAGAATCCTTTACCATTGATTCTAACAACTTGACATAAGTCCTTGTATCTCATAATTATTCTCCAGAATTGGTCCACAAAAATATATTCCAAGCTACAAACTGTCACCACACTGAAACACACAACCCAAAACAAACTGTAATTTTCTCTTTCCCACACAGTTCTCCTGTAATGAAACAGTTTTCCCAGGTATGCAGAAAAGCTTACAGTGGTATTGGATCATGGAGGAAAGCAGGTAAAGTAATATAAACAGACAGGAAGAAGCAAAGTTTGGATGATACAATGTTATAATAACTGTGAACTTGTAATAAAAGTTTTGAACCTTGAAGGTATCTTAAAAGTAGGATGATAAGCATTTTAAGTACAAGAAGAGGAAGACTTGTCCATTTGTGAAAACTTAAGTTAAATGAATTAAGGTCAAGAAGAATTAAAATGAGATAGTAAAAGAGAAGAATGGGAAAAACTAATATTATTTTTAATAGAAAAGTAAAGAATTCAAAAGGTATTAGTGATTTTGCACATTAACAGTAGAAATGAAATGAAAAGAAATATTTTTTTTTATACATCACGAAATATAAAGAAATAACATGTAACTAAAACAAGGAAGCTCAAATAATAAAACGATTAGATTAGATAATTCGAGAAATAAGTATTTTAATTGAAATTTATATTAAAAGAGTACAGAGCAATAAAATAGTCCAATGATTAACAAATAAATCCATTTAATGCCAGTATATACTTTTAATTCAGCAGTAAATTAGAAAAGCATAGCAAATTAGAATAGATAACAAGGGAAAAACGTTATTACTAGCTGATTTTAAGAAGATAAAACATAGTTTGGGAGTTAAATGCCCCAAATGCAGGCTTTCTATGGCAGTACAATAGGAATAAACAACTGTAATATATAATATGGAAATAAAATAAGATGGGAAAGTTGCGAGAAATAAAGTGTGAGTATAAGTACTAACCAAGACCAATAATTAGGAAAGAAATTCTAAAGTGGAAGTTCACGACAGGTATTGATTTCAGAGCCTGATTATGGTGAAAGTACGAGTTAGTTCGGAAGTAAGAAAATGTTTCTAAAATTCATATTTACTTGCTGGTAAAGTTTCAAAGCAATCAGGAAAAGTTTAATGTCATAACTTATGTGGGTAGGTTACCATAGCAACGAGTGTATATGAGCGAATCCGAGATAAAGAAGAAAAATTTAAACACTCGTTTCAAGAATTTAAAAATGTTGAGGTATATAAAATAATTTATAATGCAACTTATTAAAGTTGGGAGGTATCAAACATTTATTTGAAAGAAATATTAGGAAACAAGGATACACTTGTGGACTAGTTTCAAGAAGTGTCAACAAAAGCGATTGGGTCACATGCTTCTTGGCCATTATACATTTGAATTTTGATGTAATAAGTGGTTGCGGTGTGGTCCAGAAAGTAAGTGCAGAGGAGTGCAAGATGGCTCGGCTGAGTAAACTGATTTTGCACTTTTCGGAACAGTTGGTAGCCGTCCTTGTGAATACCGGTAACTTTTGGAAAATAGAATGTGGAGTGACTCATCGTACATGTGTAAATTTTTGTGAACTTATAAGGCAAGAAGCTGGATTAAAATATTTTGGTGAAAATTTAGGAACTTATAATTTTAGTGGGGGTTAAATCAACCTATTGCTACCAGTGGAACCTGAAATTTTTATACAGATTGGAGCCAATATGAAAATTTAACTTTGTAACTGATACCAGAATTATGAACTTAAAGGCAAGAATATATGCAATTTTAAGAGGACTTTATTTTCATTTCATGCCTAGCAGTTACATAAATGGCAAGGGAAGGGAAAATGACTTATCACTCACCAAAATTGATTGCTGCGATGAGTGAAAAACAAAAATAACGAACACTAAAAAATGCAACATTTCGGTTATGCTGTAGGAAATGAGTCGTGCACACCTCCCGAACCTCATGACTAAAATGAATGCTTCCCACAAACCCCTACATCACATTCAATTGGCCACCCTACCTGGCGCACAAATACCAACACACTAATATTTCTACAGCACCATACGGCTCCTTCCCTTGTAACTTGCCTTTTGCAAGATGTGCAGTATGCATGCACCCTCCACAGCCATTTTAGCCCTACTGCTCACAAAACATACATTGTCATAGGCCATAATGTTCATACCATGTCCCATTTTATATATCAGTTCATCTGGCTCCATTGCCAAAGTTCTTGCAGTGATCTCACTATGAAGTAGTTATCCATCAGAATATAAACTGATCAGCCAGAACATTATGACCACCTACCTAACAGCCTTTGGCATGGATAACAGTGGTGATGTGTCTTGGCATGGAAGCAATGAGGCCTTAGTAGATTGCTGGAGGGAGTTGGCACCACATCTGCACACACAAGTCACCTAATTTCCATAAATTCTGGGAAAAGGGGGGGGGCGATGAGCTCTGACACCACATTCAATCGCATCCCAGATTTGTTCAATCGCGTTCAGATCTGATGAGTTGGGGGGCGAGCACATCAATTGCAACTACATCTGTAATGAGGGGTGGCCGCTCAACCCTTCGACATTTGGACGTGGTTTCACCTTAGTTTCGCTACTTGTTGAAGATACTCACCACAGCAGTCCTTGAACACCCAAGTTGTGCAGTGTTGAAATGCTCGTGCCGAGCCTCTTGCCCATCACAATCTGCCCTTTGTCAAACTCGGATAGCTTGCGCACCTTCCCCATTCTAAACACGAATAACACATTCCCTGATACTACATGCACCATGCGTGTGTCTGACTAGCAGTCATTCCTCTTTAGGTGATGCTGCTATCACCTGGACGGGTTTATATTGATTGTAGGTAGATAGTTGTAATGTTCTGGCTGATCAGTGTATGGTCACAAACAGTTTACTCACAAAATCTATACCACCTTGTTTTTAACAACTCTCATGACCTCAATAACTGTACCATAGTTAGAGCCATCAGAGTATTCCATGAAACACATCCCTGTCTAAAGTCTGGAGTTGGGAAATGGCTTACTGAAACATTCTGAATATCAGACAAGAATTCTTCTTGGACACTGTAAAGCAGTGTGTTACTTGTTGATAAGCAGGCATAAACCATAAAATATATCGTTGTGAAGAATTCAAAATAAACTTGGCAGTTGTGATGTGTCAAACTGTTGGTAAAATCACCAACGTCATTATAGCTCAATGATGTTGCAAATTTGGCTCTTTATTAAGAATATCTAACTTATTTATGTGTTCTTTGTTTATGCAAAAGCGTATGGAATTGTTTATTTGCCGTAGCATGGAGAATTTTCAATCTGCATTACAGTTCATTACTGCTGTGCAGGTGAACGTATGCAGTGTAATATCAATCTACGGAAACACCTCTTCCAGTATGTTTTCTCTAATGAGAATGGCTCTCTTTGTTTATTACTTTTTTTTGGATTTTATATAATAGTTGAAAAATGTACATTCATCTTGCAGACTGCCCACAAGATCTTCCGGATAGAGCCTTTGTAGTTCTTCGGCGCTATTCCTTATTTCCCCTTTTCCTTTTTTTTCAAATCTAAAGATGATTGAAAACTTGTTATTAATATTCTTATAAGCTATTTTTTGCCTTTATATCTCATTTAAAAGTTGAAAGCAAATTGGAAGAAATGTGTGTGCTCAAATGGTTACTTGATTGCAATAACTCTTGCCAGATTTGTCATAACTGTTTTCTTTTGATGGAGCATTTTTGAGATCTATAAAATTCGTTAATGTGAGATTTACTTTTGCCAGTCTCTTCATAAATTTAAAAAGAATGTCTTTTCTCGATAAATAAAATTAATGAGGCCAGTAAAAACTTCAAGGCCAATATGTACGCATTGCAGCATTCCCAATACTATATCAAATTGCTTTGAAATGGAGACCCACAATTAAGATAAATAGACATTTGTGGTAGCCATGCTGTTGCCTCACTTAGGACTAAAGGTTCTGTAGACCATAGGTGTCAAACTCAATTTTGCAGAGGGCCGTATATTAAATTTAGAATGTGTAGGCGGGCCAGATTTTAAAACTTCCGTAGAGGAATCGAGCTCTAAAAAACATGATTCTTCTTTCTGTGTCACATTGCAATCGTGGGCCATATTGATAGGGCCCGGGGGCCGGATGCGGCCCGGGGGTAGTATCTTTGACATCACTGCTGTAGACCCTTGTAGCTTCCAGACATGTTACTGCATTATCTTAAAATTGATATCTGCAGTACTTACAATAAGAATCTCAATGATGTCAAACACTGCTTTCAACATGTCTTCTGATCTGTACCCAGTGTTAAGAAGGAAGCATGAAAACCGTTCAAAGGATTATCCATTTTCTTACACAAATAAGATAATTAATGAAAGTTGATCAACAGGAGTTGATCAAGTGTAGACACTAAAATATTTTGCGATGATGATGTTATTCTATGATTGACTGGAAAAAATCTTTCATTTATCCGAGAGCGTGATGGTGGGATGTACCAAAGAAGTGAAAGAATTATGTTACAAAATTTTAGTCACACAATAGCTTCAATATTGTGGTGTCGAATGCAACCCACATTTTGGGTATCAAATACAGGAGTTGGTGGAGTCTAAAGAAAGACCTGCTAGATGTATCTTTGGAAGTTACAGCAGAACACAATCAGTAACTGATGTGATAAAGGATCTGAATTGGGGTTCATTTGAAAACAGGTCAGTGAAGAGAGTTTGGAAGTATACAAGGTATATATTGGTGATGTTGCATGGAAAGATATTGGTGAAAGAATTAAGAGGGGTGCTTGGAAGGGCAAATATGACCATGACCACAAGCTAGCATTCAGTTTCAGGTAAAAGGGTGTGGGAAATTTTTTTTCTTAAATAAGGGGATCGGGGATTGGAATAAATTACTGTGATAAATGATGAACAATTTTGAAAAAATGCTGATAGAATTTAAAATTAACATTGTAGAGAGCAAAATTAGGCAGGCACAAGAAAGAGGAAAAAGTGTATGTAGGGAAATTGCCACCAGGGTATGTGCTTAATCACAATTAAATATATTAAATTTATTTTAACCGCCATATTTTTCATGCCATTCTTATATGCTACAAACAACAAATAAAACTCATTACATTTTACTGGATTGCCCATTTTTTTCCTATACATTTTGTCAAAATAGTTTGACTGCGGTAATTTCTTCTAATATCATCATATAATTTCAATTGTGAATTTATCCAGATTTGTCTGACCTGCCTAGGAAAGATAATTCCTTAGTAGCCAGAGCTTTTACAGTCACAAATATCTGCAAGACACATCTATAATATTTGTCTTCAGCTAATCTTGAGTCAATTCATGCCTCGGTCATACATCACTGTTTAATCATTAACAGACAGTTTTTATGTGCTAGGCTATTTTTGTGTGCTGGAATCTAGTTGACCTTTCCATATGCCAAATAAATGACAGGAACCACAAAAAAAAAAAAAAAATCTTTGAGACTTTGATCAGATTAAGTTATCCTGAGATATTTTTTTCTCCATTTAATAATTTTTTTGGCAAACATCGCTTACCATCACCGTCAATCAGATGTTTAGTTTCCTTTACAGTAATCTTTTTTTTTAATTTTTAAATCAAATAATCTCGTTGCTCATTATTAACTGTCCATAATGTGGGGAGAGTTTCAACTAATGATGGAACATCGGTATTTAATACAAAACTGTCAATGTGAGACTTCTGTCATTGTCGATGCTGTATTACTGGTTGTTGCTCGCATAGGAAACCATTTAAAGCATTTGCATAAACAATGATAAAATCATTAGTAGCTTCTGTAGCATTAGATATCAGAAGTTTTAATAGTACATCATGTGCAAACACTGCCGACAGTTGATGCTACTTTAGCACGTAATTAATAGTATATAATAAATAGCAATTGATATCGAGCTAGCTGCATTATGGCCGTTTGCATATACTATAAAATAAGTGGGAATTGTCAAGGTGGATGTGCTGTTGAAGATTAGTTTTCTTTGGTTTGATGTGGTCAGAAGAATTGTTGTGACCATTCTAGAAAGAAAAATTAGCATCAGTATAGATGATATTGGTTTGAGAATAGGATTTAGTGATGTTAGTAATATGTTAAGAAATAAAGATGTCTGGATAATCAAAAAGTTGTACTCCAAATGGGGCCAGATTGTCAAGTTATAATCTGACACACACACACACACACACACAAGCATCAATCTGAGTTTGCTATGTCCACTTATTTCTTTCCTTCTCTCCTATTGCCTCCATTCCTTCATTTTCTGTCCCTTTGCTGGATCGAGTTCTTACTGTAATTAGTGTTGATTTAATGAAACTTTTTTTTACATATTTATTTTGTTTTATGTTCTTCACTCCCTATCTCATAGTTAACTGCTACTTAGTAACACTTTTCAGTTGCTCTGACTCCCACACAATAGACTTCAAAATTGAAAGATAAAATTTTTCATGTTTTCCAACAAACACCATGTCAGTGTACACCTATGCTCTTAGTAGTGTTGTATGACTTGGGGTAGTGTAACTAAAACCTCTTAGATATTAACACATTATGATCTCCACTTAATTATACAGTTACACTTTTTTTCATTTTGCCACCTGCACTGCTTTTTTTTATAAAATGGAATAGAAAAGAGATGAGAAATGCCAAAAATTTTGATTCTTGATTGCACAGGATTTTCTTTGTCTAAGATGCCACAAAATAGTTGTGAGCAATACTTATTACTCATATACCTGTGATTGTAATTTAAATATATAAGTCTACTAAGAAGGCTGGGACAGATATGCAGAATTTGATACTTGACTAGTTTTATGTATTTGTACACTAATCTAATAACAGTTTATTCTTCATACTTGTCCTGAAATAAAAAATTTTAAGTGTATTTCAGTAGTAACATATTTTTAATGACCTGAATAAAAGTAATAATGGTGCTGCTGATGCTGTTGTTCTTGTGCTAAAAAGCTAACTCTGATGGAATTTTTATATGTATCAGATTTATCCTTGCGGCTCGATGGTTAAGGCAATGGGGTCCAGTTCCATGCTCAAATCCTGGTGGGGTCATGAATGTTTGAGAGTTTCATTTGATCAGCCAGGATGCTCCTTGGTTTGGATTCCATATTAATCTGTAGATCCAACCATAACAGATGTAGAATGTGCAGCAAATCAAAACTCTGTCTTATGGTAGCTGAACAATCTTTCGAGATCCATCAGCCAATAATGTCATATTCATCTGCTTTACTTTATCTCTAGTTTTCAACACAATTATACTTAAAGCCAACGTTAACTACAATAATTTGTACTATTTTCATCCAGAGACCATGCTGTCTTTAAAATCGTATCCAGAAACTTGATTCCATTCAGATGTTAGTGCGTTATGTGTTGTGAAATGGAATTTTGTGAGACATTTAAAATTTACAGGAAGAAAAGGAGAAAAGCTGGGAAGATTTTACATCTAAACTGGCAGAGGATATTAAAGGGAATATGAAAATGTTATATGGAATTGTAAAAAACAAAGGATCGGATAAGGAAACAATTACAGCAATAGAGAGAGCGGATGGAAATATAGTTCACAATATAAGAAGTATCAGGGAAGTCATGAAACAATATTTTGACAAGCTACTAAATGGACCTAATGGGATAGATGATGAAGAAACAAGTCGGAGGATAATGGATGAAGACACTTCAATAACTTGGTCAGAAGTCGAGCGAGCTCTCCATAAGACGAAAATGGCAAGTCAGCAGGAGCCGACACGATTGAAGCTGCCGGTCCACCAGGGATACAGTGGCTGTATAGAGTCCTCAGAGGAATATGGAATGATAACCAAATACCGGAAGACAGGACAAAAGGCGTGATAATTCCTATCTTCAAGAAAGGGAACAGAAGAAAAGGTAAAAACTATAGAGGTATTAACCTCCTATCCCACGGCGTCAGAATTATGGAAAAGATAGTTGAAGCTAAATTACGAACAATATTAGAGCCCATCTTAGAAGAGGAACAACGTGGGTTTAGGGCTGGAAGAAGCACAACAGATCTAATATTTGCCTTGAGAATGCTGGTAGAAAAATATTGGGAAAGAGGGAAAAACCTAATTATTGTGTTTATGGACCTAGAAAAAGCATATGATAATGTTCCTAGATCAACTATATGGAAAAGTCTAAGAAAACTTAAAATACCAGAATACCTCATTAGAAAGATCCAAATACTGTACAATAACTGCAAGAGCTGTTTGAATGTTGGGGATGGTTACTCTGAATGGTTTAGTACAACCAAAGGAGTACAACCAGGAAGTTCCCTTTCACCTCTGCTGTTCATAGCAGTGAAAGATAACATCTTAAAAGAAGTAAAGAGACCATTCAATAGAGATCTACAGGCATTGGTGTTTGTGGATGATGTTGCAGTATGGGATGAAACCGAAGAAGGAATACAAAACAAACTGAAAATGTGGAATGATAAGTTTGAAGAATATGAAATGAAATTGAATAATAATAATAATAATAATAAAAACTGTAGCACTAAAAATAAGCCGAAAGAATACAGACTGTCGTATAAAATTACAAGGCCACCAAGTTGAAGTTGTTGACCAATTCAACTACCCGGGGAGCATAATTGCTAATAACGGTAGAAGTGAGTTAGAAATAATGAATAGAGTAACCAAAGGAGCCAACTTCTACAGTACCATGGGGGGCTTACTATGGGACATGAAGATTCCCAGAAGAACAAAAACTGTCTTGTACAAATCAGATCTCATTCCTATTCTTACATATGCTTTGGAAACATGCACACTAACATCAAGGGACCTTGGCAAGATCTAAGCATGTGAAATGAAATTTCTTAGAATGGTCCTCCAGAAAACTAAACTTGATCACATTAAGAATGATGAGATTAGATCAAACCTAGAGCTAAGGGAATCCATGGAAGAGAGACTTAGATCAAGACTTCGGTGGTTTGGGCATGTCAAGAGAATGACTAGTACAAGATTACCAAAAAATTTGTTTGGAAAAAAGGATAGTGGGCAAAAGACCAGTGGGAAGACCAAGAAGAAGAGGGACAGACTAACTGAAGGAGGATGTAGAGAGAAGAGGCTGGAATTGGGAATACATCATGGACAGAGAAACTTTTCTGGATAGGAGACAGTGGAAAACGATCATCTATAACAACCAAGGCTTGTATACTACACCCGGGAAACTGGAGATGATGATAGTGATGATGATTTAAGATTTTTAGGATAAGTCTCGTAAATAAATTTTATAGCTTTTGGTGATAGCTTTGGGTTAAATTAGATTATTTTTAAAACTATATATTTTTGTCAAATGACATCTTTGTAGTTTCAGTGGAGTCAGATCTTCAAGTAAACTGTGAAAATGATGTGATTGTAGAGGAAGCTGTCAGCTTGCTTCAAGCAGTGGAAATCAAGAGTGACGAGAAGGATGAAGCAGTTAGGTTACTGAAAACAGGTAGGTGGATACAAGTCATGTGACTAATTGGCAACATGAAATTGTTTTCTATCTTTGTGATATTTATATATTTATTGTTTTTTAATTCTGTGCCAAATTTTCACTGTCACAAATTGTAGTGTGTCGGTGGATCATGGGCAGTTTATCAAGAGCTCCTTATGGAGGTATACCAGCATTCTATCAGTTTTTCCACTTAGTATGTCTTATGGAGAATTATGATACTGATGAAGAAATGTGTAAATGTTGCACAAGTTTGTTGGGATTGTTAGCCCAGACAACAACACTACCAGAACATATTCCATCAGTTTTAAATGCAATTAGTATGGTAAGTTTGTTGGCTTTGAACTGAATGAACCTTCTGTTTCTTCTCTCCTTTCTGTAGGTGGTAGTACCTTTCTTTTCTCTTTCTTTATTTCCATCTTCCAGTTTTTTTAATTTCAAGTTCCTAGTATACTCATAATGTTAACAAGAAATTGCAAAATATTCTTCGAGCTTGACAATATTCCAGTATGTGAACAGAGATTTTGCAGCATACAATTCATTGTAGTTTTCAATACAGATGGGAGTCATTAGAAAATAACACCAAAATACTTTTTTTTATCATCATCAGATATCTGTTCTTTGAAAAATCCAGAAGTACACTGTCGATAAGCAGTTGGATGGACTTATTTACCGTTCTGTCTGTAACAGTCATATACAAGCCATTCAGTATATGTCACAGTTTTGTAAGAGATATACTAAATTGTTCACTGCAGTTCTTCTCCTGTTTGTTTCATTATTGTTGCCAGCCTTAAAGTTGCTGTGTTCCTTTATGAGGATTCAAAGGACCACTTTCTGTGGGTAAATCAGATATTCTTGTATCTCTGTTTGTGGTGTTATGTCTTATTTCAACAGCTTCTTTTATGGGAACGGGGCCAAGTACCTTATAGGTATGTTAGATCCTTTTTTTCAGTTTAAGATTCTGCAGAGCTTGCAATTATCAGACAGTGACAGTTAATTTTGATGTTCTATCACTGTCCACCAGGGTTCCTCTGAAATAATCTAGGTTTTTGCTTCACTATTTAAAATTAATGTTGCAGCTTTGTATTAACATACTAATGGTGTGGTGATGGGGTCACTAATGTCCCCAGTAGTGGCTAATTTGCATGTGGAGGACTTCAAGGAGCAAACTCTGGAATGCACTGCAATAGAACCTAGTGGATGATGCGGTAGCAGAGCATTAAATGAATTCCTGGAACACTTAATTAAATTTGTAAACATGCATTTCATCATGGATTTAGAGGAAAACTACTTTCTGTCTTCCATTCCTTGATATCCTTATCAGGCAACAAAACTGTAACACATAGTGTGCACCACAAGTCTACAAAACTGACCACTACTTGGATTCTAGTAGCTACCACCATCCCACTCAGGAGAGTGCCATGTTATCTACTTTGATACACAGCACAAGAGAGATATGCAATGCAGAAAGTCTGCAGGCATAACTCCCTACATCTCCAATAAACATTCAGACAGAACGACTACTCTGAAGATCGAATAGAAAGGGCACTTCATATGTAGGCAAGAAAATAACTAACAGAGCAAGTACACCTGCCAAAGGCTTTGGTTTTCATCCCATATGCAATGATGGGATCAAACTTATCTTCCACCCGTTTGGAAAGATTTGGGATTTTCTTCGTCCCCTTACTTGATTTTTAAGAATAATGGTTTATAGAATATGCGGTGAATGAGGAAAAATCTACATTAGGCTGACTATCTGTACCCTTGAGAACTAATGCACTAAACATAAGCACAACCATCACCTCTAACAACTAGATAAGTCTGCAGTTGCAGTACATGTTGTTAACAGTGGTCATAAAACAGACATTGAAATTGCTGGCCCAGACCTGTTACTGCTATCAGAATAAGACTAAATGAAAACACCACTAGCACATGTAGAGGACTCCACAAGTGTGTTGCATGAAACTGATGTTTTCAATCCTCAGATAGGATTGCAGCAAGTTTAAGACCAGCAGTGGAGATCAAGCTGTATGGAATGATGAAGCACACCTTGTTCCAGAGCCATGACACCCATTGGCTGGCTACTGTACAATGCCAGTGACAGCGAGGATGTTACATGAGCCTGTGTCCTAACTGATTGAGATTGTACTTCTGGATTTCTCAAACGGCAGATATCTGATGAAAAAATTAAAGAATGTTGTCAAAACATTGTCTTTTTATGACCCCATGTGGCTTCAAACTCTTGAAGACTACATTGCAGTATCCATATATCAAAATTCAGCAAAACACTAATAATAATTATACATATGTCCTCCCCTGTTGTAAAGAGATCTTTTTAACATTTATCAAAATTTATTTTGGAACTAAAAGATACTGAAGTGAAAATATCACAACTTTTTTGTTTGTTTGTAAAATTAGGTTTCAGAAAGCTCATCATGGCAAGTGAGGTCTGCTGGTGTGGATTTTATGCAAGTGTTTGTTTTCCACAATATGCCAACATTATTAAGTAAAAGCTTTTGGGTCCTTCATGTAAGTAAACTATTTTTTTTTAACTCTTCCACGAATTCATTGCTTGTAATAAATATGTAGTATAATTTTTTGTGTTAAAAGGTGAAGGAAGTTGTGCTGAAATTACTTGAAGATGAATGGCTTGATGTAAGAGTTAAAGCTTCTCAAGTACTTAGTGGTCTACTGCACTGTAATTTCATTGATTCTGTCAATGATTTGAAGGTAAGTAACTTGAAAATGCCATTAAAGTTACTGTGGAATGTTTATAAATTTCTTAAATTTACAATTTTAATACAATTTTGACAGGAAAACTTCAAGTTAAAAGCAAAGACGAAGCTATTAAGAAAGAAGGAATCAACTTCGGATACAAAAACTTTAGAAGCATTGAGGCTGCGTCACTCTGGCATCCTTGGAATATGTGCTTTTGTAAATGCTTATCCTTATGACGTACCTGATTTTGTGCCAGACCTTTTCTTAATACTTCGAGAACATTTAAATGATCCTCAACCCATTCCAGTAAGTATATACATATATATTGTTTATTAGTTTGAAGAAAAACATTAATGGATGTACTGAATCTGATAATTAATTGTCAAACTCTGTGGTGGTGTGTGTAACAATGTAATGTTTGTTCTCGAAATCACTGCTGTGGTACTATTCAGCACATGGCATGCCGTTACTTGTTTGTAGTCTTTCAGATATATTGTTCGGTATCTTAAACCGATGAGAAATGAGTATAAGGTTATTGAAATAACTATTCTTCTATGCTCAGTGTGCACATATAAAACTTTGACCATGATCTGTTTATAGTTTGTGTGGTACCAGACAACCAAGTTTATAGTTCTGTAAACAGGTTTTGCAAATCGTTCAGCTGACCATGGCCACCATCCTGTACTTGGGAAAATAAACAGTATATCCTCTTAGGTAATCGGTCCCTAAGGAATTAAGTTAGAACTAACTAAAAGTTACAAGGCAGTTTATTCAGGCCCATACCAGACACATATAACACATTTAGAATCTGACTCATGATAGCAGGATTGTAATTAGGAATAGTATATCACTTGGTCATGTTCTTGAAGACAGTCAATAAGGACGACCCACTTTCGATTCGTCTCTCCTGTGTAAGTTATTAGCAGATACAAATCGGCTCGGTGGCCACTTGCCAGCTATTGCTCTCCCGACTATAACACTCTTCGAATATGAGTACCTACCAGTCAAATACTGACCAACTCAAACATGACCACTTCTTCTCCTAGTCCACATCAGCCAGTTGCAAATGTCCTTCGGCCTTACTTGACCTTTTATAGCCTATTGTGAATTTAGACTTAAATTCATATGGTGGAGATTCATTTTCTCATCAGACTCCTACACCATACTGATTTGTATGGTGTGTCTTCTCATTCAAAAACCTCTCTGCCCCGACCAAAACAATTTACCACTCCTCGCTTGCTTAGATGGGGTTTCATCACACTTGTTACATTTTTCCAGGTGGTTGCATCAAAAAGGCATGGAAGAATTTATTTTTATACTTTGCTCCCCATCATCTCCTGCCCCTAATGATATTGAAAATGCAAGAAGTCCTTACAAAAAAATTAGCAAGAAGGACAATGGCGGCTCTAGACGTAGTGACATGTCACCACTTCATAATCAAGAATAAATAAATAAAAAATAAATGTGGTGAAAGAGAAATATATATTTAAAAATTTAGCATTTCTACTATACCATTACTTAAGACAGATGAGGAAACATTGAACACCCTCTGTTGGCCACATTAGCTAACTATTTCACTCTCGTGGAGACAGCACTATTTTGTCTCCAATCGTGCATGCGCACTAACAGCATCGCAGAAATTCGGGAGGGTGAGGGACCACGTTGCAAATACGGATTTGTGACAACTCTGATCTGTCTCAAGTAGCTCGAAAAACTTAGTAACACTGTCGGTAGAGTGCAGCAGTAGCTGCTTTTTTTGTCGCATGCCTTAGGTAGAATGCATGGAATGGTAGCGAAGCTGAGTCTGCAGTTGTGCGCTGAATACTGACCACATCTTGTGACTATCGAAGTGTGTGTAAGATGTCTTTGCATGATAAATCACATTAGTGAATTTTTAAATAAGCCATTCTCGCTACTATCTTACGAAGAAAAAATTAGGAAAACCTACTCCACATTTATACATTTCATATCGTCAAGAAAGTGCTAAAGTATCTCGGATGAGAAAATTTAACCGTGATGTGTATTTAAAAAATAACTGGCTGTGCGGTTGCAATGTGAAAAATGCATTTTTATTTTTTCCATGTGTTCTATTCGGTGGTGAATTTAATTGGTCACGTGATGGAGTTTCTGATTTGGTTCATCTTACAGGAAAAATTAAGGCCCACGAAAAATCAGTGCTTCATATTAATAATGTGCTTAGTTTAGCAATGCTTGGAGAAATAAACATTCAGAATCAACTTAATTCACAGTACCACCTCACTATTGTTAAACATAACAGGTACATTCTAAGTTTAATTATAAATTGTGTGCGATGTTGTGGTGCTCTGGAACATGATTTGCGAGGACACATTTAAAGTGATGAATCCGATAATAAAGGAGTGTTTCGTGAATTAATTCATTTCAGTTCGGAGTTGGGACAAAGAGTTGAAAAGTCATTTGTAAGTATCCACAGCATTTAAAGGAACCAATAAAACCATTCAGAATGAATTGCTTGATTGCATGTTGAGTATATATCATGACAAAATTCGGAAAGAAATCAACAGTGTGTAATATGTAGCCATGATAGCCGATGAAACCACAGATGTGTCTTGTTAGTTTCAATTAGTTATAGCGTTGTGCTATGTTGTTGGTAGAAAACCTGAAGAAAGATTTTGGAAATTCACGAACCCAAATTGCCATCATGCTAGTGCTATTGCAGATTGTATTTTGCAAGAAATTGACACACTGATTGGAAAATCACCCGAAAAATTAATTGCTTAAAGTTACAATGGTGCCTTCATAATGAAAGGAAATTTAACGGCGTGCAGAAAAGAATTAAAGACATATATCCTCATTCAAATTTTATTCATTGCTATGCACACCAGGTAAATCTTTTAATGTCAAAAGCGGCCTCCATCAATCGGGAAGTGCGCATTTTTTCCGCAAATCTTTCCGGAATTTGTTCTTTCTTTTCAAGTTCGTCTCAAAGAACAAGAGTTTTAGATGAGATTTTGCAGAAAAGATTACCACATGCATCTCAAACCAGGTGGAATTTTCATTCTTGAGGAATCAACTGTATTTACGAATATAGAAATAATTTAATAGATGTAATGGAAACCATTGAAAACATCAAAGAAATATGTTTGATTTCTACCCTTCAACAAGCATGTGCATTTAAAACTTTGTTAAATGATAAGAACTTTGTTTTTTGGTTAATGCTATTTCACAAGATAATACCACATGTCGAAATAAATTTTAAACCCCCGTCCGGGCATCCAGATTTGGGTTTTCTATGGTTCCCAAATCACTCCAGGCAAATGCCGGGATACTTCCTTCAAAAGGCCATGGCTGAATTCCTTCCAATTCCTTGCCCCCTATCCTTTCCCGTCTCCGAAGACCTCGCTGTTAGAGAGACGTTAAGCAGATTTTTGTTAAAAAAAGTTTTTAAACAACTACAAAAGAAATACATCATTAACCCTGTAAAAGTTAAAGTAATTATGGAAACCTTTGAAACTTCCATTCAAAGAATTAGGGAGCAGGCCAATGATGGTGATGAAACTGAAGGGTGTGAAAAAATTCTGGTGAAAAGTCGGCGATGTGATGATTCTGAGAACCGAAATAGACAATATTTAGAAGTTTGTGATGTCATTGTTTCTGAAATAAAAAAAACTAGATTTCAGTTTATGTGACATCTTGCAGCAACAAATTTATTCGATGTTGAAAAATTTAAAAGTTATCAAACAAAATTTCCTGCTGAATACCTCAGTGATATGGTAAGGGAGTACCCATTTTTGGAAGAAAAAAGATTGCATGGTGAACATGAAGTGTGTTATTCGAGACCAGAATTAAGAGCTGTTTCTGGTGCCGTTCCAATTTTATCATTCATTATTTAAACATCAAAATTATTAAAACTGTTGATAACAATGCCAATGTCAACATCAGAAGCCGAAAGCTGTTTTTATATGATGGAAAGGGTAAAAACCTTTCTCAGAAACACGATGAAAGAGGACTGACTCACCGCTTTAGGCATGCTTTCTTGCGAAAAACCATTCGTGAGTAACATATACAATTTCAACAAGAAAGTTATTGATTTATTTGCCACCAAAAAGAACAGAAAAATGGACTCTTCGTATTGCTTGTTTTAGTGCTTTAATTCATTCAGATAATGACTCTAAATATTATTTTCTGTGACTTAATGTGTAAATAAATCTTCAATCACTCTGGAGATTCTTTGCTGAATATTGCTTTGAGCAATGCAGGAATTCAACTACTTGCCCTAGAAACTTTGTCAATGCGAGGAGAAGACATTTTTTTCTATTTCTTAGTTCCTTCCAAGGAGTATTAGACAAGTTTATGAATACATGTGGCAAAAAACGACTCTCAAACTAAACGTGTTCCACTGTGTAAAGAGTGTGCCATTGCAGTCGTGGTTATTGAAGGCAGTGGCTATGTCCTGTAGGCAGTGTGGGATAAAGTAAGTATGTGACCCCAGGCACTCAAAGTTCTTGGAGCCCTCTGTTTTGAAGGGTAAAAAAAATCTATATTTTGTAAGAACAAAGATAAGATTTCGTAGATGACTAATTGAATAGATCATATTTTTCATACAATTAAACAAAAGAATTTTATATTTTATGATATTTTGAAAACTGATTTTATTTCTTGCACTACAATGAAACAAAATCAAAAAAAAAAAAAATAATAATAATAATAATTTGCATGCTTTTTATATTATTTTGATCATTTTATTTTGGATTATTCTATTGATTTTTCTTATTTTTATTCAGTTAAATATATTAACTCTCAAGGGGAGCCTTAAAAATCGGGAGCACCAGTCTACTGCCTAATTGTATCTATTGGGTAATCCAGCACCGCCTGTATTTCAACTTCTCGATTTTTGGCTCATCAGTCACTGTTTACCTTTTGATCATTTATCATTAATTTCTTCAATTACAAAAATATTTCTTCAATCCGGCAGCACACGCTGTTAAAGAGACATTCAATCGTAGTAAATGTTTAAGTTGCCTAGATTCTTAGTCAAAACTGAACTTTTTTCTTCCTTCCATCTTTCACTTTAAAAAAATGTAATTTGTCAAAAAATTCCAATCTTGTCACTACCTAAGTGAATTACTTCGGCATTGATTGGATTGGCATCGTAATAAGAAAATTACTTCAAATTAATAGCATTGTATAAAGTGATGAAGAACAGTCTAGTTTTTTGGAGCTTCCTACTTTAGTTGAAAGATACTTTTCACAGTATTCCAAAGGACTTAATCTATAATAGAAATAGTAATGGTACTATATTTTGTACCATTCACATTGGGGGTCAACTGTACTGTTTGTTGTTATGATTACCTTGTCGATTGCATCTAACCTTCACTGTCATCTTGCATGACAATTTTAATGTCTGCATATACTTCTTTACTATACGTTCTTTGGTCTACATTAATAAATTTATTTGGGTGCCACTTGCTCTGCAAAACAAGAATTACATGACATTCAATCAGGAGATGGCTGGAGTTTATTATCCTACTCAATGACAACTCATAAATTTAAAACATTAACTAACAAAATGGTTTTATTACAATCATCAGAAGGAAAAACTTCTTCTCATAACAAAATAAATTGGATGTCACAGTACAACTGACCAAAGAAAATGACTCGGCAGATCACAAAGTTTCTAGCTCCATGCTAGGGACAAGATAAAGATCATGTGTTACCAAAAACATTAAAGGACTGCTTTGCAAGGTGAATTACTACTTCTGGTGGCCTCATCAGGAAAGGTGCTGCTGCGTGCTGCGAAGGTCTTGTATGTGTGGTGGTGGCTTTTACTGATGCCTTCGTTATGGCTTGGTCCATTTTTGAAGTCTATTACTTCACATGACTCCACTCCTGGCAGTGATTCCTCAACAGAACAGATGTTTGTCACGGTAGAAAATTAACTAAAATGTGATTAAAGTTAACATTCATGATCCTATAAGTTGCAGTTATAAATAATTTTTCTGCATTTTAAACATCCCAATGATGCTTGTTTGCAGGCCATGCCAAACGAGATGGCTCCCCTTGGTCCATGTAGCTTGAAGTTCGGTGAAGAAAAAGATAGTATTCCACCTCTCACCTTTGAAGAAAACTTGGTTTTCTGCCCCACTCCCCTTCCTTACACCAGGGTCTCGGGCAATCCGTTAGCTGTAGATGTTCCCCAATACAAAAGATTAATGGAGAGGGGAAAACACATTTTAATACACTCGAAAGATAGTCCTTGTATCCTATTCTGTGAGTATTTCCCTCCACTTTTCAGATCTTGTCCATTTGTTGACTCGGCAAATTTCAGGAAGTCTTGCTTACTGGCTCTTTCTCTCGCACCCACCAAAGTTATTTACCATTTTTACAGACTTTTGTGGGATTCCACATCCTTTCAAAAGTGCCACACTTCTTTGATCTAGTGTTACACCATAAGCAATTAGCCAGCTGTCTCTTTGTTTGCAGGTCACCTGCAATTGGGGTTAGTCTCAATATTAATTTAAACTATATCTTAGTATTGTTTAGGATAAAAATTGTAATAAAATGTATTATCATGTACCATTAACTGGTATATTACAATATTCACAGTATATTTTTCTTGTAAAATTGGAGGTTAGCAACAGTTGTTTTATTAAAAAGGAAGCATAAAGATTAATAATAATAATAAAAATAATGTTAAAGAAAGTGAATGAATCATTCACTTTCCATAACAGACTATAAGGAAATGTTTAATACATCAATCAACAACAGTAGAAATTCTCAGTAATATATATATCTTTATATATAAAGATGAATGTATGTTTGTTTGTTTGTTTGTTTGTTTGTTCTTCATACAAATCCACAGTTTTCATCCGATCTCGATGTAACTTTGCACACTTATCCTTTGAAACAAGGAGAAAAATACTGTCCACATTTGGTTGAAAAATTATCTGTATAAATAACACATTTTGTCTCATAAATTCGAAATACGGCGATAGACACGTTGAATATGGACGTATCCGTACCGTGTTTCCGTGTAGTGGACTGCCAGCTCAATGGCTAAAGCGCTTGCTTACGAACGTCGTGGTCTCCGGTTCAAATCTCCGTGGAGGCTAAGATTTTTTAAAATTGTTTTTGATCGTAAGAGTCACGGTTGGGCCATCAGTTATTCGGATTGAATTATAAACTGTAGATATCACAAAGGTAGGGGTGCAACCTGAAGCAATTCGTAGGTAGTCTTGCAATACAGTAGATGTACACTTTTTTTGCGTTATATTGATCCATCAGGGGTGATTCGTAGTCAGTGTGTATGTAATCTGCAGTAGGAATACTATAAATGTGGAAGTAAGTCTCTCTCTTATGTTACGTTTTGACAATTAAATGCCTATACTGATATTGACGGAATTTGACGAGAAAATCTGTAGGGAGGGCACTGGACTTTGTTTGTTCTTCATACAAATCAACAGTTTTCATCCTATCTCGATGAAACATTGCACACTTATCCTTTGAAACAAGGAGAAAAATACTGTCTACATTTGGTTGAAAAATTATCTGTATAAATAACACATGTTGTCTCATAACTTCGAAATAAGGCGATAGGCAGACACGTTGGATGTGGACGTCTCCGTACTGTTTTTCCGTGAAGTGGGCTGGCAGCTCAGTGGCTAAAGCGCTTGCTTACAAACGTCGTAGTCTCCGGTTCAAATCTCCGTGGAGGCTAAGATTTTAAAAAATTGTTTTTCATCGTAAGAGTCAGGCCTGGGCCGTAGGTTATTTGGATTGAATGTTAAACTGTAGATATTATAAAGTTAGGGGTGCAATGCGAGGCAAATCGCAGGTAGTCTTGCAATTTTGTAGGTGTACACTTTTTTACGTTATAATGATCCCTCAGGTGTTGTTCGCAGTCAGTGTGTGAGTGTGAATCACAGTAATACTAATATAAATACGGAAGTTAATCTCTGTCTTTTTGTTAAGTTTTGACTACTATATGGCTATATCGTTGTGATGGAATTTTATAAGGAAAGCTGTATGAAGGGCACAGGATATTTTTTCCAGTATGATTAACAGTTGTAGTCACGAAATTTTGAAATCTTATCTAATAGGGACAGAAATATGTTGGAAATTGATTCTCTTCAAGAGGCAGGTTCGACGGTAGAATGAGATAGTGATAGCTTTCCTGTCATATTATGCCGACTCGATATTGTTTGGGACCAATCCTTTGTTACCAACAACTTTTTATATTTAATTCTGGCATAAAATTCTTAATCC
>JARYHS010011408.1:153303128-153329606 GCA_031002005.1 Vandiemenella viatica
TATTTGTAATCTTGCACATCCTTCTTACTCTCACTCTCCTCCCACTAACTAATCTTTTTAAGGCGTCTTTTTACAAGCACCCCCTCTCAGCAATTGTCAACATAGTTTTTCTTTCTTTCTTTTATGACTTGGGGTAATTTTCTCCTTTCTCCAACCCTTTCCAGCTCATCAACATTACTTACTTTATCCATCCAGCTTATCCTCTCCATTCTCCTCCACATCCACATCTCAAACGCTTCTAACCATTTTTCATCTTCTCGCCTCAGAATCCACGTCTCTGCCCCATAAAGAGTCACACTCCTTACAAAACATTTGCAGAGTCTTTTCCAGAGCGCTTCGTCTACTTTTCCAGTTAATAGTTGCCTCTTCCTATTAACGCTTCCTTCGTTATGGCAATACAAGTTTTTACCACTTGGGGGAATCTGAAGTCTTTAGTGAATGTACTTCCAAGATATTTGGCTAACATCAGCTAATCCTATCTTAATATTTATTAGTTTTCTTCCTTTGCGAATCACCATACTCTTAGTATTTGCTGGGCTGATTTTCATTCCACACTCTTCACAAGTTTCATTTAGATTTTTCAGCATTTTGTTTAGAGTTTTGTTCGCTTTCTACCAGCAAGACCATATCATCGGCAAATCGTATACACTCTATTCTCTTGCCATCAATTCGCACTCCTCTTTTCCCACCAAAGCATTTATAATAATTTCTTATAGATATAAATTGAGTAATAATGGGGAAGACAAAACCCTTACCTTACACCTCTCCGAATGCTGCTTTCTCCCGACATCTCGTTTCCAATCTTTATTCTTACTTTTTTCTGTAAATGCAGATTCTTTACCATCCGTCTCTCCTTCCAAAATACTCCTTTCCTTCTGGGTATAAATTGAACAATAATGGGGAAAGGCAATAACCTTGTCTTACGCCTCTCCTAATGCTGCTTTCTCCCGATATCTCGTTTCCGATTTTTATTCGTACTGTCTGTTTTAAATATAAGTTCTGTATCAACCTTCTTGCCTTCCAATTTATTGCTTTCCTCTTCAAGATATCCATCGGCTTTTTCCATTGCACCATGTCAAAAGCTTTTTCCAAGTCGATAAAGACGGCATAAATTTATCTTCCTTTCTCAATATATCCTTCCCCTATGATTTTTAACAGACCAATAGCATATCTTGTTCCTTTTCTAAATCCGAAGTGTTCTTCTCCAATCCATCTATCTAACTTTCCAAATAGCCTTCTGTTCAGCATTCTCAACAACGCTTCAGCTGCATGTGAAATTAGAATAATAGTCCCACGCTCTTCACGTTTATTTCTATTTTTTTTTCCTCAATTGGTAACATTACAGTTTCAAGAGAGTTATCTGGCGAGTCCCTTTGTCACATACCTCATTACAAATGTAAGCTATCTCCCTCCTTCCAATGGGGTACTTGACTAATTTTGGGAAAGTAGTCAGTATTGTAGCTGGTCATCTACTATAAACAAAAAAAATATTATTTCTTGAAATAACGAACGGAAAATAGCAAAATTTTGCATTTTTATGCGATGATTTGAATATTGGCGCCAAAACGCTCCCAGCTGTCAGTTGGTCTCTTGTGACGTCAGTTGTTGGCTCGTGCCATTGTAAACATATAGACGGTATGCTTATTTTATTAATAAAATGAGTTCTAGAGTTTACAAATGGTGTGTGGTGCCTCTGTGTGTAAACACGACCTTTAATGCACCAAACAAATTGTTTGTTTCCGTTCCACGCAACGAAGTAGTTGGAAAAAGTGGTTAATGCTTGCACGACGCGATCCGGCTTATGTGTCTACAACACCCTCAATATATTTTTGTGAAGAACATTTTGACGAAAGTTTGTGCTTAATATTTTATTATGTTTAATAAGCTATGTACGTCAATATTTTGTGCTATGATAAACTTAAATTATTACCGGTAAATAAATTACGACCCTGGAGGTTAAAATGCTGTTCGTTGTAAATGCATCAATTTTTTTTATTGATATAGTTGCCGAACGATTTGGAAAACTATATAGAGTATCATATAATGGGATCAGTATCAAAAGTACTAATGAATTTAAAAATAAAATATTCTTTACTTTTGATTTCTGTCTTCGAGTTACTGAAGAATCCATCATCGAATTTAGATTTGGAGAAATTTTTCTTCTGGTCGAGGCCGCATTTCGACCTAACCACTTTTGAGATAGTATATCTCGAGAACTAAGCGAGATATCAAAAAATGTTATTCCTTACAATCAATTTGTCACATTACTTAAGAATCTTCCACCAAATTGCGGCGCTACGATTATCGTAGAATCCCCGCTTCAACGAATATCGAAAAAATATTTCGACCTGAATAGGACGATAGTTTTGAAAAAATGATCAAAATATTTTTCTAGCTATACAAAAACTTGTATAACCTCTAATATAGAAAGAAAAAGCTTTATATTCACAACATTACTTCCGAAAAAATAGCGTCGAACGAATGTGAACAGACTTATCTTTAACTAACCCAGCGCGGCAAAAAAATAGTTGTAGAAATCACTCAAGGATTTTTTAAAATAGTAATTATACTAACAATTAAATACTGCACATGATTCTGCGAAGCAACAGTCATATTAAACACATTTTAAAAGATACTACAATGAAATACTCGAAATGTAGACCTGTTGATTAAAATCGCAAATTACCAATCTGTATTAAGTAAAACGCACCACTAACACACACGCTTCTAAAATACCTTATATTCTAACATTTTATCGTAATATGGTATTATGTATAACATATAACAAGTAAGTATTTACTTGGACGTTTTGACATTCCGGAATTCTGGTGATCAGAAATCGGTGTTTGATGCAAAAACACTCCCAGCATCATCACGCCAATTCTGGGCAAATTAGAGCTATTTGCCTTGATAAAACCAACTTCCATTGCGAGTTTAAGAAGAACAAATGTTTTACAGCCAGCACTGAAACCTTAACAAACTTAAATAAGCGACGGAAAGGTGTTCTCCGCATGAGAATACACGGCAGCTAAACTGGCGCGGCCCAACAACTGACGTCATGCGCTCCGATTGGTGTTTCGTGTCACGTGACTAACAGCTGTCTTTTTACATTTTTATTTTATTAAAAATAGTATGTTTTTAACTACTATCCAAAAAATGAAGTTGATTTTCGGTATCCTAACAACTTACTCTATCAGTGTAAATTAAGGTTTCATGGTTTCATAGTTAGTGTCAAGTACCCAAGGCAAATTATCAAATCCACATGGCTTCCGATTCTTCATCTCCTTCAGAGCCTTTTCTACTTCTGCCTCCAGGATGTCATACCCCTTTCCATCCTCTGTTACCTATTCCTCTTCTTCAATTTCACTTGGTATTTGGTCCCCCTTATACAGGCATTCTATATATTCTTGCCATCTACTCAACACCTCATATTTCCTCACATTTCCCTTTCATCAATCAATCTCTTGCTTTTTCAGATAATCTTCTAAATTCATTGTTCCGTTTTTTATACCTCTTCCATTCTTCTTCATTTTCCTAATTTTTCAACTTTCTCCCTTCTTCCATCTTTTTCAACACGTTTTCTGTTATCCATTCTTTCCTGATACTTTTGGACTATCTATTTCCTAGAATTTCTTTGGCAGCTGTCAGTAGCCCATCCCTAATTTTTATCCATTTTTCTTTTAGGGGAGAGTGGGGAGGAATGGGACAATTTGTATTGGATTTTTTTCTGTGTTGTGGTAACATTGGAAGTTCTTGAACTATTGATGTATTTAGCACATGTAACTGATTATATACTGTACTAGCATTTGCCCGCTGCTTCACGCGCGCGTGCCTTGGCAGGTGTAGAAATTATTTACCGATTTTATTCTCTTATCAGACATTAACGTGGAAAGGCATGAACTGTTAATGTATTCTGAATAGTTTCGTTTGTTTCGGTTAATACGTTAGGTTCGGTTTTCATACTGATGTCAGAGAGTTGTTTTATTCATATTTTAACGTGATGCAATTGATTCAATAGTAGAAAAGGTTCCTGAAAAATTAACAGTAGTAATTCGTGGTTGTAATTATTGTGCGAAGTATAAACATTTATTGTTTAGAAAGGCTTTTATTTTTGCATTATAAGTAAATAAAGCAATGCTTAAGAGAAATAATATACTATCTTCAGCATACTTCGTAGGTCACTCATTGTAATGCCTCTGTGTAGACCACGTTTCTGGTCTGATTGTTCATTGTACATATGTACAGGCGTGATCTGCCACTCACCCTGGAGCAAGCAACGTATAGCTGGCCGTGCGAGAAACATGGTGTCCGAAGATCAATGCCTACGGTTTCTAGTGTCTGTCCCTGAGACTTGTTAATTGTCATGGCAAAACATAACGTTACGGGAAATTGTAGGCACTTAAATTTGAACGGGAAGTTTGAAGGAACCAATGGTATTCGTGGAAGGAATACTTCTTCTCCTCGTCCACATCCTGTTAAAATAACGGCCTCAATGATGTTTTTGTGCAATGATTTCACCAGAAGTGGATATAATGAAAATTATTGTTTCCATGATACTTAACTAAAAAAGGTTTATTTTTAAATGTGGATACCGAGGAATGCAACATAACCGCGGTGCCATAAATTTATGTAAATATAGCAGTAATCTACGACTTAGTCCTCTTGGAAGTGTGCTGAAATATAAAAATTCGTTACCAATAATCACAGCATCTCAATTTTTCTGATTTATTTATTTTTTGTTGTTTTTTATTTTTTATTGTTTGGATATTGGTTTTATTTTATGTTGATACACCATCAATTATTCCTGCTTTAAAATAGAAATTTACGTGAATTGGAGCTACTTTTGATTTCAAATCGTCGTATCATTACTGTCATTATTTCAGTCAGATATAATTAATCCAAAAATGTCGAGATGTGATCATGGTACAGTTTATGTAGTAACGTGCATGTAACTGAAACAATTATTTCTGAGTGGCAAAATTATCGCAAGTTGTAAATCGATTGAAATGCAACCTGGACAGTGATGACAGCTGATATGCTTTGTTATAGGCCAAAGGGACGATGCTTTTAGCTTTATAATTTACGCGGTGTAGCATTAGGATAAAAATTATCGCAAGTTGTAAATCGATTGAAATGCAACCTGGACAGTGATGACAGCTGATATGCTTTGTTATAGGCCAAAGGGACGATGCTTTTAGCTTTATAATTTACGCGGTGTAGCATTAGGATATGAAAATTTTTTTATTTGAGTTTCTTTCAATATATCGTTATTTTCTATGTAATTATTTGAGTCGCATGTACCTGAATTTTCGGATGCCTAGTTATATTTGCACGTTATAGCCACGAGACATGTTAATCGAATAAAGTACTTCCAAATATGTGCAATTCCGCACAAGTCATTATGAAAGAAGTATGTTTTATTACTTGCTGATATTTATAATAGCTGTTTTTCAGACATCGCTCTTCTATTAAGTATTGGCTTATTGTGGCTGTATTGTACAGCGTTCACTTAGCAATTTTGTTCCAGAGACAAACTGTATAACAGTCTACCAAAGACAATACATGTCTTCAATATTAGTAATTCAACAGACCTATTACGATTCAAGTAAATGCTGATTATACTTGATTCACGTATTCTTTTTATTTTGAAGTACTGCGGTCCAGAAAAATGAATCGCAGAAGTAAAAAAAAAAAAAAAAAAGGGAGGGGAATCCTAAATTTTGTCAGGTCTCTTTATGAAAGGAGTGACCGTCTGAATGTGTATAATTATCTGTGGTCTACAGTTTCACATTTCTGAAGTTTTTTCATGGAGGAAGGAATTAAATGGAGAAGAAGTGAGCTTAAATCGGTGAAGCAAGCACTAAACTCTCCCGCATGGTGGCAGCACCGGCAGCGACCATATGGCGCTTCCCAACAATTAAGGTGTTCACATTGTGGTAGAGGCAGTGATTATTTCATTTAGTATTGTGTATAAGTGTTTAAAAATGCCAGCTTGTGTTGCGTACGGTTGCACAAATAGGCCAGACAGGAATGAACCTGGAATATCATTTCATAAGTAAGTTGAATTGTAATTATCGTTGTTGAAGTGAGCGGTAGACACAGCAAACTTTGCAGCACGTCTATAAATATTTAGTCATAGCTCTCAATGGGATGACTTTGTTCGCAAATTAAGGTGACTGAATAAATTTTCACAGATTATCAATTGAACAACTTGTGTTTCAGTTTGCAAAATGTTTAACTTCTTTTTAAAAAAATAAACCAAAATTTGAATGCACATTTCTGCTAAATACTTTTTAAAACGTTTCACAAATGTTACTTATATCAAGTGAACGATGAATAAGACCATCTCTACTTTTGTACGTTTTGAGAGATCCCCAAAATAATAGAAATGGAGATCACAATATACTAACACACTCTTCACTTTTTAATATTTTTAGATGTTTGTGTACCACAAATCATGAAATGTAGTGTACAATATGATCTATTAAAACAGTTAGAGCACCTGCATCAAACATACATTCGTGGTCGGACTTGGGAGGAAACTGTAATTCTTTTTCCTCTTCAATAATTCGATGATGTCTTGATGTAAAATTTATAATATGTTCTGGAGCATGATTAACAATTTTTCCAGGAGTATACAATTACCAGTGTTTGCATATTTCACTTCACATTTCAAGAGTAGGTTTTTTTTTTTTATAAGCTGCTTTAAATTGTATGGGCAGTGGGATTGTTTGAATTCCTCCCCCCCCCCCTCCACCCCCCAAAGATCTGATACATTGTAAAAATATTTCAAAGTGATCCTGACTAAATTTATATGCTAATATATATTTTAAGATTTTTTGATCAATAACTAAGGAATTAAAGAAATACTTCAAACATGAATCAGAAAACCTAAGAATCCAGTGCTCCTACTGCTGTCAAGTATTATCTTGCCATATGGTGACACTTTCAAATTACATATATAACTTTCTGTTTCAATCAATCTTGTATCACTGTTTCCTAATTACACTTGGATATTATGGAGCGTGTGCTCCATTGAAATTAAATAAAATAATAATACCCTTAGTCTTTTTTTGTGGCTGTAGATGTTTTGGCAAATAAAATTCTATTAAAATAATTTTTAACAGACTTTTTTTCCTTAATTTCTAATGTTTATAGATAGCATCAATTGAGATACATACATAAGAGAGCGTGCATAAACCACATAGCTCCAATTTGGCCTCCTGTGAACCACTATCCCTCCCCATGTAGACCAACTTGGCTTTTGCCTCCACCCCCCTTCCCCCCCCCCCCTCACCTAGCAAGTAGGTTTTTTTCCCCCTTTTGATTCCAGAAGACATTTTGCACTGTTTTCTCTTGTCAGACTATTATAAATTACATAAGGAGATAATTAGCTGAGGGAAATAAATAGGTTTAATTCTAGATCATGATACTGCTACAACTACTTTAGGCCTACTACCAGTACAGGGATCTAGCTTTTTTTAAAATTATTCCTAGCAGTTGAGGTTAGGTTGAAATACAGCCTGGACCAGAAGAAAAATGTCATAAAAGTGGTACGGATAATTCTTTGATAGCTGCGTGTGGCAGAAAGGTGCTATAGCGGTATCGCCATCTAGAATTAAACCAATAAATATTCACATGCTGTTGTGAATTCCATTCCTCATTTTAACTGTGACAAATTTTATGAAAGGATAGCTACGTGGCCTGGCTTGGAATCCCCCCCCCCTCTCCCTACATAGCTCAACGTAGCCTTCCAGCACCCCCCCCCCCCCCGGACCAGGCCGTGTAGTTTGTGCACGGTCCCTACCTTTAACCACATGTTAATTCATTATTAATAATGTGAAGTAAAGGAAAATAATGAATCAAATTCTGTGTCATAAAGTTACTTGTACATTCCTGTAATAGCAACAATTGTGAAACGGCTCTTTTATTTTTAAAGGTAATAATAAAGCCTCTGCCCTTTTAAACAGAAGTTGAAGTAGAGTTCTTCTAGCGTGATAAGTTATTTTGTTGAAAAAAGTATAGGCTTGTTCAGACAGTGACTCATCATCGCATTTATGATTGGAGCACACTTGCTTGAAGTTACTTAAAAGAACACCGCATGATGCCAACCATACATTATAGTAAAGTATCACTCTTTACTTTTTGTTGATACACTTTATATTAACTATAAATTATGCGGAAACATTTTATTTCTGGTACCAGCCTACAAAATGTCTGGGTTGCTCATCCCTAGAGTGGGTCCTCTTACTTTTTTCTGGTCTAGGACACATTTCAGACTAACCACAAGTGGTAGTAATAAAACTGAAATATCCATTCTGCATGTCAACCATGTAATCATTGTGGCTTTGACAGAATTAATTTTTGGTCCAGCCTGCATCCAAACCTAAACCCCTCAATTTGGTTGTTGTATATCCCCCAAACTAAGCAAGATATCGAAAACATTTATTCCTTATTATCGAGTTTTTTCGTCGTGTTACATAAGAATCCATCATTAAATTTGACTTTTGCGAAATTTTTCTTCTGCATTTCAACTCAAGACACCTCACTTTTGAGACAGTATATCTCGAGAACTAGGTGAAATATCGAAAAATTTTACTCTTTATTTTTTATTTGTCTCGTCTTTTTAAATAAAAATTCATCATAAAATTTGACTTTGAATAATTTTTTCTTCTGAATTTCAACCAAAACCATTTCACATTTGAGACAGAATATCTCGAAAACTAAGCAGGATATCAAAAAATTTTATTCTTCATTTTTTATTTGTCTCATCGAGTTACATAATAATCCATCACCAGATTGCGGCGTCACGTTTATCCTAGAGTCCCCTTGAGGTGTTTAACCATACTCCCCGTGTTTGTTGGGAAGCGATCAAGTCCCCACCACTCCGGCCATGCCCCCCCACTCCTCCGCCGGCCTGCTTCACTTCCATGCGTGGCAAAGGTCTCTTGCGTCGTCTCCATATTATTCCTTCCTCCATGAGTTTTTTACTGACTTGCTTCTTCCCATGGTACATACATGGAGGAGAAGTGACGTTAAATCGGTGAAGCAAGCACTAAACTCTCCCGCATGGTGGCAGCACCGGCAGCGACCATATGGCGCTTCCCAACAATTAAGGTGTTCACATTGTGGTAGATGCAGTGATTATTTCATTTAGTATTGTGTATAAGTGTTTAAAAATGCCAGCTTGTGTTGCGTACGGTTGCACAAATAGGCCAGACAGGAAAGAACCTGGAATATCATTTCATAAGTAAGTTGAATTGTAATTATCGTTGTTGAAGTGAGCGGTAGACACCGCAAACTTTGCAGTACGTCTATAAATATTTAGTCATAGCTCTCAATGGGATGACTTTGTTCTCAAATTTTTCTTGGTGTAGTGTAGAAAATCAGCAAACTTGCTATTTTGCACATAATAGATTAGCATTATTTTTTAACGAGTGTTTAAAATGAGATTTAAAGGGGCGTGTTTTACTTCGCGATTCAGTGAATTTACTATTACGATTTCTTTCGTCACGTTGCTGATTATACTGACAATGGATGATGAAATTAACTGTTATGTGAGAAGCTGTGAGTTTTATTAATTTTTTAAATAGCTATTTCAGGCCATTGACTTAGGTTATTTTTAAAGCTTCATATAAGACTTGTTTCTGTTTGTAAATACGTCTATACCTATTTTTACCGATTTTGAAATCTTTCTCATCTATATATGTCGAAACAGGTTCATGCAGAAATAAAAATGGGCTTCATAAATAAAGAAGTTATTGGCCTTTGAACAAAATCAATTTGGGGAATGTGTTTCTAATTTAGTCTCCTTTTTTTTTGTACAACATTCTCCCCCCCCCCCCCCCCGTATCTAAATCTAACTGAGAGATAATTTTTTTACAATTGTCCTAATAAGTAGGGCTGTGAAATTAGACAACACATCTTGATCAAGAGAATGTTCATTAAGGTGACTGAATAAACATTTTATTTCTGGTACCAGCCTACAAAATGTCTGGGTTGCTCATCCCTAGAGTGGGTCCTCTTACTTTTTTTCTGGTCTAGGACACATTTCAGACTAACCACAAGTGGTAGTAATAAAACTGAAATATCCATTCTGCATATCAACCATGTAATCATTGTGGCTTTGACAGAATTAATTTTTGGTCCAGCCTGCATCCAAACCTAAACCCCTCAAATTGGATGTTGTATATCCCCCAAACTAAGCAAGATATCGAAAACATTTATTCCTTATTATCGAGTTTTTTCGTCGTGTTACATAAGAATCCATCATTAAATTTGACTTTTGCGAAATTTTTCTTCTGCATTTCAACTCAAAACACCTCACTTTTGAGACAGTATATCTCGAGAACTAGGTGAAATACCGAAAAATTTTACTCTTTATTTTTTATTTGTCTCGTCTTTTTAAATAAAAATTCATCATAAAATTTGACTTTGAATAATTTTTTCTTCTGAATTTCAACCAAAACCATTTCACATTTGAGACAGAATATCTCGAAAACTAAGCAGGATATCAAAAAAATTTATTCTTCATTTTTTATTTGTCTCATCGAGTTACATAATAATCCATCACCAGATTGCGGCGTCACGTTTATCCTACAGTCCCCTTGAGGTGTTTGTACATATTCCCCGTGTTTGTTGGGAAGCGGTCAAGCCCCCACCACTCCGGCCATGCCCCCCCCACTCCTCCGCCGGCCTGCTTCACTCCCATGCGTGGTAAATGTCTCTTGCGTCGTCTCCATATTATTCCTTCCTCCATGGGTACATATTAGTCGTTAGCTACTTCTGCAGATGTTGATCAGCAACATTAGCTTTAAAAATTTGGAAACACCATGCAAATTGATGCGGTAGTTTTTGCGTTATTAGAGATCAAGCCTCACTACAAACGCAGCTTGCTTACAGATTTATAATAGTATAGATACCTATTTTTTACAAAATCCGCAATAACAGCAAGGGAATCTTCGATTTTTGAACAAAAGTGACATTGTCCCATTCCTCCTTCATGCAGGAGGAATGTGACAAAGTGCAGGAGGAATGGGACACTACCTTAATTTTTAAATAAAATGACGAAGAATGTTACTCTTAGAATATTTCAACATGAAAAAAGATAAGTTAGGCTAAGCAACTGAAAAAATTATGGTCTAACACAGTGTTTCCCAACGTGGGGCCCACGCCCCACAGTGGGGTAATTTGGTTTCTTTAGGGGGGCAATTTAGAAATTGACTTGATACGACTTTACCGCTTTCTCTTCGGTTTATTTAAATGCAATGCTAGATATATATACAAAATATAGCAAAAAAGCAAATTCTTAAAACAGTGCTGTTAGGTAATGTTTCGTTTGAAGTTAGCAAAATATTTTTTTAATTAAAAATTAGGTATGGGTGGCAAAAAAATATTAAAAGTGGGACATGACCCAAAAAAGGTTGTGAAACACTGGTCTAACAGAAATATATGGTGCACAGAAAATTCTTTATCACAGTGCAGGAAATTAAACACTTAAATTGATTCCGAAATGAAAAATGTTGCAGGTTCTTTTAGTTCCACCAATGACAGGAGTAGACATCTTCAAAATAATATCATTTTTTCTTGTGAGACCCATATCTTCAACATTAGGATAAACAAATGACATTGACTTGTCCCATTCCACCTGCAGACCATTGTCCCGAACCTCCTGCAAGGAACCATTTTGAAATTTACGTGCATGGTAGACAAACCACTGACCACAAAGCAGAAGAGTATAGTGTTACGTAATCTTCAAAATATATGCTATGTCCATATACTAATGCATTTTGACCTTCTCTGTTCTGTTAAAAATGAGGGGAAAAATCATACAACTCACTCAATGGCGATAAATACCTTTTTTAACACAAAATTCGGAGTCCACAACTTTCAACGTCGTAACTTCACTGGCTAATGAGGCACTGCTAGTACTATCTATGATGAAAATTTGGAGTTAACAAAGGTGGTAGATTTGAAAATATCACAGGTGTCTCATTCCTTCTGTGTCCCATTCCTCCCCACTCTCCCTTATACATTTTTGAACTGTTCCTCATTTGTAATTTTGCACAAACATTTCTTCCAGTTCCAATGCCTTATCTTCTTCCTTTAGTGTTTCCAATTTCGGTCACTCTCTTGCTAGGCTTCTCAGTACTTTCTTCAACTTGTTTTTCTCCTGCTACGAAGCTGTGATCTGAATTTATGTCCGCTCCTGGATACGCTTTAGCATTCTTCAGACATTTCCTAAACCTTTTTTTGTATCAGAATATAGTCCAGCGGGTACCTTTCTCCATTCAAATTAGAGATCCATGTATAACGTCTCCTTTTGTAATTTTCAAATAAAGTGTTACCAACCACTACGGCATTTACTCCTCTCATTTCTTATCCATAGACCAAATTTTCCTATTATATCTTCTTGTTTTCCTTCATCTACCACTGTATTCCAGTCGCCCATAATGATGATACAAGCATTTCTATTCTCTTTTTCAACAAGTTCTTCGTCTTCGCATAGTATTCATCTGCCTCTTCATCTCTATGTTGGATAATTGGTATGTATACCTGTATTAATACCATATCTTTCGTACTACCCTGCGTTCGTAGTATCATCAATCTTACATTAATATATTGCACCTTCGTAACCTTATTCTCACTCCGTTTTCACTATTCTTCTCTTCTCCCGTATATAAATCTCCACTTCCTACCTCACCGTTTCCTCACCATCTCAATTCACATACGCCAAGTGCATATAAAACATTCTTACTCATCTACTATTTTGCATTTTCTAGTTTTCCTGCCCACAATAATGTTCGTAAATGCCATATTCCAATCCTTATAGTTCCTTACTTATCCGTCCTTTCTTCTTTTTAAAGGCATTTCCTTCCCGGAGATCCGAGTGAAGGGAAGTTTTACCTCCAGATTCTTCTACATGAAAATCCATACCATGTACTACTAGGGAAACATAATGTGGTAGTATCCCATGCCTTTCCCACATAGACAGTAGATTGCCCAGCCCAATATCAGCCACTCACTATGAGTCAGATGTAGACTCCCCTCTGTGGTACAATCGCTATGTACACTCTTTATTTTAGCCCGGGTGCCTCTTCCGCCAGCTTCGCCTTTCTAAAGGTCTCCGTTCCCGCTGCCATTGTGGTCTTCGCTGTTACCCTAGCAAGTGGTCCTCAAATGGTGCTATCAATTGGAGCCAATTCACCAAAGGTATTTTTAACGTGGTGTTACTGTCCCGGCTCTTCCTTCCACCCTCTATGAGAAGTGGGGCCCTGGATTTGTCACCGGTTTAGCGGAGTTGGATGTATATTATTATTTTTTTTTTTTTAGATTTTCAGAAAGCCTTTGACTCTGTGCCACACAACCGCCTTTTAGCGAAACTACGAGCGTACGGTATATCGGATCAGCTTTGCGAATGGATAAAGGATTTTCTAACTGGTCGATCGCAGTATGTCGTTGTTGAAGGAGAAAGTTCTTCTAATCTAGATGTCACATCGGGTGTACCTCAAGGAAGTGTAATAGGACCACTTCTTTTTTTAATTTTTATAAACGATCTCGGAGACAAAGTGAAAAGCCTTTTTAGATTGTTTGCTGATGATGCGGTTATTTATAGGGAAGTAAGGAATTTGGCCGATTGTTTAGCAATTCAGCGTGATCTGGATGTTATTTTGGCTTGGTGCGCTGAGTGGCAACTCACACTAAATTGTAAAAAGTGTAAGACAATGAGCATAACTAACAAAAAGAATCCAATTGTTCAGAAATACGAGGTAAACAGTTCAGTTATTGATGTGGTCGATTCTATGAAATATTTGGGAGTAACAGTACAAAGGAACATGAAATGGGACTTACATATTAATACGTTGGTAGGTAGAGCTAATTCTAGGCTGCGGTTCCTAGGTCGAATTTTGAAAAATTGAAATGAACAAACAAAGGAGATAGCGTACAAATCTCTTGTACGTCCACATTTGGACTATTGTTGTGCCATTTGGGATCCGTTTCGTAAGGGGCTGATTGAGAGTACAGAGAAAGTACAGAGAAGAGCCGCTCGATTCGTGACCGCTTGCTACAGTCCTTATGAAAGCGTTACGGAACTGATTAGTAAACTAGGCTGGGAGTCTCTGGTAGATAGACGACGCACGTTTCGTATAAACTTATTGGTAAACATGCGTACTCCCACTTTCACTTACGAGTGTAGTGAAATACTTCGTCCACCAACCTATTTGGGTCGGCATGACAGGAAAGATAAAATTAGAGAAATAAGGTGCCGCACTGATTCTTATATGAATTCCTTTTTTCCTCGTACCATTAGGGATTGGAATGCACAACAAAGAGATTAGCTTTGGTGCTGAGCACCCTCTGCCACCCACAGTTTTGTGATTTGCAGAGTATATATGTAGATGTAGATGTAGATGTAACTGTCATTATTAATCAACAAGAATTGACACGCATCTCAGGCGGTGGAGCGACTAGAATCTTCAATTCCCAATGAAGTCTTGCCACTAAATCTGCTATACAATGAGTACCGATCCAGGAAACTCCACGATGGAAGGCAAAGTAAACAGGAACTTGACACTGACCCTCTCATCTCCAATCTCAGTGCCGCATTACAACGTACAATCCTTTAAGCCCGATCACGACATTGCCTTTGAACGTGAATGCTTCTTTCCCAGTCGATACTGGATTACATCCCATAATTACGGGCGATATGAAAAGTCTACTTTGTAACGATTAGAACTTAAAAACTAAGAAACGGAGGACAACAGCGGCGTTTGACAAATAAAGATTGGAACGAAAATATTAGCCAAAATTTCTCCAGCCCATCACACGTCGCACGAAAGGGAGGCGATTTGTTATGTAATGAAATGGTGACTGAGTGCGCGCTAGTGTATTTAGAAAGCACCTTCGCTCGTTTATCTTCCTATCTGAGTCGTAGTAATATTCTTTCGTATGAAATATACTACTGCTTCGTATGAAATATACTACTGCATACAATTTAAGGTAATTTCCAGATCTATAAAAGTAAATTTAGAAACAAAAATTGTAATACATTCAAAGTTAAATTGTCCATCTAAGTAAGAATGTGGAAGCATAATACAGATAGAATTGAAGCAAATCCTGTTGAAAATGCGGAGAGGTGTCGAAGCCGAGCGTTAGAATGTCATGCGGGCCAAAAAGTTGGCCTGGTGTCAATCATCGCCGAATTTGTACACTCCTTGTGCCTTTAGATAATTACCTCGCTTGTTTATCGAGTGAGTTGAGCCAAAATAGTAACGTTTCGTTTGAAATACACTACTGTAGGCAATTTAAGAACATTACCAGATTGTTACAAGCAAAACTTGTGATAGAAAATGTCAAAAGTAGAGGATAAGAAGATGAAAGCACAATCAGCTGGTAGAATTGAAGGAAACTCTTTTGGTTATGCGGAGAGGTGTCAGCCGACTGAAATAGGAAGCCGAGCAAGAGAAGGTTATGTGGGCTCTAATCTGGGGGGGGGGGCTTCCGATAGTCGTGAAATTCCCAGAAGAACACAATGTTACAACAGTCGATCAGCCTCAGTTTTTATTATTATTATTATTATTATTATTTATCTTCCGCTGAAAGATATGTTGTAACAAATAGGTACTGATTAGCAGTTTTTCTTGAGTAACTAAAATAAATAAAATGTTTAGTAGTTAGATAGTAGTATTTGCGTATTTAAACATAATGTTTAGTTAAAACTAATATTTGTTGTTTTACTGGCTATTTATTTAAAGAAAGGCGCATTCACGTTGAAACTGGCGGCAGCTCCTACAATTATCTTCGTAATTTTTTCTTGTCAATGGGGGGAGGGAGGACTGCCAGAAAACTGTTCCGTTCGTGTGGACGACACCTTTGCTCTACACCAGCGGTCGGCAACGCGCGGCCCGCGGGCCGCATGCGGCCCGTGACCTCTCTATTTGCGGCCCGTGTTCGTCTTATAAAAATCATATCGAAAGCCCATATTATAAATTAATAAAATATAAATGCATGAAAGAGTGAACGTGATCTAGCAGCGCAGCGAATGAACTACGCGAAAAGAGCAGGAAAAGTGCAAGCGGGAACGATTCCCCCACTCTCTCTTATGATTGAAACAATACGTCAGCGTTGACAATAATCTTCTCTCGCTCGCCCGCCATCGTCTGAGCTATCTGTGTCATTGAGTTCACGCCGCGGCCCTGTACCTACAATTTAGTTATTGTTCTGTGACCTAAGAGTACCTACTATTTTGTTTACAGTTCGGTAAGTGTGAGATATTGATAGTTCATACAATTACATAGCGAAATTAAGTGATATGTTTTCAACATGACTTTTATTCTTACAGCGTGTATTTGGCATTGTTGGTTATAAGCTTTACTGATTGCTACACAAAAGAGGAAGTTAATTGAAGAGAATAGAATGTTTAACGATGCATGGACAAATTTATACTTTTTTATTAATTGCAATAGAAAGCCGCTATGTTTAATATGCCAAAAAACCCTAGATATACAAAAATAATATAACGCCAAACGTCACTATGGTACCGAGCATAAAGCAAAATTTGCGTGCCTCATTGGTGATTCCCGGAAAAACAAAATCATCTCACTCAAATCTTCATTCAAGAACCAACAAAGTGTTTTTAAGGTGCAAATTCAAAGTAACGAGTCAAATATACGTGCGAGTTTAAGGGTGGCGGAAACACTTGCCAAGTCTGGACGACCGTTTACCGACAGCGAGTTAATAAAACAATGTGCCTTAGCTATGGCTGAAGAGGTATGCCCAAATCAAAAAAAGAAATTTGAAAATATAAGCTTATCTGCCAGAACTTGTACCCGGCGCCTTGTAGATTTGGGCGTTAATTTATGCGAAAAACTTCGGGAAAAAGAACAACAATTTGAATGGTTCTCCTTAGCTACCGATGAAAGTAATGATGTGTCAGATACTGCCCAGCTTCTAATATTTGTTCGTGGAATTGATAAGTACTTCAACGTGTATAAGGAACTTTTACAGTTATTTAGTTTGAAGGCAACGAGTACGGGGGAAGATTTGTTTTGTCACTTAGAACAGGCAACGACGTCAATGCAATTAGCGTGGGAAAAATTGGTATTTCTAACAACTATCGGAGGTAGAAACATGAGTGGGCAAAACAAGGGCCTGGTGGGTAGAATTAAAACAAAATTGGCAGAGATAAAATGTAAAATCTCGTTATTTTTCCATTGCATTATCCACCAAGAAGCGTTATGTTCCAAAGTTGTTTCGTGGAGAAAAGTAATGGACATCGTGATATCCACCGTAAACTATATCAGAAATAATGGGTTGACACATCGTCAGTTCCGAGAGTTTTTATCCGAAATGGAAGCAGATCATGAAGATGTCCTTTATTATTCAGAAGTAAGATGGTTAAGTAGAGGTGCAGATTTTTCGATCTCAGGAAAGAAATCAACTCTTTTATGAATCAGAAAGGTTAATGTTTCATAGCTAACAGACCCTCAATGGTTAATAGATCTTAGATTTTTGACAGGTTTAACTCAAGAAATAAAAACGTTGAATGTCAAGATTCAAGGGAAAAACAAACTAATATCTGATATGCATAGAGACGTAAAGGGGTTCCAAACAAAAACGGACTCTTCATAACACATATTGATGAAAAAAATTAAATAACTTCTCGAATTGTCTAAAGGCTGTCGAGGAAGCTGGCATTGATTTTAATTGGGAGAATGAGAAAATGAAAGACATTTTAATGGAGTTACAAGGTCAATTCAGTGACTGATTTGGTGATTTCGAGAAGGTTTCGAACAAACTGAAGATTTTTGCTAATCCTTTTTCATGCGATTCTGAGGATGTACCCAGTAATTTACAAATGAATGTGAGAGATATATTAAATATTTCAACTTCTAACATGAAAGCTGACATACAAAAAATAGCCAGTCAAATGCAAAATCAAACGTCATACTGAATTTAGTGTGTAAGATCAATTTTTAACATTTCTTCATTTGTATCCTCATTTGTATTAATAAAATTTGAAAACCGAGTTTTCGCATTTTTATTGTGTATGTGCGGCTCCGCCTTTACTTTGTTTTGCCACCTTGTGGCCCTTGCCTGTTAAAAGGTTGCCGACCGCTGCTCTACACCATCGGAACTACTAAGTCTCCTCCAGCTCCTCTTAGAGTTGAATACCTTTATTCTAAAATCACATAGTGAATTTCATCTGAGATTATTATAACTGATAATAAATCATTTACATTTTTGATAACAAAATTGCTGCAGATAGGAAATTCTGTTTTGATTGAAGGGGGAGAGTGGTACCCAGAGAAACCACCACATTTACAACCACATTTGTTAGAACAGGAGAGTTAATCATAAGGGTGGAATGTTTGTATTACCATCTGCATGTGAAACATATAAATTGTGTTTTGTACGACAATAGTATTGTTGTTAGTGAAATGTGTAGCTTATGAGAAGGAAATTCGGAATCGTCCCATCAAACGTCTAGAGTCTAGACGATTGCAGAAAAACGCCGGAACCCACAATCAGGTTGGCCAGTATGCGCAGTCCAGAACTGATTCGAGCCTGGTCTCGTTGTACATCCCCATTCCAGCGTAGTAGCCTATTAACGTACGTAACCAACAATAAATTTCTCCATGATGAAAAAAATTCATTAGTGCTGGTAACTTTTATTAAAAAAAAATAGAATTCGCATCATTTGCTATATATATATATATATATATATATTAATAAAACTGTGGCTGAGTTAATCCTCAGTCACAATTTTTGCAAATATTGCTTTGCGGCTTTACTAACATTAGTATCCGTTCCTGCCGCAGAAGAACTGAAGGAACTCTTTAACTTTTTGGTTTTGGATACATTTATGCTGTAATTGGAAAACAATTTTCTAATAACAATAGCGCTAAGGAATATGTAGTAATGGAGTTTACATGGAGGTCGAATTTCGCAAAGAAGGTATCTGTATCTAGGAATAATGAAAGAAATATGAAGAAAACTTTTTGAAGCGAAACTTCCTTGTGCGTGCCCGAGAGAAATTTATTTGCGTTACGTGCAACATCAAGTTTCTGTACTTGAGCGTCTAACGTTCTGCGCCTACTCACTTAACTTTCTGCGCATGCGAAACGATATTGTCATGTCATTTAAGCTTGTGTTAAACTGTGTGTATTCGGTACATAGTTTTGAGTTAGTTTGCGTAAACATATGTGTTTAATCAGTATTCCTAAACTGAATCAAAAATGTTGAAGTTTAGATTGCCTTAATACTCAAAGAAAATCGCACGTCGACGTCAGACGGTATACACTTATCAGACAGAACATTACGACTATCTACCTACTATCGATATAAATCCGTCCAGGGAATAGCAGTTTCACCCGACGAGGAATAACTGCTAGTCAAACACACGCACGGTGCACGTAGTATCAGTGAACATGCTATCCGTGTCTAGAATGGGGAAGGCGCGCGATCTGAGTTTTATCTAGGACTGATTGTGATGTCCCGGAGGCTCGGCAAGATCATTTTGAAAACTGCACGAGTTGTCGGATGTTTGAGGAGAGCTGTGGTGAGTGTCTTCAACAAGTGGCGAAACCAAGGTGAAACCACTTCCAAACGTCGAGGGGTTGGGCGGCCACCCCTCGGACGTCGCAGGCTGGACAGATTGGTAAAAGAGAACAGGCGGCGAACTGTGGCGGAACTAATTTCAGACTTTAATGCTGGCCAGAGTATAAGTGTGTCTCACCCCACAGTACACCGAACACTCCTAATAATGGGCCTCCGCAGCCGACTAACCAATCATCATCAGCAACTGCTACTGAAATGGGCACGTGACCATCGTCACTGCACGTTGGCACAGTGGCAGAACGTTGCATAGTCAGTTGAATCCCAATATCTTCTTCATCATGCTAAAGAGAGGGTGCGAATCCGTCGTTTTCCATGGGAACAGCTTCTTGACACCTGTACTTCGGGGCAGAGACAAGCTGCCGGCGGCTCAATTATGCTCTGGGAAACATTCAGGTGCGCATCCATGGGTCCAGTGGAGCTCGTTCAAGGCACCATGACGAACAAAATGTATCGTATACTGGTTTCAGACCACGTAAACGTTTCCAAACAGTAGTGGCATTTTTCAGCTAGATAATGCGCCATGTCACAAGGGCAGGAGTATGATAGAGTCATTCGAGGAACACAGTGACGAGTTGCAATTGATGTGCCGGCCCCCCCAATTCGCCAGATCTAAACCCGATCGAACACATTTGGGATGCGATTGAACGTGGCATCAGAGCTCATCGCCTCCCTTCCCGGAATTTACAGGAATTGGGTGACTTGTGTGTGTAGATGTGGTGCCAACTCCCTCCAACGACCTACAAAGGCCTCATTGCTTCCATACCAACACGCGTCGCCACTGTTATCCGTGCCAAAGGTGGACATACCGGCTATTAGATAGGTGGTCATAATATTCTGATTGATCAGCGTATCTACATAGAGGAGGAGTCACCATTATTACACCCTGATGCATGCAGCAGTATTCTAGTTGATTTTTTATTGGTTGCTTTTGTTTAATTTTATTTGTTCGACGTCAGAGACATATTTTCCTAAAGGCGTAAGGGGTTTACTTTAATTATTTGTCATGAGTACTGCTTTCAAGAGAAAACGTTTTAGTGGTCATAACTTATCAAACAGAAGATGAACATAAGCCGATAAAATAAAATGAGGTTATAGAACAAACCTAAATAACACAAACGTTTTTCATTACAAATGATGATTCTGATTCTTCTACAAGTAATTTATTTTCTACTGACAAAGAGGGGAATCAAATTTCTTTAGTGTTTTTAATAATAGTTGCTTGCCATAGGATACATCCTACTATCTTGTGGTACCCCCTTTGCTTGTAAAAATGCAGCAACCTGACGTGGCAAACAAGTAGACGAAGCACCTAGAAGCCGTGCTTCCTTTACAGTCGTCCTTAATTGCAAAAATGTGCCAGTGCAGATCGTTGTGCACGAAATGTCCCTTCGATTAAGCCCCGGATATGTTCGTTTGGACTCATGTTTGGTGATTTAGATGGCCCAATCATTCCCTGCAATTGTTTACATTGTTCCTCAAACCAATTGTAAAACACTTTGTCTAATGACATGGCACAACGTCGTTCTAGAAAATTAAATTGCTGTTCGGATGAAGGCCATGAATGGCAACAAATGTTCTACATAACCATTTATCTGAACATAACCATTTACAGTCAATGGCCAGTTCCGTTTGACCAGAGGTCCCAGTACATACAATATTAATGCAGGCCATGCCATTAGTTTCATATAAGTAATTAGTTATAACAGTCGTAGCCACGTTAGTATACAAGAAATACTAAAATATAATTGTGACTTTTATCCTTATATATTAAATAAGACAAATATCAACTATTTATTACATTTAATTAATTGTTCAGTAGCTGTTGATTTCATTCTCGTCAGGCCCGCCGCTAGCTGTTTGAGCGCCCGCGTGCAATGCCGATTATGCCGCCCCTGTCTATCTACAGCCAGTGGTGGATCTAGGAATTTTCCAAATCGGGTCAAAAGACTGTGAGATTGCCACCCCTTCGAACATTATTTGCCGCCCCCATTGTTGCCACCCCGATTGCCGCCGGCCGCCCGAACCAAGGGGGGGGGGGGAACGCCCTCTACATCATAGGTTCCCAACTTTTTTTGAGCTACCGTCCCCTTTTCGAAAAAAAATTACTAACCGCCCCCCTGTTTGGAAAAAAAACAGCACCGACGTCTTTTATTGTTATAATCAACGTTGTGTAATCCATAGCGCTTCAATTTAATTGGCTTGTTGCCCACTTCTTCAAACAGTGATTTGATGGCACCCCTCTTAGGTAAATTGGGCTATATTAAATATTGAAAAACAAGGATAGATTTTTAAAATTACTTTATTAAAGAATATTAACAATATTGGTGCCTTGTACAAAATTTGATCAAAAACAAATATTGAAAATAATTGTAAAATTATAAGTGAGAGGTATGAGCTTGAAGTAATGATACTAATTTTCTACATTTGGTGCTATATTCGTCAGCAGGAGTCTTAAATCGCCGCGTTCCACTACTAACAATCTGTTTCTTTTCTTTGTTAGTAAATTGCTTACTACCAATAAATCCCTTTTCAGCTAAATATGACGACGCGAATGCAATAAAAAACTTTTTTGTTGTAGCCCACAAAACCGGATATAAATCTGGAATTGGGCTCTGTAGCCAAAATTCTTGATATCCATTTTTTAATTTCAGTTTTAATTCCTCATTTGTTGACAGTTCTATCAACTCTTCCTGTAGCAATAAATCTGCTGTTTGTAGGTTTGAGACAGGTTCTAATAACCAATCTCCTTCATTAATTAGTACAGAGTAATTTTTTACTCGTAAAAATCGAAGTAAATGGATAAAGGTAAGTTTTATTGTTAGAACTTTGAGGCCAGGGGAAGTCGTGATCTTTAGAGCTCTAGCCAGTCATGTTAAGAAAATCCTAAAACCTGTTTTTAAAATCTTCGTTAAGTGCTTCCAAATGTTGGCAAAATACTTAAATATCTTCATCATTTGTTTCAACAGAGGAAAGGTTTGGAAACTGATAGAATTGTCTTCCACTCACATTCTGTTTGTACAAGGCAAGTTTTGAAATGCACACACAAATAACTGATTTTGCTTTGATCAAATTCAAATTATCTCCTTGCAGCCGTAGGTTTGTTTCATTGAATTTATCATATAGATCAGTTAAATACGCTATATCATTCTTATATTTCAATAAATTCTCTCTTAACGAATCATCTTTGTTTTAAAAAAAACGTTATAATGGAGTCAATAACGTCATAAAATCTTGTTAAAAAGATACCCTTTGACAGCCAACTAACTTCTGTGTGCAATAGCAAACGATTGAAATCCTCGTCATTTTCATCACAAAGTTTTCAAAATAATCTACTATTGAGAGCATTGCTTCTGATCTTGTTAACTGCGGTAATTACATACTGTAGTCAGCAGTGAAGGGGTCTGTGAATTACACAATGCACGACGACTACATTTGGTATTGCCTTTTTCAAATATGAAATCAGACCTCCGTATCGTTCAACCATTGCCGGAGCACCATCAGTAGCAATGGACACGATATTATTCAGAGGAATACGTTTTTCTTCAAAATAGTGTTCCAAAACTTGAAATATAGATTTTCCTTTAGTATCAGTTTCTAATTTTTTTGCGAATAGTAATTCTTGACAGAACGTACGCAAGAAGTAATGAATCACTGTTTGGTAAAGCAGATTCATCAACCTGTAAGTAAAATTCTGCATTCTTCAAAAAATCAGAGAACTCTCCACGTCCTCGGACATTTCGTCGATTCGCTTCTGTACTGTTTTATTGCTAAGTGGGATTCTCTTAATAATATCAGACGGCGGCTTGTGCAGTACAGTATGCAGAACCTTACTCACAGGTGGCCGTATCAATTCTTCCCCAATCTTGCTCACTTTTCCCGATTTAGCAATAAGCAAAGAAATGTTGAAAAAGGCACGAAGGCCATCTTCGTCTTGTTTGGATGCCACTGAAAACATACCAGCTAAAGATGGACGTCTTAAATATTCTTCTTTGAGCTTTTTTTTTTAAAAAAAATTATGAACCTCTTTCTTCCATACACCATATATTCAATCCGACAAGCTCCTAAGCCGACACACTTTGCACCTATCCTTGACACTCTTTCCATAACTCTAAATTACCATGAGGGCCAGAGAACAATAGTTGACAAACTGACATCGAGATAAAGTACACAGCAGAGGCCTGGACCAAGTGAAAGAAATTGCAGAACCAAATGCGGTCCCATGCGGGAGAACACAGGCACTACGAGTTGTGAGCTTCAGGGGGTACTTTATGGTCAGAGAAGCTACTCTACACAATTCCCTGCATAGAAAATAAAAAATTTAAAAAATAAAACTTAATTTTTTTTAAAAAATGTCAGATAGCCTAAGGGCGTTTTCACACACACCAGCAAAACGTGAGCCGGCGCCGGCCTTTTCGCACCGAGTTCAATAAATTTTGCTTTCGCGAAAGAAATAGACATCCATCATTCAACAAACGTAACTTTAATAGAAATGCTATATATTTATTTCATTGAATAATTTTGACCAATTACGAAATCAACTGATTTTTTTAAATATTATACAATAGCTACGACTGCGATTGAAATCTATAAATAGGACACAAAAAAACTTTCAATTTATTGTGTTTCTTCTATTGATTTTTAAGGATCTCGTTAAAGGAACAAACTTTACTGACTTACATGAGACCTACAGATTGGGAATAAGCACAAGTAAAGTGAAACGTAGGCGTGGAAAGAAGTGTATACATTTCTGAAAGATTATTTCGAAACGAAAATAAAAAGAAACCAACTGAAAAAATGATAAATTACATATTTACATTAGTACTAACAAACATTATAATTATCTTACACTTTACTTAAAATGTAAATCTGGTTGTTCTATTATTTGTGGTATTAACACAAAGATACTTTGTCAGTATCGAGGGCGCGTTTGCCATAAATTGTGTAACCTGTTCTGTATTGTTATAACTAATAATAAATGTATAGCTGATCAACTTTCTGTTGTTCTTTTCTTTCACTTAATAATCTTCTTTCAAAAATGTGTAAATCTCTTTGCACGCAGTCTGTTCTAACTTTGAAATAGCCGGCCGTTTTATCCACAAATAAGGTTTAACATCAACTAATTCAATTAGTATTAAATTATCATGCGAGTAATTATTACAAAACTAAAGAAAATTGTCGGGACTGTGATTAGATCCTCTCCGCCACCGGCACCAGTGTGGACAAGTGTGCATAAGAAACAATTAAATCAAGGACCGGCTATCTGCCGAACCAGACAAAGTGTGAAAGCTCTCACTTGATTACATTGTATTCGGTGCCGGCGCCGCGCCGGTGTGAAAACGGCCTAACAATTTCCCGTTCCAATATATGCCGGCCTTACATAGATTACTTAAAAAGTGAGGGATTTCAATATCTGTCTACGATAGATATAAAAGCTGTAGGCTCCCAAATATGACACCGTTTGTACCGGAAACAGACGCCACATATCGATTTTGGTTGCCTTAGCGCCTCTCGTAGTATAAGTTGTACACGGCATGATGGTTTGTTAAGTTTTCAATTAAAGCCCATTTATTATTGATGAATATAAATTTGACATCCCTCCCGATTTAAGGAACACCTACCTAAGACAGAGAGGCTAACCATAATAGAAATATTATTCCCGTTTAAACTACGAAAGCATACACTTTATTATTTCATTGTGATAACATTTCCATATTCACGTTAAGTACAAAGTAAAGCAAACTTACATTAATTGACAGTTAAAGTACTTCCCGAAGCTGCTATTTCGCTAACAAGATACGCGCTTCCGAATATGGTAACCACATGCACTACAGAAACTGTTCACCATCAACAGAAGAGACTATCACCGAACCCGTGGACCCGTTCAGTTAACCTGACAGTGTTGATAGTTTTCTGGATCACAGTATTTTCTTAAATTTGAATTTCATACAACTTCATGTCAACCATAGGTACTCTTACCCTTTGTAAAAATCTCCAAATGTAAAAAATGATATGATTCTTAAATCCTCTTTACAATGTGTGATAAATGATGTTGATAATAATAATAGGAATAGTAGCAGCGATCAGTACAGAATCGAGTGCAGTTAGTTAGCATATTATACAAAAATTAAATAAAAGATTAAAACTTAGTTGAAATTTCACAGCACATTCCTCACGTAATATCGACCAGTAAATAGGATAATAAGCAAATAATAATAATAAATATGTACTAACCTCTGTGGCAGATAGATATTCCAAAATAAATAATCTTCAGTAAGTAGGTCCACGTAATCTGTAGACACCGCACAGTTTCACAGTCGCTCTGCCTGAAGGCACTACCGAACAAATGAACACTGACCAGTGTAAACGTAAACGCATTGTTGATCGAACCCGAACATAAACATACTAACGATGGTGATCCCTGTGGTGCACAGCGCTTGCTGCGACTCATTCACGAACTATTGAAGCAGGTGTTAGGAACAAAGATATAATGTACTGACACCAACTTTTAATCCTCACTGATCCTGCTTAAAGGACATTTGGAATTACTTGCTGAAACATTTGTTCAATGTTTTTTTGTTATTAATTAATCTTATCGGCACGTCCTTGCCAGTGTTGGCTAGGGGGGCGCTGGCTTGGCGTCAACGCACCCCAAATTTGCCTTTGTTCACAAACGCGCCCTTCGAGCTCTCTAACGCCCACCGGGGGGCGGTACGGCTCACGTTGGGAACCACTGCTCTACATAATACCCTGCAAATTTCGTCGCGGCAACAATGGAATGGCAAATATCGCGGCGTGGCGACTGTCGATCATTCGATTTGCCGCCCCCTCGACGTGCCGGCCGCCCGCGTGCGGTGCAAA
>JARYHS010011408.1:153330606-153361034 GCA_031002005.1 Vandiemenella viatica
TGTAAACCCACCCATTAAAATTGGCCAAGAGTAAGTAAAATAAAATAAATAATAAAATGTGTCTTATTCATACGGATCAAAGTATTTAATGCAAGCCGACTGGTCACTTGTACGAGTAATTAGTTGTAACGGTAGGTTTCGCTACTCTGCTATTTTCCTACAGCTCTGGGGAAAAAGTCGTGACCAATTCAATAGGCAGATGTAACAGACAGACCACAAACATCATACACAACTGTGAATGGAAAGAATAATAAATACGGAACACATATCTTATTAATATCCGTCACTACCTAGTTTTTAGTAAACCATACAAGAAGCAAACTTTTTGACAAGAACCATCTGAAAACTTTCTTCGCGTGTTACAACTAAATGTTACATGGCAGATTGTGCTAAATTTCATTCTCGTAGCTATAAAAAAAAGTTGACAATAGACATAATCGAAGTACTGTTTAAAACTTAGATTAATTCGAGCTAATTTTGCAAACCTGCTGAATACAAGAATTTGATAAAAATTCGTATTGTATTTTGATAACTTCTCTAACTGCAGATTTTTTTGTTCTTTTCATTCTATGTATGCGAAATTGTATATGTTGAACCGCGTGCGTCACTGAGCGTTGTTTTAAGAGAGGTTCAAGTAGGTCACGAGATCAGCTTTAATGCCCCGTCAATAAAAACATCCATTTAAGACGGAACCTTATTCAGTCCCGACAAGTTAAGTCGTATAAGTATTCAAATCCGGATACTATCTCTTCAGAGACAAAAATAACGATTTAGTCATTTTTTTAGAATAAAAACGACGCTTCCTAAATTAATTCTTACTATCAAGTCAGATTATTAGATGCAAATATTTTAACAAATTATATCATATTTATTAATTTGTTGTAAAAATGTAAATTTTTTTTATTTCTTAATAATACGGTCTAGCATGTTAAGGTAGATTGTCAAAGTACAGGTCATTTTATGATAACAGACGAGTTTTAATGAGGTATCAAATTCCACTAGTGTAGAGCTTTTAGAGCATATTATATTTTTCTGAAAATACAATTAACTCTTCTCTTGTACCACGAATCAACAAGCATTAAAACTTCTCCGTGAAACATCAGATTTACCCGCAATACAGTCTGCATCAGATGTTAACAATGTTCTAATCTTATTTAAAATCTCATTTTTCGGATGGTGTATGATGTAAAATATTATAATGTTTCAGGCCATTCTTTCTAATGCTTTATCTGTTTTACAGCAGTTTGTATTTGTTATGAGCTATTCCGGACTTTAATTAGTAGAGACGGGTTATGCTAAGTTATATGAACTTAGATTGGAGACAACGACTAATCACTAGAAGCGTAGCAAATTTTGAATATACCTTAGCAATTTCCAACGAATTTTAAGTAGAGTTTAGGAATTATTCCGGTAAAAAACTCTAAAGAAACATAGTACCCAATGACCAGTAACAAGTATCAGTCACCAAAGATGCTCCTCTCCTTTCTCTTGTTCATAGAACAGAGATCATGCACCCCACCATCTCGATTCACTGTACCGAGCGTGGTGGGTGAGCGGTAACGCTCTTCCCTCGCACTCGGGAGCGCAAGTTCGAATCCCCGTGCGGGCATCCAGATTGGGATTTCCCAAAATCGCTCCAGGTGAATGCCGGGATGCCTCAGTTAAAAGTCCCTGGCCGAATTCCTTCCCGTTCCTTGCCCTAATTCTTTCACGCCTCTAATTACCTCTACGTCGCCGAGGCGTAAAGCCATAAGCAAAAAAAAGAAGCGATTCACTATAGAAGATATTTGTCTGATCCTGAAATCTATTAGATAGCTTTTCATATATTAATAAGTTAGTCTCCATTCGTCATCATGTATCAAGCAGCTTGATTGTAAGATAGCTGGTTTGTATAGTTACTTCGCACGATGTTTCTTGTTTTCAAGATGATCCTCCCAATTTCAGTCAAAGAGATCATCAAGTTTAACTCCTGAGGAGTACTTTATAAAATCCGAATCGACGCTGTTGACAGGAATCGCGTTATGGCGTGAAGAACAATGCGGCGACATGGCAAGCAGTGTAGTAGGCAATACGAAGGCCGCGCCAGATGCCTCGCGGTCCTTGGTCGTGATATCGGTTGGGCTGCATTCCAGGCGCGGCTCGGCGCTGTCCCGACAACACATAGCCACTACTCCCGCAGTCCCACTCACTGGTTCTCACGTTATTTCCTTTTCAGACCGGCGAAAATACCTAAACATTCTTAAAAACTTAGCGTCACTGCTAAATTGATTTGCTAGCGAACCAGGGGGTGAGCGATAATGTTTAACCCAGGCATTCGATATCCAAAAATTACCCCATGGCATTACCTGGATGGTTTGTACATATAGATGGTTAGCGCCTGGCATTCTGGAGGACGCGGCTTCGAATCCCCGTCCAACCATCAATGGTTTACCGAAATCAGTCGAAGGGAATGCCGGGAAGGACCCTTCAACAATAGGTGATGGCCCCATTCCATGATATCGACGTCAATCAGTCATAAAGCACGAAGCAAAAAAAAAAAAAAAAAAATCTTTGTAAAGCGCAAGGCAGATTTCCTTCCAGTTCTTTGATAAAAATCCTACTCCGCGTCTAATAAACCAGTCGAAGGAAGTCGTAAAATCCTGAATACTAAAAAAGTCTGTATTATACAAGGGGCCTCTGATATTTTCTCGCCGTTTGTGTTGAACATCATCTTTTATTTTTGTAGTTAAATATAAATTATTTTTGCACTTTCTGACTCGGTGAAGTCGAAAAACACTGCGGCTTGTGTTTGTTTAGGAAGGAGAGATTGGAATTATTGAGGCATCTGTTTAAAAGGTAAGATGAAAGCGTATCAATGATAGTAGTTATGAGATACCGAAGCTCAGGGAAAGGGCAAGGACGAGGTGGAAGAATCAAAAGCGAAAAAAATTAAGACATGGAGGAATGTGGAGACAATTGTTTTTTTTTTTTTTAACTGCTTTACGTCTCTCAAGCGAGTCTTTAGAGACGGGAAAGGATCGGGGCAAGGAATGGGAATGAATTCGGCCATGACCTTTTTAAGGAAGCATCCCGGCATTTGCCTGGAGTGATTTGGGAAACCATGGAAAACCCAAATCTGGATGCCCGGACGGGGATTCGAACCGCCGTCCTCCCGAATGCGAGACCAGAACGCTATCCGTTACACCACCACGCTCGATGACAATTGGTAGACGAATAGTTTCGGAACGTTGTAAATACGAATCACAGAGGCATTAATGTCAAGTGACGATAATTGTGTATGTGATCAAACTTTCCGTTTCTAAAGCCATAACACAAAATGATTTCTGAAAAGTAAAAATTTTTCTAGTTTGTATTTTTACTGAAGACCTTTTTAACTAAAGTTGTGTTCTGCCTTTAATTCTGTGTGCTACTTGGACTTGTATCAGGCTCATACGTTTGGCTCAATGAAACCAAATTCCGAGGAGATTGCGTTATTAAGTGATTTGAAAGAAATTATAGTAGCGATGGTATCAACAAAATATCAGTTTCGGGACATTGCAGCTCGTCAACGACGAGGTCATTAAAGCTGGTTGGAGTGGATTGTGTGCAAGGAAATGGCGGGAAATCGTGCTGAATTATTATAAAGGAATCATCCTGGATTTCCCTGTAGCGTTTTCGGTAATCTATCGAAAAACAGATTCTTTATCGCCACTAGAGTGATTGAACCCACTTCCTCCTGATACCAAACCTCAAAGTTACCAGTCACCCAGCGTGCAGTAGGCACTAGATAATTACAACAGACCAAATTTACCTTCAGAAATAGATCGATAACTTACTTGCCAAAAATTTGATTGGCCGTCTGGGAACGCAAAGGCGATCATCCAAAAAGATTAGTTGAACGCTGTTCATGTTTTCTGCAGAAACATTGTTCCTTAATTAAAAAATAATGTAACGAGCGATGCAAACGATTCCTAGTTGCTTCCTTGTTAGCACCTGGCAAGTGGTCAGTGTTGTGCTGTTAATTAGAGCAGGTAAATAGCACGGCCGTGGACAGCCTTGCTCGGGAGGTCGCTCACACTTTCTTTTGTTGATGACGCATCAAGTCACGTAGTTGCGTAAGCAGGAGTTGGTTTATTGGATCGCCTCATTACTTGACCAGCGCCGCGCGGTCACGCCCGCGTGCTCCAACAGACCGCGGAGAAACGTATTCAGCGTTTGCAACACTCCTACCTGAGCAGGTACCTCAAATACAAGTACCATGGTCGGCACCCAGCAGATTAAATGACTATATATAGAAAAAAAGGACAGGTGAACCGAATTACTCATGGGACGATTCTGGAGCTCATTTCGGCCTTTTCAATCATTTTTCCCCCTTCTATCCAGTCAATTAAGGGCCCCGTTATAGGAGGCCAGTAGTGAATCATAACTTATGTCCTTTTTTATATATATATAAAATGCTCTGGGAAAACTATCCGAGTTAACAAGGTGTTATCACACGATATTTCGGAGGTCACAATCACTGTCGCAATCTTTAACTCTGCTAGTTACATGGGTGAATCTTATAAATTCTCAACGCCGAGAGAAATTTCTTTCCTGTGTAACATATGTCGTGACCGAATTCCAACCGAGATTGTTAGACCCGGCATACTTAACCTAGAGAAGGAAAGTCCGTAATGCTGCCTTATTTGTTGTTTTGTGAATTGCGTTGTTTATGAAGTAGCTCTGGGGGATCGTCACAACATTTGCCTGATGATTGCGTGCAACAGTCTAAAAACCGTTTCAAAGATGGCCGGTACGTGGGGACCTGGATTCGTGAACCTCCCCGATCGACTCTGTAGCATCTTAACGCAATTAGCCACCTGGCGGGTATTCAGTCAGTACTACTAATATTTCGCAGAAAAAGTAAAATAAAACCTTGCTTTTCTTGGTGCCAATTTATAAAGTATGTTAGACATTAGCGTTTAAAGTAATTTTTGTTTAAATGTAGTATATTACCCATTATGCGCACAAACTTCACGTTCTTAGGTAATAGCGTTTTTGAGACACACGCGGTAACAAAAACTATTTAAAAATAACAATTCTGACGGCGGTTCTACTCTTTATTTTCTACTGAAAGAAAATAAATTCTTATTCCTTTGTTTGACAAGCTCTGAACAAGCTACGGTAAATGAAAGAACTTTGTTTCTTACTTTACGTTTTAAAACAGTCTAAAACATAATTTTACAAAATTTTAAATACGATATACAGTAAATTTGAAGTCCAAAACATTTAATTTGCGAACTAGAGGTCTGTGACAAACGGATATAGCTTACCTTCGGATACGGAGCCCCAGTAAAAACTGGGACAGATTACGATCATATGAGGTTATTTCTCTGTGCATTAAGGACAATGTGACAGTACGAATGTCTTTCATAACTTTTCACCTCTCTTGCAGTGTGGAACCGCGAAGTGGATTTAGACTTCGGCCCGTCGGATTCCGTCTGCAAGTTGCTGGGATGCGCGACAAAGCAAGTTTGCTGAACTTGAGTTCGTGACAAGTGTAGCATAATTTGCATACATTCGAGTTGACTGAGTTGCAGCGTGAGAGTCAGTGGATAAAGACGTACACTTCACAGCTGTGTTTGCAAAACTGCTCGCTCGTCTCCTTTGTTAGCATGCCGTTATTATGTAAGCGACAACTTTTACTTCCACAATACGACATATCCTTTCTAAGATGCTTATTTTTTATTTTTTATTCTTGCGGCTTTAAGCCTCACCGACGTCAATAGAAACATTATCGCTAACTCACCGAGCTTGGCGTGACACTTGATTTATTTACACGATACGGAAATTAAAATCCCAGCACCCAAATGGATTGTGATAATTAATGACATTTTTTCTTTTTCAAAATATGGCCTTCGGTCTTTGCGACCATTTAGCCAGCTCCAATTTGTTTTTGTGCCAACTGTTGTATCAGACTCTGATTATGATATTGTGGACACTACAGTGAGGACAGCACAAGACGAACACAACACTTAATTAAAACCACCCATGCCCGAGGCCTGAATCGAACCGGCGGCCCTTGCAATGCGAGGCTAGCACGCTAGTCCCTACACTGCCAGGACCGACGGGAATGAAATTTGGCCCCAGCTATACACATATGTAGAGTATTAAATGATTAAAAATTGAAAACTTTACATGTTATAGTATAAGAATTACGGGGCTATTTGCTATGCAAAATGTCTATGTTTTTCAGCATATAAGTGGAGAATTGTATGGTGTAACATGACACTTTTTGTCCACAGGTTCTTGTTGACAAAGTAAGCCAAGACGAAGAGTGATGACCCTCTACACCCAAAAGTCTAACTATGAGAGAGGTTGGAGAATTGGCGTGTTTGAAATGGACGCATCATATCGTGAAATCTCGAGAAGGATTGGCCGTAGTGCAGTGTCAGTATATAGACTTGTTACACAGCAGATGAAAGAAGGCTCTAGTACTCCTATAGAACAGGCACAGCTCCATACAGAAGGACAACAGAACGTAAAGACCGCCAAATTGTGTGGGTGGCTGCTGCTGGCAGACGGGTGACTGCAGGCCAGATCCAAGCAGTGGTTACAGAGAGAGTCATCCCGCACGACTGTAAACCGATTGCTTGAAGCCTGGTAACACTCTCTGACCCCTATTAAATGTGTTCCAATAACCTGATTTCATCGCCAGCTTCGTCTAACCTGGTGTAATGCAAAACGAAAATGAATACGTACATTTGTGTTTAGATACGAGTGAATAGGAGTGATTCTGTCTGTGCCAAAGTGTTAATCGAGAATAAGTACGCAGGCGCAGTGGAGAAACGGCTTACCCTGCTGTGATTTCAGAACGTCACAGCCACTGGTGTCATGGTTTGGGGGCAACCAGTTTCGACAGCAGGACTGAGTTGGTTGCTGTTGAAAGCACAATGACAGCCCACCACTATGTGGGTGGGGTGCTGCACCCTATTGTGATACCCTTCATATCCAAAACGCATCTTCCAACAGGAAATTGCCCGTCCTCATACTGTGACCATCGCATCGCGACCCCAGCATGGGGTTACGATCAAAATTTGGACTACACGATCCCCAGCTTTGTCCCCAATAGATCATGTATGGGATGCTAGGAGTTGACAAATTAGATCAGAGATCACCCAGCATAAGCCGTGCAACAACTGACTGCACAAGACATGCAGGCGTAAAGGGACATACCCCAAGAAGACATCCGAACAGTTATTGACTCAATGCCGCAAGGATCCACGAATGTATTGGTGCCCAGGTTGTTTGCATTTCCTTCTAAACAATGTATCTAAAGGTAATAAACTTAGTCAATTTGTTATCATTTCTTCTGGCTATAACACTGGATATATCTACAAAGTTTCGTAAGATTCCGCTATTCCTGTCTGGGTGTTGCATTTTAATTTCCACCAGTGTATTTACTCGATATCCACCTTGAATATGTATTCACACCTAAATTTAATCCGTGTATCAGGGATTTTACTGATAAGGGAGCGTGCGTAAACCACGTAGCTCCATTTTGACCTCCTGTGAATCCCCCTCCCCTTCACGTATTCACGTAGCCCTACATGGCTTTTGCCTCTACCCCCCCCCCCTCCTCCCCACGTAGCACGTAGCTGTTCCCCTTTTGATTCCAGAAGACATTTTGTACTGTTTTCTCCTGTCAGACGATTGTAAATTACATAAGGATATAATTAACTGAGGGAAATAAATATTCACATGGTGTTGTGTGTTCTGTTCCTCATTTTAACTGTGAAAAATATTATGAAAGGAAAGCTACGTAGCCTGGCTTGGAACCCCCCCCCCCTCCACGTAGCCCAGCATAGCCTACTAGCTAACCCTTCCTTCCACCCCCCCCCCCCCCTGGACCGAGCCACGTAGTTTGTGCACTCTCCCTAAGGAAACAACGTCGCTGACAAATGGTCAGCCTAGCGAGTGGTGTGCTGCGATGGAAACATCACGCCAGGTCGCGGCTTAGATGAATAATGCGCTGAAGTTTCTTCGGCCACTCTCGCCCTGGCTGACAGCTCTTGCCGTCTGACCACATCCGCTGTGGCTGCCTATGTTTACTGAATGACTCCAGCGGCATCCAAGAACCGTAGGCGGAGTCTGCACTGGCGGCGCAAGCATGGATCAATGGACCACCGCTGGTGTGCCAATTGTTTCGGCGGCTTTCAATTCCGGTATAGTTTTTGTTACGAATTATTGTAATTGTATTTTGAGTAAGCTTCTGTTTGGCTTGAATTTGCAGAGGATGTGTACACATCTATGTTACAACTAGAGGTGACCTACAGTTTAACGTGGAATCCGAACCACGGAAGAGTTATGGCGTACTTCGAAAATGACGGGTATCATCTATGGTGATAGGAATTCGTTCTGGAAAAGTTTCTAAGGATAAACGAATAAAGATTAATTATTATCTTTTTTATTAATATTTTTTATGATGTTAGTACTTTCTCTGATTAGATTGTCGGAGTATTTGGCTAAGATGTTTTTTAAATTACTCCACTTGATTTTATTTCATGGAAATTTTTGTTGTTATGAAAAAGTTTCTAAGTAAAGTGTAATTTCAAATAACTATCCTTTATTTGATGGATATGTTTTGTGAATACCTACGGTGTAAACTTTTTCTGGCTTTTAATAAACTTCCCTGTTGTTATCTTCTGTAAAAAAAAATCTTATTTTATGTTGTTTCTGGATTTCAGTAATTGCTGCAGAGAACACAGCGTAAACATTTAATTTAAACAAACGTCACATTATAACTTTTTATATTTCTGTCTCGCATTATAATTTTTATCTCTGCTACGCAACAATTACCATCGCAATCACAGTTTCTTTTATCATTGTAAGTGAAAATAAAATAAAATTCAATTATTTATTTGAAAGTTACGTTTCTTTTTAACAGTATACACGCATATAAAGTCAATACAGTAATTCGTTTGAATTTTGCTGGTGAAAATAGTTAGGCTAGGGAACTAGGCCCTACTCATTTTCAGTTAAATCTAACGTAAGATTCCTGGGATTGTTGATGGATGCCAAACTCAGTTGGAAACCGCACATTAATCAAATAATTAACTCTTGTAATCAAGCGCAGAACATTATTCGATCTTTGACACGCGTTTGGTGGGGTGCAAATCCCAGTATACTTTTGATGATCTACAGAGCGCTAATTAGATCCAAAATTGACTATGGATGCATTCTGTACAACAGTGCAAGCTCCGGAATCCTGTCCAGGTTAGACAAGCTACAATATAGTTGTATTCGCACCTGTCTTGGGGCCATGACATCTACTCCCACCAACGCTCTATTGGTGGAAGCCCGGGAGATGCCTCTGCATATTAGAAGACAGTTGCTGTCCGACAAATTCATTGTTGAGAGGTTAGCATACCGGAACCACCCAACTATTTTTAAATGTAAAGAGCTAAGTAGCTTGTGGAATAATAGAGGAAGATCGCGACTCTCAGAGATCTATTACAGCTACACGGAGTGGGAAGAACAAACGGACAGAATAATTCCAACAAAGCTATTTCCACCATACGAATACCATTCCATCTTCAGTATGATTCAACTTCCGGTATTTTATATCACTCTTGAGGATAAGCAATACCCAAACCTCAGTATATTAGTACAGAAGTATCTTACAGAAAACTGGAATAACACCGTGCATATATATACGGATGGATCTAAAACTGCCCCAGGAAGTAACGTAGGATGTGCCTTTTTCTGCCCCTGCACCAAGTATCAAGGAATGTATAAACTTCCATCAACTACATCTATATACACTGCAGAAGCATTAGCTATTTTAGAGGCAGTCAGGTATTGCTCAACACTACAGAGAGGAAGTTTCTCATCATCTCAGATTCTAAGAGCGTGTTGAACTCTATTCAAACCAAATATTGGGGCAAGAGAACTAATCAGATTATAGTAAATATAGTTCAACAGGTAGTAGAATGCTCAAGAAGAAACAGAGCAATCAATTTCCTCTGGGTGAAGGCGCATGCAGGGGTGGTCTTTAACGAAAAAGTAGATGAGTTGGCAAAGCAAGCAGCTAGAATAGGTGTCGCCCTCAAAACTCGGTTACCATATACGGACTATCTACCACAAATAAAAATCAAGGTAATGAACAAATGGCAGAGTGAATGGGACATCAGTAGAAAAACAAGGGGACAATACTATGGCAATATCCAGCCCAGAATTCCTACCCGTCCCTGGTTTTCCAGCTCCTTGGAACATAGGGGGGTTATCACCACGATAATTAGAATACGTTTCAATCACGGTATATTCGCACAGCACCTACATCGTCTAACCATCATAAATTCAGATATCTGTGAATATTGCAATACGGAAGTAGGTGACACAAACCATATATTTTTCGCTTGTCCAAGATATACAGCCCACAGACCTAAATTCTTGAAAGATCTTAACAACTTTGGTATACCTTTTCCAACAAGTATTTCTTGTCTGTTGCATGGCAACAATGTGATTGTATAATAAATTGTTAGCCAGTTTTATAAAAGCAACAAACATTAAGATTTAGGCAAATAAGTCCTTTTTATAATGTGTTAATTCCTGTATATAAATAATAATTCTAATGTGTATATAAAAATCTCCTTTATATTTTAATTATACTGTAATTATTGTTTTGTGCACTGTTGGTACAGAGTCCTCTATTTAATTGTTTTATTAATCCTTCATTTTGTAAACATGCATGTATTTTTTTTTTGAGAAATATTCCAGCTGATGTGAAATTACTAGTTTATTATAATTATCCTGTAAATTTGTTTATCTGTACAATGCTTTACTCATTTGTACCAAGCCAAATATCTGTATAAATAGCTGATGGCTGTATAGTGCCATTTGGCGCTTCAGGCCAAATAAAATAAAATAAAATAAAATAAAAAAATAAAAGTATTGTACTCTACATGTCTCTGGTATCATCAAGTACTAAGTGTTGTTCAGTATCAGTTGTCTGTGTTGTTGTGGGATGGTGTTGGGGGAATGCGGTTGGAGAATTTTGCATAAAATGCAATTGATATGTTGTTTGATAGCTGAAGAATTTGTTTCCAAATTATGTGGGGAGTATTTGTGAGGTAAACTTGACGTCATTCATACAGCGTCAAAATATGATTTGTTAGTTGACCGTCTACTAACCTAAAACTTTTTTTTTTTTTTCAGTAGTACTGTTGGTAAATTTTAATTCTGGTGGCAGTGGTATTAGTCTTCATACTTCAGATGGGTTCTGAATTAATTAAAATTTACTTACTTGGTCAGTGTCAACGTTGTGGATAGAATCGGAAATATTTGGGGGAGAAACATTGGTGAAGTGTATTTGTTACTAATAAAAACTAAATTCCTCGTGTCTTACGCCGTAACAAGAAAATTCTGGTCCAGGCTGCATTTCAACATTACCACTATTCCGCTAATATTGCCGCTACAAAATCAAACGATACGGACACACCTTAACACATTAAATGCATCAGAATTACATTTCCAGTAGTAGCAACATTTTATATATATGGATTGCAAAGTAGTATAGCATAAATTGTCACAATTAATATCGTCATATACATTTAGTATGAACATCAAATGGTTTAATTCTAGATGGGGATACCGCTGCCTCGCGACTGTTAACGTGACGTCACGTTCACGTACAGTCATCTGCGTAAAATACGTGTTATTACTTGTCGAAGTTAACAGCAATTTATTATTGAAATGCGAGCTTCACCTGAAACATTGAACATCCGGTTGTGTTATCGGACATCTGCGGCTGCTAGTAAGCGGCCGCCTGCATCTGATCCACCTTCGGGATATCAGTTTATGTTGATATTGTACAGCTTTAAATTATTGTGACCGAGCGTAGCGAGGGCACAATACAATAATAGATGATGACTCTACGTGAACGTGACGTCACGTTAACAGTCGCGAGGCAGCGGTATCCCCATCTAGAATTAAACCCATCAAATGGACAAAAGCACGTGCAATAGAACGATGACACGGTCGCGATTTAACGTTGACTCAAACTTCGCCAAAGCAGTAATTGAACACCAAGTAACTGCTTATATGTTAAAACTTAGGTCTCTGTAGATGTTTGAGTTGAGTGAACATACATTTCCATGGTTTGAAGAAATGAATTGGATGTAGCTGACAACAAGAAAATACAATTTTATGGTAGTTAATAATATGTTCATCAATGAGAAAGACTGACTACAGAAATGTTTCACCATTTTTGTTTATGAACTGTCAATTCTGAGGGGAAATAATGTATGGGTGTGTGTGTGTGTTGCAGTTGATGTGAATTGTAACAATTTTTAACATAATTATGAATTAAATCTCATTTCTGAACTACTTGCATGAGGTTTACATAAAATTTGTGGTGAACCACTTTTTGGTTTAGTATATGTGCTTAAAATGCCCTCACTTGAGCCTGTTGGGTAAGCAGTAAGGGGTTGAAAGGATTACTGGAGATTACGATTTCACAACATCAACATTAGTTGGCATGATACTGCACAATACTGCAGCAGTCAGTTGCAAGACATTGTAAGGGAGAGTTTTTGAAATAGTTCCAGCGGGTAATATCAAGATGGGGATACCGTCGCAGCCTCATGTAGTAAACACACAATTCACGTAGTGTATATGACATCATTGTGACGTATTCAGTCTGCAGGTACCAACACAGTAACAGCTGTAGATATGATCTGAAAATTGGATATCTGCAATATCATGTGTTGTGGTTAGGTTTCACTTTGGTCCAGGCTGCATTACGACCAAAACGCATATTTATAAAATATTATTTCGTCAGTCATCATTTGAGTTCATGTTGTAATGCAGCCTGGACCATACGTCACAATGATGTCATATATACCACATGATCTGTGTGTTTACTACGCGAGGCCGCAGCGGTATCCCCATCTTGATATTACCCGTTCCAGCAGTGTCATGCTGATCCAGGGTGAATTACAACTGCTTAAAAATAATGGTATAGGGTATATTACAACCTAATTATTGTTTCAAAACAATACGACTTATGATTGACTATTGCAGTATTATGACCATTAGTCTAACATCACATGCTTCAAAATTACTGATGGAATGTGTAGTAGAATAGATAGTAGGTGAAGGTCAGTTTGGGTTTTGGAAAAACAATTACCTTGTGCCGTGGGAATACATTTGTCAACTTGTGCTTTCTTTGGAAGTGTGAAGATGATATTTTTATTAAAATCAGTTGGGATTTCTCCTGTTTCATAACTTTTTGATATGAGCTTGAATAATCTTTTGATTCCTTCTTATCCTAGGGATTTAAGATGTTCGACAGGGCTCTCACAAATTCCGGCTACCTTATCTGTTTTCAAGTCATTCAGAGCTCTCTGTCCTCTCTAAAGACCACGTTGTTAAAAAGGGACGTTAAACTGTTACAAAAAAAAAAAAAAAAAAAAAAATCTGTCCTCAAAACAGGATCTCCTAAGTCATCAATGTCGAAATCGCCTTCCTTTTCCATTTCACTATTATTAAAGTCGTCTCAATCATACATTTTCTCAATGTATTCCTTCCATCGGGTAGCTCTATCATCTGAGCTTAAAATAAGTTTTTCATCGGCAGCTTTAATGTTTACACCTCTTTTTTTCATTGCTTCAAAATTTTGTTTGGTCTTCCTGTATGCAACATCTACTTTACTTATGCCCATTTCCTTTTCTACTTCTTCACACTTTTCTTGTAGCCATTTTTGTTTTGTTTTTTTTGCCTTTCCTGTTTATTTAATTTCTAAATTGCCTGTATTGCTCTGTTCCTACTTCATCCTGAGAATTTTTGTGCTTTCTCCTCTGATCCATTCGCTCCAAAATTTCTTCTGTGATCTAAGGTTTTCAGGTGGCATGTTTCGTAAAGCCTAATGTATCTTTACCGGCTTTCATTATTTCTTTCTTCAGTGCATTCTATTCGTCTTTGGTTGGGCTCCTTTCACAGTTACTTCATAGCCCAAAGTCTACCATTTCTGCAAATTTAGATTGCTTCAATTTATTCATTTCCAGTCTGTTCTGCTTATACTGCTTCCTTATTCACTTGAATTTCAGCCTGCACCTCATTACAATCAAATTATGTTCAGAGTATATGTCTGCTCCTGGGTACACTTTACAGTCTAGAACTTGATTCCTGGATCTCTGTTTGACCATGATATAATCTAGCTGATAACTGCCTGTATTCCCTGGACATTTAGAGGTGTATATCCTTCTTGCATGGTTCTTAAACAGTGTGTTTGCCACGACCTGCTTATATCTTTCACAAAATTCTAACAACCTGCTTCCTCGCTCATTTCTTTCTCATAGACCAAAATTCCTACAGTAATCCCCACTTTTCCTTCTCCCACTATCACATTCCAATCACCAATGTTTATTAAATTTCCCTCCACTTGAGGCTTTTGTAGTGTTTTATCCATTTTTGTAGTTCTGTTACTTCAATATATGCAGTGTCTCTTTCTGTTCTGTTCAAGCTCCTTAATATTTTAAAAGCAAATTTCATCCACTCAGAAATGTCATTTTCTATATGACTGACTAATTTATCCCAGCTTTCTGTATGTATTTTCCTTACTAGTTTCATTTTTCTTTTGCTTTAAATATTCTCTTGCCTCATCTGTATCCTTCTGTAAAAATGCCAAATAAGCGTCCTATTTGCCTTCCATTGCTTCTTCTATTTCTTCGTTCCATATTTGAAGATCCTTCATTTTTCCGCTTAGTTTTGTTTTACGTTACACTTCAGCTGCTATTTTTGTGACACATTCTTTTGTTATGCCATTCTGTGTCTATGTCTTCTTCTGTTACTTTCTCTAACAGACATTTAGTCAGCTTTCTTTGATACAGATCTTCAATAGTGTCTTCCTGCAACAGGCCAAGTTTAATCTTTTCAAAATGTTTACCTTTTTTCTTTTTTGTCACTTTTTCTTTATCTTGTCCAAAGTACTAATTTACTTATTAGAAGAAAGTGGTCTTTTGACACATCACAACCTCTGAAAACCCTCATATCCTATACCATTAATTTTGTTCTTAGGTTCACTATAACATAATAAATCAAGGATGTTGGTCCTTGGGTACTCCATGCATATTTATGAATTGTTTTTTCAGAAGAAGGTGTTTGTAATCCTGAATTTATAATAACTGCAAAATTCCCTCAATTGAATCCCATTCTTGTTAAGACAATCCTCTCCAAAGCTTTCAACCACATTTTCAATTTCCTGATTGCCTACTCTGCCATTAAGATCTGCTAAAAGTAGTAAAATCTGATTTATTGGTTGAGTCAATCTCCATTTGTAGAGTATAGTATAATTCTTCTGTGTCAGTCTCTCTTCCTTCTTCTGGTACATGTAGTCTTAATACTGTAAGATATCATCTCAATCTTAAATCGTGCACTAATTATCCTTTCATTTACGTACTTGTATGATCCAAGAGCTGTCTTTTGGTCTATGCCCTTTTTCTTGTTTGGCTCCACCGCAAAATAACGCATTCATTCCACTATTTGGTGCCTGTCACTTTTGTTTTGTCTTGCTGATTACTGCCAGATTGATATTTTTGGTTCAAAGCCGTTTTTCTAATTCCAGCTCTTTTGTGCTGAGACCCCTCACATTCCAAGTTATGAGACTTCATAGTATCCGCAGAACCAAAACATTTCCTCTTTCCATAATTCATAGCCTGATTGTTACCAGTAGATCCATCCAGCTTAATTCACTGATACTTATGAGTGAGTGGTGTTTTTACATAAATGGATTAGCAGTCCATTGTACCACCAACCTGGAGGACCAGGGTTGTCCTCACCTTAGCTGGAGTGTCCTAGTTTTAAGGCACCGGGGCTCGCCTTTAATCCTCTCCCATTATCTACATTCCAAGGAGTACATTGCCCAGGGGCCATGCGACTTTCGCCTTTGTGGACATGGGTTTTTGAAGCTCTTGAGGTCATACCAGCCTTCAACTTCTGGAAGAATGGTTAAAGGAATAATTGTACCCATCTTCAAAAAAAGAAGAAGGGAAGCATAATCACACTGATGTGCCAAACATTGAGACGATCCTAGAGAAAAAAATAGTTTGAAAAGGGGGTAATAGAAGAGTAATATGGCTTCATACCTGGAATATCAACAGTAGATTTGATATTTATGATGAGACAGCTGTGGGAAAAGCACTGTGAATATTGAAAGGCTCTGCTGCTGGTGTTAATGGGTACTAAGAAAGTTTATACAGGAGAAAGGCATGGAACGCCATTGAAAACAGAAGAGTGCCAATAGCAACAACTAATAGAGGGTTGTAACTAAACCAGGATAATGTGAGCTATGTAGGATGAGAAAGGACATTATATGATGAAGAAATAGTTTAAAGCAAGGAGGTGTCTTCTTGACACTACTTTCCATGTTGGTTGTGGATAATACAATGGAGAGGATGGCTGTGAGGATGGGAGAAGAATACATGGCTTTTGCAGATGACCTAATGATATTGGAGAATAATGAAGAAATCCAGTAGCAGTTAGATGTGTGGACAGACATTGTGAGTAAATATTGTATGAAATTTACTGTAGAGAAAAGAGCAAATGGTCACACTCAGAAAGATCAGGATAATTAGGGAATTTAGATGACAGGAGAACAGCTGAAGTAGGTGAACAGTTTTAAATATGTGAGAAGTGTTGTTGAGGAAAATATTAGGATAGATTGCAATACAAGTGGAGGGAACAGACAGGCAGAAATAATTTTAAGAAATGTCACAAGGCTTATATGCAACAAGGATGTGCCACAGAGAACTACTGGAGTAATTTCTAGGAAGTTGAATAGCACTAACAAGAATGGACACCACAACGAATGAAAATATTATTAGTAAAAGAGGAACCCCAGCAAGGAAGAAAAGGGCAGTACATAAGATGTCATGGACGTATTAATGGAATGGGGGAGCATAGAATTCCTAGAAAAATACGTGAAATGAAGACACAAGGAAGATGTTGTGAAACCTGGTGGGAAGAGACAGGAAAATGATGAGGCTTGTGTACAAAGCAGATCTGGCCAAATCTAGAAGTCAGTTTATGGATGTTGCTTGTCGTTAATGGGTTTAGGGATTGCTGCTTAGTAATTTTATTACTTGAGGTAAAGAAACATTGAAAAATGTCCAACGGCTAATGGAAGAGGACATTCAGTTTTGAAGGCTTTTATTTTACCACATCCAAAGACTTTATCTATTTAACCTGCATAAAATCTCTCAATTGTATATAAAATATGCTTCAGCCTAGTCAGTAATGTAGTTGTCTGCTTGAATAACACAGTCTTCATACTCCATCCTATCAAAACATTAATGATCAATGAGGAACCAAACTAAAAAAAAGATTGTATTAGTTGAAGACTTTATCAGCTTCATGTTGAAGCATTTTGAATTACTTCTGAAATGTGTATTTTGTAATTCATTCACCTAAATTAATATTGAAAGCCATCTAGAAGTATAATCATTATGGTCATTAGGCAGTGGCCAAAATCTAATCCTGTGACCAGTAGCAAACACTTTGAGATAGTTTAGTGATAGCCATATGTAATATTGTTTTTTAGCTCTGTCTTGATAAAATAGACTAAACCACTGCATAAAATATTCTCGGGTTTCCCCACCAGGGAAGCACGCCAATTTCAACTGACATTTCGAAGCTGGTCTCTGATTCCATCTTCACGATGGATTGGTCTGGTGCCTCCTTATTCAAGGTGATAGGACCTTGATATTAAGACTATTTCAAATTGTAACCAATAACCATTCTGAGGTTTCATTTTTCCTTGGGTTTATCTGGGGAGAAGGGGAAAGGCCATTTTATTTCTAGTAGAAAAGCACATTAAATGTTTGTTTACAAACTAGTATGGAAACAGAAAACCCCTTCACTTAATGTAGTTGGCAGCATGAAGCCATGCACACACACACACACACACACACACTCTCTCTCTCTCTCTCTCTCTCTCTCTCTCTCTCTCTCTCTCTCTCTCTGCATAATATTTTGTATGACTTGTTAGTCATACGTGATATTAATGAAACACGTAAAATATAGATGTATCACATGAATGGTGGAATTTGATGCTGATGAGGATGGTGAAGACAATGAAGTAAATGCAAAGGAAAATTTCATGTTAAAAAAATGAGCAATTTACCAATCATATTGATGTACAACATTTTCTCCTGTTTCTATTGTTGCATATGGAAATCTGGATTGTTTTGAGGTCTTTATGTGAACAAAAAAGGTAAAGGCAGGTGCAGGTGGTCTCGTATTTCTAATCGTTCTTATTTCCTTATCTCATCCATCATCCAGCTTTGCCAAATAAATAATAATATAATATGACTTAATTCCCTTTTTTATTATAATATTATAACATTCTTAACCATTTGAATAAATACAGGTTCTTTTTTCACAGTAACTTTAAAATCCAAAGGGAACGACACGGCCTTCACCAAGCTTGTCTAGTCCTGATCCCCCCTTCATCTGTTTATGTAAACGTTTTTTCGGCTACCCATTTCACAGAGTAATTATTTATAGCCTGTTATACTGCAGTGGCATGGCCAGTAGTGACAAAAGTTACTTTAGTGGTATGACTGGAGGGTACATAGTGGTGACTGGATGTATGCACCATTTGCAGCGTGTTAAGTTGTTGGGGAAGGAGTCTTATAATGATTTACTGGAGTTAGTGATTATGTATCGACACAGTTTTAAGGTTGATAGGGCTGCTGAAGCATGTTTAGGGAGAGGGGTAGTGGAAAGAAGAATGTGCATTTTAGGTATGGAACATACTCAAGAACCCAAACCCACAATGGAGAATTCAGTTAATAAGGTGGAAACCAAAAGAGACCAGAAAATAATCTAGGTGCTGTGGTAATGTTTGGATATCACATTTGGGAGGGTTAAAATTCAAATCTGCTGTATTCTCCCACCAGGTTAACACGGGTGGACCGGCGATCGATCTGAGATTAGACAAGTCGTGGGTAGAGAAGATCACGCAAGAGACGACTCACGACTACAGGGGGTTAACGACCATGACCAACTAACTGAGCAGAGAAACAAGATTATCAACAGAAAGAGCCACAGAGTCCAAAGAGCAAACCAGATGGAGAACCAAGACGAACAAGATCAACAAGGGATGTACGGAGTGACGGCAATGATACTGAGCTGCAGAAAATACCGTACTGGCTTTGGTAGTGCAGTGCGGCGGTATTTATGTCACCCATGTTGTGTCTGATTGGACATCTGTGAAGCCTCTGGATTGTAGTGGCGCTAGTTCTGCCCATTGCCAGTGCCTCCTATTGACTGTCCAAATCCACTTCCTCTGGCTGGCATATGAATACATTGTGCTGGAATACCAGATCCCTTCCCCCTGAAGTAGGTGCTTATGAGGTGAAGCGCCCTGGACGATGCTTAGGAAGATGAGGTTGGAATAACAATGGTAGCCTGGCCAGATCCTTCTCATTCTGTACAGGCGTACTCAAGTGTTGAGGACGCGGTAATGTGGGTGGTGGGGAATTGTTGGGGGTTTCCATCTTGAAATCATTGTTAACCAGTGCTGCGAGTGTTTTTGGCTCTCTTGAGTGCAGATGATTTGGTTGATGTGTCACTTGTAGCGAGAGTGGCTGTGGAACTCCTGCTATTGCTGCTGGTGGTGGTACGGCATATTCTTCGGGTGTAGTTGTGATGGTGATGGACCAGCTGCGACCTCGAATGGCAGCAGGTTTTGATGGTGGCATTCTAATCTGTGTGGCATTTGTATCGAGATGACTCGCTGTCCATGTGTCTCCACTTCCGTTGCCGGTGTTCATATGGTGGTGTCCCTGTAGGAGCGTGCCCTTACCGCACTGCCTGGTGTGTAACAGTGGGAGGGCCAGATCAGAGCTCTGCCAGTGATAGTGCTAAGAGGTGCAGCAACGTCCGTGGTTGTCGTCCATGGAGTAGTTCCACTGGGCTACGACCATTGATTGGTGTGATCTGATAAGTACTCAAAAAAGTGTGGAAGGAAGACATCATAGCTGACTGCACCACTTTCAACATTTTTTTTTGTTTGAACGTCCTGACTAGGCGTTCTACTTCCCCATTTGGGTTGTTGTGAATTGGGGCCCATTATCAGAGACGAGGGTGCATGGTAAACCTTCGAAGGCTAAAAACCTTGCTCAATGCATTGAGTGTGGCTTCCGTTGTGGTGGATGCCAAGCGGACCATGTATGGGTACTTGGAGTAGGCATCGATGATGAATAACCACATGGTTCCCAAAAATGGGCCCACAAAGTCCAGGTGTATGCAGTCCCAAGGTTCTACATCCGCAAGTCACAAACATTTGTGGGTGGCAGAGGGTGCTAAGCACCAATCCTAAACCCACACATTCCAATCCCGAATAGCGTGAGGAAAGAAGGAATACATAAAAGCATCCGTACGGCATCTTATTTCTCTAATCTCCAGTCATTACGACCTAAATAGGTTGGCGGAAGAAATATTTCATTGCACTCGAAATTTAATTTTTTTTGCATATTCTCCACTCTCCAGTAAATTCGAACACAAGCTACGTCGTCTGTCTTCCAAACTATCCCAGCCCAATCTATGTATCAATTATGTGATGCTTTCATAAGGGCTTTAGCAACCAGTCATGAATCAAGGTTGGCGGGGAGTGGGCCAGAGTGCGAAAGCTTGTGGTGGAGCTGCCTAATGTGCGCAGTCTGTGGAGCTGCATACAATCTTCTCGATGTCCCGACTGATTCCTGGCCAATAAGCATGTCTTCTTGTGAGATTCTTCATGTGGGACATACCCCAATTTCCTTGATGCAGGAGCCTTAAGATTTGTGGGCGCAATTCCGCTGGGATGACTACGTAATGTGTATCGCTCTGTGCATCCAAGAGGATGACCTCTATGGCTGAGACTCTGTGGGATATGTGTTGCCATGTCTTTAGTCTGTTATCCATTCTGCACGTGATGTATGTTGGCCACACACAAATTATGTAGTGCAGGACCTGCCGCAATATTGGGACTTGGTGGGTGTTATAGGCGATATGAGCCACTTTAATGGGGAAATCATCCACTGCTTGTTTGCTCTCTGTATCAGTATAGAAACACAGCACATCTTGTTGATCAAATTATGGATCAGGACCAGCTGGCAGGCGTGATAGGAGTGCTTTGCTGTTGGCTTATACTGGGTGGTATAGTTATAGGGACTCAGAATCATCACCCAATGTTGGAGTCGTTGGGCTGATTGCTCTGGGAGGCTGGAGCGTGGTCCAAATATTGCAACCAACGGCTTGTGATCCCTGATGAGGGAAAACTTTGGTGTGAACAAATATACGTGAAACTTCTTGATAGCGAATACTATTACCAATGCCTCTTTCTCAATTTGCGAGTAGTTACATTGTGCTGGAATCAATGTCTTAGAGGTGTAAGCTATAGATTGCTCAGAGCCATCCTCATTCCTATGTGCAAGGACTGCCCCAATTCCATATGCTTAGGTGTCGGCTGCCAAGACTAGGGGCCATGTGGGGGAAACTGTGTGAGACAAGGAGCAGATCTTAGCATCGATCGAAGGGTCTAGTTGTAGGAGATGCCCTTCTTTCGGAGCTGATTGAGGGTTGCGAAATATGTGCTGCTTGTGGCACTTTGAATAATAGTTAGTTTTTTTGAGGAAAGCGTGCAGTTCTGGCAGGTTCTTTGTGCCGGGTAGGGAATCTATGGCGACCACGTTGTTATCTGTTGGCCGAATTCCGTCTTTGTCGAGCCAATGGTCGAGGTACTCCACTTCCTCCTGAAAAAACGTATACTTCTCAAGACAGCACTGCAGCCCTGCTTCCTGTAAGGCTGCAAATAGGGTGTGAAGGTTTTGTAGATGCTACTGGTGAGTGGCTCCTGTGACAGTCTCATCCAAATAATTTGCACATGGAAGGATATGCCGCAGTAGCTGTTTCAAGTACCTTGGGAAGATTGCCAGTGCAGAAGTAATGCCAAATGGGAGGTGCTTGTATTTGTAAAGTCCAAAAGGTGTATTGATGACAACAGTGTTTTGCAATTCCTCATCTAGCTGCAACCTGTGAGGTCTATCTTCAAAAAATATTTGCCACCCGCAAGTTTAGTGAGATCATCTTCCAGTCGTGGGATTGGGTACATTTCAATTTGAGACTGGGCGTTAATTGTGGCCTTAAAATCCCCACATAACTGGAGGGTGCCATTGGGTTTATGGATGATGATGAGTGGGGTAGCCTACGCACTGGATAGGTTCGATTACGCCATCCTTCTGAAGTCAGTCAAGCTCCTGTTTTACTGCTGCACGTAGGGTGGCACGGCAGAACCAAGGTACTGCTCCTGACCACGGGGTGATGTGAGCCTCAAAGTCTGAGGCGCGTGCCAAGTCTGATGTAAAGATGGGTGCAAACTGAGTACAAAGGCCATCGAGATCATGGAGTGCGACCGAGTCCAATATGACCTGGACTTCATCAGAGATTGAAAATCCAAATATAGTAAAAGAGTCTAACCAAAAAATATTAGTAGCTGAAACCTGATGCACAACAAAAAGGGTGATCTGTCTGGTAACTTGTTTGTAGGTGGCCATGATGGGAACTGACCCTGAAGGGGAATGGACCTATCCCCGTAAGACACTAACTGCCGTAGTGGTGGAGACAATGGTGGGGAGCATAGTCTGTTGTAGGTGGCTAGGTTTACTAGCGAAACGGTTGCTGCCAGTATCCACCTGAAAACGGACACCCAGGTTGCCAATTCTGAGTGTTAAGAACAGTTTCTGTGTGAGTGGGTAACCTGTAGGAGCTATGCTCTGTAGTGTATGGACCATTTCTTGATGCATGTTGGGTACCAGACTGAGACGAAGTGCCCAGTTTTGACAGACTGACCAAAAGTGTCCCTCTTTACCACAGCATGTGCATGTGCCCAGCGGTCAGGACAATCTGTCTGAGAATGAAAAGTGAAGCACTGTGGGCAAGACAGCAGGGGCCTCTGTACCATCAGTGGGGTGGGGTTAGATACGTTGGACAATGATGGCATCCTGCTTTGTTGGCTATCGAGTGCGCTATGGGTGTGCCTTGTACGCAAGGGTTGCATTGTGTCGGATGAACTGCTGCTACCTGCAGATGTGCCATGAAGTGCTGGTTCGCAACCAGAGCGATTTCTTAAGAGTGCGCAATGTATAGAATGTCCTCCAGTGTTGGATGATCAAGTTTCAACACCGCTGTGTGCACCTCTGGGTCTGGAGCTAGCTGTACGCCCACATCGCGAATCAGGGAGTCGGCATACGAGGCCTAGCACACTGAGATTGTGCACGTGAAGTTGCATTTGCGACTGAGGCCTTGGAGATCCATCACCCACGAGCAGTACGATTGTCCTGGTTGTTTATGGTATTGATGGAACTCCAGGCGGGAGGCCACCATGTGGTATGTTTGAGAATAGTAATTAGTTAAAAGTGTGCACATTTCTTCGAATGTGGGGGCTACTGGATCCGATAGTGGGGCCAATTTTCGAAGGTGAAAAAAGGGTCGGGTGAGAGCCCACGACAGAAATAGCAATCACTATAAGGCATCCTCCATAACCCGGAATGCCGTGAAATGCTGTTTAAGATAATTCAAATACGTATCCCAGTCTTCCTTGGAAAATCTGGGGGATGAATGTGCGATTTTACTGACGCCTGGACTGATTTCGCCTCCTGTGCTAACAGTTTACCAACTATTAACTGGAGCGACTACTGTAGCAACTCTGGCTGCTGCTGTTGTTGCTCCTTAAGGCGAGTCACCACATCTTTGAGTACTGCCGATTAACTTTTTTCCCTTGTCACCAATTTGCTGTGTCCTTCCACCGGTTGTAGAGGTTAACACAGTCGACCTGAGATGAGACAAGCAAGCCGTGGCTAGAGACAATCACCGAAGAGACGACCCACGATTACAGGAGGAAACGAACAATGACCAACTGTTCCTAAGAGCTAACCGAGTGGAGAACCAAGACGAGCAAGATCAAGTCAATGATAAGAGGCACAGAGTCCAAAGAGCAAATCAAATGGGGAACCAAGACTAGCAAGATCAACAAGGGATGTACAGCGTGACGGCAACAATACTGAGCTGGATTGAATACCAATACTGGCTTTGGTAGTGCAGTGCGGCTGCATTTATATCGGCCACGTTACGTTTGTTTGGCCATTTGCGAAGCCTCTGGAGTGCAGTGGCACTAGTTCTGCCCATTGCCAGTGCCGCCTATCGGCTGTCCAAATCCATGTCCTCTGGCAGGCATATGAAGACATCGGGCCGGGATACCAGAAAATCTCCATCTGGCCTTCCAGATGTTGGTTTTCCATTGCTTTAATAAATCATTTCAGGTGAATGCTCGGATAGTTCTTTCTGGAAAAACATTTCTTTATTTCTTCCCATAATGATTCCCTCGCTCTCCTGGCTCTAATGATCTTGTCAATGAGTCATAATGCTAGAAGCAAAAAAAAGGGGATCCAGTGGAAATCAAAGTAGGGCTTTGCTTAGTTTTTTGACAGTGCAGGAAAAGATTGGTATTGGGGGTGCATTGTAACATGAAATATTTATTTTGTACATGATCAAGCTGTATGTAGGGAAATGAGGGCTTGTGACAGTTTTTGGAAGCACTTGGAGATTGATTCTTCACTTTAACAGGTGGCCTCCTTACCACCCTAACTTTGTCACCAATGGTAAACGTCAAATTTAGTCTTTCATGAATTCACTTATCAACATTGCCTTGTGCTTCAGCATTTCTGTAGAGTATCATTAAGGTGTCACTAGAAATATTGTGCACTTGTGCTATCCTTTTTTTTTAATCATTTTAGTCCTCCTGCCTTCAGTTTACTTTCCTTGTCCTTGTTTTATTGTTGTTAATATAGCATTTATTTTTATTTTTGTCTTAAATTGTGAGATTGGTATGCGACTGTATTCATAGATAACTTCATGTTCAGAATAAAGATGAAGCCTGATATTTCACTAATTGATTTATTCTGTTGTGTGTAGTTCCAGTTGTTAGTGAAGAGGAGGGAGACCTTCAGTATTGTTCCTAGATGCTGTTTTTATCTGAAACTAGAGTTTCAGGCTGTAACATTATTTTAAAACTTATGATTGTTTTCCCAGCTTTAAATTCATGCCTTATTCCTTTACTCAGATGTTAAGCTGCATTTTGTTGGAGTATGATTGCGCCACCATTTTGCTTGAAGTCTCCAGACATCTTCTATGGCAGTTTATCTCAGAAGAAAAGCATGTTTGTCCTGATGCAGAGAGACAGGTCTGATTCCAGCATTTGCCAGCATTAAACCTATTATTTTCTCTAATGCTGCTAAGGAAATATGTCAACAGACTACCTCAGATTTTCTCTGAGTACATATCCATGATATCTGGTAAAATCTTGATCAGCTGGACTAAAACTGAGTGTGGTAGGTGAGCAGTAATGCTCTTGCCTCGCCTTTGGGAGGATGCGGGTTCGAATCCTGGCCATCCAGATTTTGGTTTTCCATCGTTTCCCCAAATCACTTCGGGTGAATACCAGGATGGTTCCTTTAAAAGGCCATGACCAAATTCATTCCAGGAATTGATTAAATTCGTGGGCCACATAAATAGTGTACACAAAAATATAAAATTTTATAATGGGAACAGAGCAAAAGGGACAGCTGTTTTTCCTTGATGTGTTGGCACATAGAAAAAGGGATGGTCACCTAACCCATTATATTTATCAATAACCAACACACATGGCCATAATATTAGAGTTCTCCTAAACAATGGCTACAGAAGACATTTCTTTCACCACATCCTTCCCACAACAACAGGAATCGAAACAAACTAGACTCTGGTACAACACCTGCACTGTTGCCTTATGTATGTGGTGTTGCCAAGAGAATGGGCTGTATATTAACAAGGAATAACATCAGACAAATTTTTAACAGTAAAAAAAAAATAAACAAATCATCAGATCTATCAAAGGCCCTTGTCCACGAAGAACAGGTCCGGGACTGTACAAAATTTCATGCCAGTGGGGAATGATGTACATAGGGGAAATGATGGAAATAACAATTAAGGAACATCAACTGTATACAGGACTAAATCATCAACAAAATTGTGTCTCGCAGAATACATTCTACAACAACAACAACACAAGGAGTAACGACAAAAAAAAAGTTATTTGCTTCTGCTATTCCGAGAATAATTGGAAATTCTTAAATATCATAGCAGGATTGGAGGCTATGGACTGAGTGAAGCATGGAAATGTGTATTGTTAAACCATACAAAATGCTGCACAGCAAATAAAGAAGAAAAACATCCATAGTCCAGCTCTCAATACATGGAATATGGCTGGCTTGTTTATTTTTGTTTGGAACCAGAATATTAAGTCACGAATAAACCAAAATGGTGGATTTGTTGGGTAGATGTTGGTGCAAGTAAACATCAACAAAAAGCAGCTCAACACGAGTAAATGAATAACTTATCCCACATTATCGCAATGCTGTTGTCAAAGAGTTTTATACTGTGATCCAAAATGAATTGGTTAAGGGTGTCAGATTGTTAAACCCAGAGAATCTGCATTATTTATGTTGATTAGTTAATGTCAGTTTTGCACATTGCCTGGATAATTCATAGTTCATATACGACTATTGCCTAAAGTGTAATTATAAGGTCATCATCTGTTAATACATGCAGCTCCATATATATTAGGTTTCATATATTTTGGTTTGAGTAGCTTGTTGGGCATGTTTTATGCTGCAGTCATAAGCTTCTTAGTATTAATTTGCCTTTGATTGTCTCTATTACTTTTACAAAAACAACACCTTCACTTAATTTTATGATAATGTCAGTAATGGCTTCTTGGGTAAATATGTCAAGTCAAGTTCTGAGTTCAGACCCAACTATACAGATCATGCCCAAAAAGTAGTACATGTTTTGATATTAAAAAACTGAAAATAATTTAGCAAAACTTTTTTTGTTTTGAATTTACATAGAGTAAACTGTTTTTCACAAAGGCACTGTGCATTGAATTATTTGTCATGCCTAGAAAAAAATATTTTGTACTCCCCCACCATGCACTTCTACTACCAGCCCACGGAGAAATGCAGTTGAAGTCTGTAGGAGTTCATTTTCAGCAAAACCTTCATCAGCGCTTTTTTAATGTAATTGTTAAGAATTAGTTGTTAGGTTATCATAATTATTCTGGTATTGGTACTATTGTGTTGATGTGCACCATATATACATTGAATCAGTTGTCATCAGCCTGTGTTGATGGAAATGCTGAAATTCATTAAACTGAAATTTTTTATGTGTAGATATGCATAAAGTATAAATAAAAATGGAAACATTTATCATAATTTTTTTAAACTCCTATAAAAATTAATTTACAATCTCTGTCCATTGAGTAAATATGGATTTAAGGGCAGGTGATGAAATTTTACATTTGTTAAGAGATACAAAAGCATATAGTTGTTTCTAAAAGATTGACAATCCCCTTGGTGAATTTTCATTTCTTAAATATAAAAGAAGTCTTTCACCTTGCTATATCATTGAAGCTTGTAGAATATTGAATCCACTATTTCTGTGTGGCTATATTGCCAGTACAATCACTTGTTGTTCAGTGATCACTAATGGTTGATCAGGAACTCTTGCTTCTTTGATATTTTGTTTATAAGTCACTTTCACTTGCTCTGGGTAATAAAATCATATGCAATTATTTGGATTCCTTCTATTTCAGCCACACTATTCTCACTATCTCTTCTAGAGCAGATTATAGGTCAGATCTGCTATTGTGTTCATGAGCATGCACCTTTGTCACACTACTAGCTTGCTAGGCCAGTTGTAATTTCATGGTGGAAACGTTACCATTTGTCTGTGAAGTGTGTAGCTATGTTCTGTGTGTGCTAAGTGTAATGTTTAAGAGGTGGAAATAGGGAACTGTCCTGGCATTCACATTGATGATTGTGGGAAACCAAGATGCCAAATATTGATACTTTCAGTAGGAATTGGCAAATTATGCAGCATTTCTGCTTACTCCCCCTTCACCGCTGTAGTACATCATGTTGATATAATAGAAAATTTATAAAATTAACTGAATTCAACAGTTAATGCAACTGCATAGTTGCAAAATATGAATAGGACTACCATGTTGACATGTCACTTGGCACTATTATTTCGCTGTCTTGTATTAATTTTTTTTTAAAGTTACGTTAAATATGTGATATTCGTTTCTTCTTTATTTGCCAATGGTTTTATGTTACAGTTCTCTGAGTGTTTGATTTGGTTTTACAGGTTTATAATTCTGTAGCCGACTCATTTGATCATTAAATAATGGCGAACGTTCAGGTGTGGAGAAAATTGTCATTGTATTCATACCATACAACTTCATCAATTGGGTCATACTGTTCTGCCCACCGCTGTATTTCATCGTGCACACTAGCTGTTTGGAACTCATCCACCCAAGGTAAAAAATAATAGTAACATTAGAATTACTTTTTTAAATATTTTTTTATTATCATTTTTCAGTTGTCTGAACTTTTTCAGCTATCCATCTGGGCTTAGCAAGACATAAAATTAAGGCATGACAGAAAGAATGAGTGATTCCCCAAATCACGATAAGTTTGATCCAACTAAAGATCACAAAATTTGTTCGCTGTTGTGTCTAATGAAAATGGGCTGACATGCCAAGTATTATTGAGAGAATTGCGATAGACCAAGCTTATAATAATTAACTGAAATGGAGTGGAAGTTTTGATATGGATAGATGTAGGAAAGTACAGCAAGATAAGGTTCCTAGTTATCTAGCAGGACATGCACACAGTTTGAAATTGCTATATATTTCTTTGTGAATGTTGGAGAGAAATACAGATCTAATACACTGAGGGGACAAAAGTCATGGGATAGCAATATGCAAATATATAGATGGCAATAGTATAATTTAGCAGAAGTCCTTTTGAAGACTAAGCTAAGCTAAAATAGATAGGAAAAGTTACCCAAAGACTCGTGTGTTAATTGCAGGTCCTAATACTAAGCAGTTATAATAGATATTAATTTTAAAGTAATAAGTTGATGTCACAAGGTAAAATGATTCAATAAAAGGATGTCAGCCATCTTACTTTTAGTCAGTCTTTCTGTGTATTTTCTAGAGGAAAGTCTGCATTAATATGTAGAGTCAGTCTTTTCAAGTATTTTCTCGAAGCCAGTCTGCACGCAGTTGGTGGAGCCTCGTGTTCGGTGTTAGCAGTACGCTTCAGTATGCCATAGTAACATTTTCATCCTAGTAAGGGGACTAGGGTGGAAGTTTTTCTCTCATATGTGCTTAGCCTGTAATTTTCAAGTGGAACTTGTAGTCTGATTGCCTTATCCGAAAATCCTGAATCTTGGTACCGAACTTTTGCAAACAAACCTTTTTAAAGAATATAATTTTTCATTGAACTCTAAAATTGTGGACAGTGTAAATCATTTATCAATACCTTTCATGTTTTGGGGTTAAAGTCAATCGTTTGCTGATAGCGAAATCAAATAAGCTAGGTACCAAGGGCACGTTATTATAAAAGTAAGCTCAAGCAGTGTTGAGGCTATCCCCCAAGTCAGAGCACAACTTTGACAAAAGGTTTGAGGAATTTCATCAAATTCAAATTTTTCATTGTAAGGAGGACAAAACATTAGTTTTCTGCCTACCCTCCTTAATTTCAGTCAGGAAATGTTTCAGCTCAGTCTTTTGTTTTACTTATTTTATGTATTTCACACATTCACTGCAGTGTTTGGTTATACAAAATATGTTTTATTTTTTGTAAGCTCACTATTATTTCCCACCTGTTATATTTGTATAGCAATTAAATGAACACTTGTTTTTATTTATGCTGAATTATTCAGAGATTCCAACTAGTATAAGAAAGTACATTACCAAACTTTGTTGAAGTGGATGCTTCAGCTCTTTAACAACTGTGTGAGTAAATGTCCAAATTCCAAAGATATGGCGAAGAGCCGAGTGATCGCCTTGCTTAAACCTGGCGAAAGAAGGAAACAGTCCAAAGAATTTTAGACCTGTTGCACTTTTATGTCACCTCTACAAACTGCTTGAAAGAATGATCTTAAACCGGCTGTTTGCCTGTAGTTGATCCTTTGCTTATTCCTGAACAAGCTGGATTCCGCCCGGGTAAAAATTGCACAGGACAACTACTAAACCTCACGCAGTTTATAGAAGATGAATTTGAAAGCTCGTAAGGTAACAGGGGTGGGTATTTGTTGATTTGTCAGCAGCGTATTACACCGTCAACCATCAGCTACTACTAGTCAAGTTCTACAATCTGACCAGGAATTTCATTCTTAGTAAGTTCATTGCTACTCTTCTGCAGAACCGCAGATTCTTTGTTGACTTCCAAAGTCAGAGTAGCTGTTGGAGGTCACAGAAGAATGGTCTACCCCAAGGAAGTGTGCTAGCCCCATTATTGTTTAACATATTACCTATGATCAGC
>JARYHS010011408.1:153362034-153589054 GCA_031002005.1 Vandiemenella viatica
AAGTCACATGTTGTAACCGACTTTAACAAATCACGTGCAGTTGTGGTGTTCTTAAGTGGATATAGAGTCACTAATTCTTCTGTTTTGTTTAAATGGACATCAATACCTATTACGAAAATCGCTACTTTCGCAGAATCTATTAGATCTGTGCTTTCATCCAATGCTAGAGAATAATATACGAAATCAGACGCTCTGCTTTTCAAATTATCTTCAATATGTCTCCCACATGTCTGGTAATAGTTTGACGAGAGAGGCTTATTTTTGAAATTCTTTCTCCTTTTCTGGACACACAATTTCAGATGCTCTCAAACATTCCTTCACCATTTCACTATCTGAATACGGCTTCGATTTCTTGGCTAATATCAAAGCTAGTGCATAGCTCGCTTTTATGGATGTTGACTCTGCAGCAGTGCTCTGAATATTGCCGTGCAGAAAGTTTTCTTCTTAACTTACCTGGTCTAATCGAAATTGTCCTTAGCACTCAAACTTATTTGCATGTTTAGTTTCATAATGCTGTTTCATGTTGTGTCTTTCAATACAGAAACAGATTCTTTGCATATTAAGCATATGGGCTTTGTTTTAAATTCCAAAAAAAAATAGTTAATTGTCCACTTATCCAGAAAACTTCTCAGTTCATCTGCAGCTTTTCGCTTCTTTGATCCAACATCTTTACTAGTTGATGCATTATTTAATTGAAGTAGAAAGTGAAATGAATAAAAGTCAAGTGCTAGTATTTACCAGAAACTACTAAAATCGCAACGCTTTAAAAAAAGTAATAATGGGAACATATTCAGTAAAGATACATCAACACAAATATCATGTATTTTCGACAATAATAATAGTCACATACACACAACTTACATAAAACAGAAACTAGTTCTTAAAAGTCGATCACGTCCACATGCCACAAATACAATAGTACAGCAGACACATGGAATGTGGACAACACATTTCGAATCAATACAATTAATGCAAAGAGCGTACTCCCATCTATGGGTAGAAGCATTAACTGCTAGGAGATCAATTTCCAACGCAAGCACTCCAAGAATCAGTTAGGCGAGCCGCTAACACGATGAAAGTTACAGGAACATAAGCCGTGATAAGGCTCAGTTGTACTTCCTTACAGTACAGACTGTCCATCCTCGTAAGATTAATCGAGTGATCATCTTCGTTGAATATCAGCTTAACTTAGTGTAGATATCACCAATGAAAGTTAAGGCTTACGTATATGATGATACCGCTCCGGGGTCATAAAATGACCTATGGCCAGCCACAAGCGGCCCGCGTGTTGGCCATCCCTGATCTAGAGTATGCTCCCAGGGTCCTCAAATAGATGTATTATTTAGACTGGATTAACTATTTGTAATAAGTACTGCTGCCAAGAGAAAACTTTTTAGTGCTCATTCTTATCAAATAGAAGCTGAACACAGGCTGATAAAAAAAAATGAGGTTTTAGAACAAACCCATAAATAGATACATTTTTTATTAAAAATGACGATTCTTCTTCAAGTTGCTCATTCTTAATGACAAAGAATGGGATCAAATTTCTTTAGTGTGCTTTTCTGATAGCTACTTTTTTAACATCTTGTATATATATAATCATACTGAAGTGCCTAAAGACATAGGATACATCCAAATATTGTAAAGATTCCCATTTTGCACGTAGAAGTGCAGCAACCCGATGAGGTAAAGACTCAACTAGTCGGCAAAGGCCCCTGGAAGAAATATTTGGCCATACTTCCTTTACAACCATCCATAATTGCAAAAATGTTGCCAGCGTATTACGTTGGGCACGAAATGTCCTTTTCATCAAGTCCCAGATATATTTGATTTGATTTGTGACTGGTGATTAGGTGGTCAAATCATACACTAGAATTGTCCATAATATTCCTCTAACCAATCGTGGAACACTTTGGCCAGGTGAAATTCTGGAAAACTCCATCATTCTTTGGGAATATGAAGGCCATGAATGGCTGCAAATGTTCTTCAAGTAGCTGAACCTAACCACTTACAGTCAATGGCAAGATCCGTTTGACCAGAGGTCCCCAGTCTATGTCATCTTAACACAGCTCATATCATTAATTTATATAAGTAATTACTTATTACAGTTTGTGTACAAGAAATAATTAAAAAAATGTGATTTTTATCCTGATACAGGAAATGAGACAAACATCCACAATTTATCACATTTAATTTATTGTGCACTAGCTGTGCCCACGAATTTGTCCTTGTGAAATCTGAGATTTGTGCTGTTAATTCAGAATAGATGGGTAAAAAAAAATCCAAGCAACAACCCAGTTTTTTTTATTACTTTTTATTTTTTGGATCTTCTGTTTTTCTTCTAAATTTAGCTTTTATGCAAATGTTTTAAACACGTGTTTGCGAATCATTTGTTTCTACCAACCATGGAAATTTCCATCCATTATACTCGTATTTTATCAATGACCCATAGGCACACTTTAGCTTCCCTGCAAGCAGAGTTTTGAAGTGGTGCTACCTGTCTTGTGTACAAACAGGTAACTTCATTTGTATATATGTAAATAAACTATGATATCAAATCCCTAACTAAATGTCAAAGTCAATTAGTTATAGTTTGTATATTTAAATACTCCATCACCACGTTTATAGCACTAACATTTCAACTGTGAGAAGGCTTGCTCCAGTCAATATTAAAAGAGTGCAGTTGGAGGTTCCTAGGCCTGGAAATAATAGTATTCATATTTCCAAGCCATCCAACCACCAGGATGCACTGATACCCAAGAAGCCGGGAAACTACAGCAACCAATCTCTCTCTGTGGGCAACTTAGTTAAAATCTGACCATTGCTTGTTAGATGATGCACAAAAACACAAACAAGAGAGACATACAGATAAGCAAAAATTCAAAATTTTACGGTTTTGGCATCTCTAATATCAGTAATCTACATTGTAATTAATCTTTTCAAAATAAATTTAACACCATTCCCAATATTCTCTAACATAATATAGATATCAACACGTCACTTGCCATCTAATGACAGTTCTATTCTCTGTATTTATGTATTTTTTAAAGACACTGCTCGCCTGACATCAGATTACACAAATTTCGAATTTATTAAAATAATTTCAATGAAAATTTTTTGTAAATTTAAATATTTGATTGACAGCAGTGAAAAGTTATATTTACCAAAAAATTGTTTAAAGCACATTTGTTAAACATAGAAAACATATATCAAAATTGTTTCATATACTCAAAGTCTTTCCGCACAGTTTTTTGTGGCCCCCGCCATTTATTTGAAAGTGGGTAAGGTCCAAGCTTCCCATGAAGGATTCAGTGATTGGGGACATTTAACTACACATAAAAGTAGCCTAGCACATAAAAACTGTTTTAATGATGAAACCGCAAGGTACGACTGAGGCACGAGTTTACTCAAATTAGTTGAAGGGATCGAAGGCAATAACAGAATTTGAGATGGCTTACAGTGAGATGTTTTGGCCGTAAAAGCACTGGCTAGTTATGAATTATCTTTCTGCAGCAGGTCCTACAAATTTGGAGCAACTCACAACTTAGTGATATTAGTGATAGAAGCAATTGCCAAATCAGATTCTTTTTTGTCAAAAATATAGCCAAACTGAGTAATTTTGTTGTTTCCAACTTATGTCAAAAAATTATGGTAGCTGAAGTTACCCAGTGTATTATTAAAAATCCAGAATGCAAAAATATTTTCCTTTTAGAGTTACCCACATTGACCAACTTTCATTAATTATTAGATTAATCGAAGAAAACAGACAACTCTTTTAAATACTTCCTTTCTAACATAGGTCACTAATCACAAGACAGTAGTATTTGCCACCATTGAGCCTCTTAATACCAGTACTGATAATTGCAGAGGCCAATCTTACGATAAAGTCAGCAATCATATATCATTTCTATAAGGTATTTTTTTGTCACGAGCTGTATCTTCCTTCATACTTAACCGAAATCATGAATGAGGTGTCATTTTAAAGCTTATGGTCTCCACTTTGGTTACATCATATTTTAAGAAAGAAAATTTCGGAATTGACTCTTAAAGGGCAAAAATATCAAAGTTTTTACAAAGCGTTTTTGTGTCACAAGTCATTTATCTCACTTCATATCTAACCGATATAGATAAATGAAGTATCATATTAAAGACTAAGGTCTCTGCCGTGGTAACATTATACTTTAAGATAGGAATTTTTCATAATTCAACCCTTAAAGGGCAAAAATGTCAATTTCTCTAAAATGCATTTTTTGTGCCTCGAGCTATTTATCTCCCTGGATATCTAACCAAAATCGATAAATCAAGTAAGATTATGAGGAGTAATGTCCCAGCTTTGGTGATATCATATTTTAAGAAAGAAGTTTTTTGGAATTCAACCCTTAAAGGGAAAAAGTATAAATGGTTCTACAACTCATTTTTGTGTCACGAGCTATTTATCTCCCTTGATATCTAACTGATATAGATAAATGAGGTATTGTATTAAAGACTAAGGTCTCCCATGGTAACATTATATTTTAAGAAAGGAATTTTTCATAATTCGACACTTAAAGGGCAAAAATGTCAGTATTTCTAAAATGCGTTTTTTGTTCTCGAGCCATTTATCTCCTTGGATATCAAACCAAAATCGATAAATCAAGTAAGATTGTGACGAGTAATGTCTCAGCATTGGTGACATCATATTTTAAGAAAGATGTTTTTTGGAATTCAACCCTTAAAGGGAAAAAGTATCACGACTATTTATCTCCATTGATATCTAACCGATATAGATAAATGAGGTATCGTATTAAAGACTAAGGTCTCCGCCGTGGTAACATTATATTTTAAGAAAGGAATTTTTCGTAATTCGACCCTTAAAGGGCAAAAATGTCAATTTTTCTAAAATTGCGTTTTTTGTGCCTCGAGCTATTTATCTCCCTGGATATCTAACCAAAATCGATAAATGAAGTAGGAATATGAAGAGTAATGACTCAGCTTTGGTGTCATCATATTTTAAGAAAGATTTTTTTTTATTTTTTTTTTATTTTTTTTAATTTAACCCTAACTTGGAAGAAGTATAAATGGTTCTACAACACATTTTTGTGTCACTAGCCGATTATCCATTAATATCTAATAATTAATAGATAAATGTGGTATCATTCTAAAAATTAAGGTATCCACTGTGGTAACAACACATTTTAAGAAATGAATTTTTCTGACGTGAACTCTTAAAGGGGATAAATATCAGTATTTCTAAAATGCGTTTTTTGTGTCTTGAGTCATTTATCTCCCTTGATATCTAACCGATAGAGATAAATGAGGTATGATATTAAACATTAACGTCTCCGCTATGGTCACATTATATTTTAAGAAAGGAATTTTTCGGAATTTCACCCTTAAAGGGCATAAATATCAGTATTTCTAAAATGCGTTTTTTGTGTCTCGAGTCATTTATCTCCCTTGATAATTAAATAAAATTGATAAATGAGGTATCATTTTAAAGACTGAGGTCTTTGTAAGGTCCTATGTTCCGTTACACCACATTTTAAGAAAGAAATTTTTCAAAATTCTAACCTTAGAGGGCAAAAGTATTAATATTTCTACAACACATTTTTCTGTCAGGATCTATATATTTCCCTTCATACCCAACCATAATTAATAAATGAGGTATTGTTTTAAATTGTCCACTTTGGTCACATCATATTTTAAGAAAAAAACTTCCTCCAAATTCAACCCTTAAGGGTGAAAATATCATAATTTCTAGGACTTTTTTTTTACCTCGCTTGATAACTAACCGAAATCGATAAATGAGGTATCATTTTAAAGACCAAGGTGGCTGCTTTGGTCACACCATATTTTACAAAAAGTTTTTTTGGAATTCGACCCTTAAAGAGCAAAAGTATCAATATTATTTCTACAGCATGTTTTTTTTTTTTTTTACTTATTTTAATTACAAGCTATTTATCTTCTTCGATACTAGCCAAGATCGATAAATATCATATGGTTCTAAAGATTAAGGTCTCCAGAAATTAAGAAAGAATTTTTCGGAATTTGATGCTTAAAGTGGTAGCACATATGAGAAAGTTCAGATCGAAGTCCCTAGATTGCTGCAGCAGATATCACAGAGATGTCAATAAAGTTTTATTTACTCAATAAGTAGCTTTTCGGATATTTTTTTCTGTTACGGAAACACTTTCGTTTTGCTATACAATTCCGATGTAAACATTTTATTCGTACAGCAACAAATACCACAGATATGTTGATATGTTGTGTGCATTTTGTTTAGGTTGGTTGTATTCTGTTGGGGTCAGTGATAGTTTGTCGTAAATACAGAGTGTTTTACATTTTCCTAATATGTTTGTAAGTATTTTGATGCGTACCTATTACATTAAAAAAAGAATATTTGCTACAAAAGTACAGTTCTACTTTCCATTATATTACAAGCATTCAACCTCGCTATTCATCACATTTTATTCACGAAATTTTCGCACGGGTCGTCTAGTATGTGTGGATGCTACAGGTGTATCATTATAGTTTTGAAATTTTGGAGAGCTGAAATATCAAAGAAACAATCAATATGAGTTTTTCACAAATTTCTTTTTTTATATTTAAACAGGTGTTTTAAAAATTAAAACCATATTATTGTTCATGTTTATAGTTAGTGATATCTGATTCTAAAAGTAACAAATAATTGTAGTCATAGTTTCCTCCACTTTTGTTAGTGGCAAGTTACTGGGGCACAAAATTTAGAAATATGTCACTGCTTCAAGCCCTTTAATTTACCCAGAATTCACTTCATATCATTAGCAGCTATTTTCTTCCAGAAAATTCTCATCCAAACATACTGCAATGTTAAACTTTTTACAAGCTCAATGCAATGTTACAGGCCTTTTCAAAACTATCTACTTTTCTTTATCACTTGATCAGAGCTCATAATCTGTGGCAAATTAAGTTTATTCTGAAAATGTGACTGTCCCATCTCAAATACATGTGTTTTTAAAACCACTTTAGTATTCATATACATGTTTGGTTCTAAGAAAAATATACAAGCAAACATGAAATTGCATATTTGCTGCAACATTTCCTTTTTTTTTTCTTTTTTTGCCAACAATATACTAAGTTACACTTGCAACCTACAAGATACCATTTGCCTTCAAAAACTTGTATAAGTTACACTAGTTCTACCAGAGGTACCAGATGAAAATCTGAAGAATTTTAAGATATGCAAGAACTAGTGAATAAATCTGAATACATGTTCCTCAACTCACTTGTCAATATCAAATGGTTTTACATAAATTTTGTCTTGAAGGCTGTCTTTCATGCAGATTCATAGACTGGGAAATTGAAATGAAACATGGTATCAGTATATGAAATGCCTACAAACACCAATTTAAATGTATCATGCACTACAAGAAATAAACTATCAGGGATGGCAATTTAGGAGAGAACACAACACACTGACAAATCAACTCAATAATATGACAGGTATGATGGCAAATTTGGATATAAAATGACCACTGATGAACACTATCGTGCAGCTATTAAAGAAAACACCACAAAATGTTTTTGTAATACAAAATTTTAAAAGTTTTTGGGAAAAAATGTTAGGACACCTCAAATTTCTAAAATATTATGAAATAGACATGCTATCAAAATCTGTATCAGCTGGCTAGTAAAACAATTGTTGCCAAGGTTTGTGATTCATGAAAAGAATTTGACCATCAATGCTTGCCAATTACAAAAAATTCTAAACAGGTCACACAGAAATTTATGTTCATTAAAACTCTAAAAGGGAATATTCCAGTTAACAGTTATGTTAACTATTTTTCACATCACAAAGCATTATTGATGACTTAAATGTAATTGAATTCCAATATCATTCAAGGTAAATACATAATTTATCAATACTATTTTATTATCAAGTGTCAAGAGCTGCAGTGCTTTACATCATACATCTATTTGTTGGAAAATCATTAGCTTATTCTTTACCTTCTAAAATCTTGTTTCTACTTCTTTTTAACAAATTTGCACCACAAGCAATTTTTCCCACTAAATATTTTTCTTCTGCTAAATTTCTTTACAGCATGGCAATTACATTCCATTTGTTATCATTCATTAGAAAGTAAAATATTTTTAAAAAACACTGGGAGAACTACAATGGATGAGAATCTCTCATGGACAACTGTGTGAGAATTGTGCAGAATACAAGGTCACAAACCTTGTCTCCGCCTTACTAGTTATAATCAACTGTGGTGATGGTTCTAGAGGTTTACCGCACATTGGCAAGTGGGTTAGAGCTGGACATTGAGCAACCGGGAATATGAACAAGTGCTGTAAACAAAATTGTTTGGAAACCCAAAATTTGTATACCCAGACTAGCATTGGAGCCTACATTGGGCTAATGTGTCATCATAAAATAATACATATAGTACAATTTATTCAATGTAAGAAAATGAAAAATACCTATTATGTAAAGTCAATATCTTACATTAAAGACCGACCTGTCAACAATATGTGGGATTATAAGATTAGGCCTCAATGTAGCTAAATGTTGCATTGCCTGGCTGACTTCCAGAACTCCAACTTTGGAGAACATTGCTTGCAAAACTACTGGCTTTACAGATTCTACAAAATTAGTTATATCCTCCTCCGTTAACTTGTGATCATCTGGAACAGGTGTTTGCCAGGTCAGTCGTTTGAATCTTTCACTGAAAATTTGAAATACATGTATTAGAAGTAATATACTATAACAATCAGTTGAAAATAATGGCTAAAATGTAACAAACATGACAACCTTCTAATTTTTTTCTTACAAAGAAGCTGGCAGTGATTAATAAATGTTTGAAGTTTAGGTCTTCATCATAAATTACAGACACAGAAATTTGTGAAAATTTGGAGTTCACTTTCTAGATTAATTTTCTATTATATAATTTAAAATTATTTTAAAATTAAAAATATATAGAACACCCTAGTCCAAGCCAAGAACCTTTTGTAATGGCAGGAGAAAAACACCCAAGAGCAATGAAAAATTGTGAAAATGGTAAAATACTACAACTTACCACAGCTGAAGGTTGAATATTTGTTATAAGCCCAATGAGTTGAAATTACAGAAGGGCTTTGTTGCTAAAGGCATAAAAGAGATTCATTTTTAACAACTTTATTTGCTAATAGGATGACAAATTCCTCAGAAAAATGGAAAAATTACATCATTACACCAAGAAACTCAACTTAGTTAACACTACAAGAGGTAACAATTGGATAAAGGAAACAAGAAACTGCCGCGAGGCACTGAAAATAAGATAGGATAGGGAAAATAAACAGTTACCCGTCACTTACCACAGATGAAGGCAGGAGGGCGAGACACGTAAAAACACAAAAACAAACGAATTACACTATATTTCGACTTTAGTCTTAGTCATGTGGAGGCAAGACATATGGCAGGGGGAGAGATGTGGTCACATCCCATCCCACATGTGGCGGGTTGGGATGTGACCACATCTTTCCCCCTGCCATATGTCTTGCCTCCCACATGACTAAGACTAAAGTCGAAATATAGTGCAATTCGTTTGTTTTTGTGATTTTACGTGTCTCGCCCTCCTGCCTTCATCTGTGGTAAGTGACGGGTAACTGTTTATTTTCCCTATCCTATCTTACTACAAGAGGTAAAAATAAGGAATATAAAAAGTTTTGGAAACATTTCTTCAATTCATCCCTCTAATAAAAAAATAAAATAAAACATGATTACTCACATTGGGCATTTATAAGTAATCCCTTAATCTCCCATAAGCAATGGTATTAATCCTCAAACACATTTCTTCCTCTATTTTCACATAGTACCTTTGTTACTAACTAGTAAAACTGCACTCCACTAGTGCATTGTTTGACAAGCAACACTTCTTTGCCTTTGTTTCAAAGACATACTTTTTAAATGTGTTCAGCATGATCTGTGTTTGCTACCTATATATCTGACGAATGATTATTTCTTCTGTTCCAAATGTCAATACATAAATTTATGGAGACAGACAGTTAAAAAATCTTTGGGCTTCAATATAACAATTCAACTTCTTCTTCACTGAATCCTTAAGCATCTTCTAACAATTCTCATAGTCTTATTCAAGTGAATATATTCACTCACCTTCTATCAGAGAAAAGTATAAATTTAAATGCCTTTGATGTGTATTGTAACATGATTAAATTTAAATAACAACAGCTCAACTTACATAATTTATTTACAGTAAAGATGCCAATCACAAGTGGATTATTAGCACTGGATAATTTGATAAAGATCTCACAGTATATAAATGCATAAACAAAAATTAAATTGACAATGGCCTACACTAAATGTCCTAGAAACTTGCTAAAATGTTAGAAATCAATGTTAAACTGAAATATGGATACTCATACCAGGAACTAAATAGCAATCCAACAACTAAGTTCAAACATCTGGCTAACCTTGTCTAAGTCTAATATAAGACTCCTCTTCACAGTGTACAGTTTCAAACCCGGCATGGAATTAAAGAACTGACAGGATTAATCTAAATATAAAGCTTTTGAAGGCTATTATAGAAGTGTAGAAAATATCCTTAAATTATATTTTTCCTCTGAACACATCAAATAAGGAAAGCTTACCATATCTGTAAGAGATGTTTCTTTTGTGCTATCTTGAAATAATTTTGCTAGAAACTAAATTTGCAAGTCACAAGAAACTGGGTATAAAAAATCACCTCTAAATGCTAGAAGATGATTTCATGCTTAGGCTTTAGCAGGTTCAAGATAACACTTCAAAGAACTCTTCTTTTTATCATTGTATATAAGATAGGATAGGGGGAAAGAAACAGATACCCGTCACTTACCACAGATGACGGCAGGAGGGCGACACGAACACGTAAAAATGCAAAAACAAATATATTGCACAATATTTCGACATGAATCTTAATCATGTGAGAGGCGAGACATATGCCAGGGGGAAAGATGTGGTGTGTTGGGATGTGACCATGTCCTTGGTTTTCAAATAAAATCAAAGAAGTCAGGATTCAAAGGGATATAGCTTATAAAAAGTTTCTCTTATTAAAAGAAATTGAAGAAGCAACTGTAGATAGAGATGAGGCTTGGAATGAGTATAAACAATATAGGAATAATTTTGTAAAGTTATGGAGGGAAAGTAAACAATTTTATGAGGAAGAATTTACAAGATATAAAAATGAACCAACAAAATTATGGAAACGCTTAAAACGTATAAAACCAAGGACAGGGCATTAAAATATGTAATATTTGGGAAAGAATATGTATATAATTCGAATGAAATAGCAAATAAATTAAATGACTTCTATATTGAAAGTATTGAGGAGTTAATAGAAAATATCCCCAAAATAGATGAATATGTAATGACACCCAAGATTGATAATAACCTTAGCAAATTTCACGAAGTGACGGAGGAAAAAATTGGTGTTATAGTTCAAAAATTAAGAAATATCGTGGGTTCTGATGGAATAAGCAGTGAGGTATTAAGAAGGGTATGGCCTTTGGTAGGGAGTACAGTAACTAGTATAATTAATGAATCACTGAAACAAAGAGTGTTGCCAAAGCAATTAAAAACATCTATTATTGCACCAGTTCCTAAAGTAAAGGGTAGTTCAAAGTGTGTAGATCTTAGGCCAATAAATAATTTGCCATTGATAGAAAAACTTATTGCAATATTTTTTAAGTTTTACAAAGGAAAATGATCTCATAACTGAATACCAATCAGGATTTAGGGAACAGCATAGCACAGAGACTGCAATTCAGTTGGTTGTAGAAAATTGGTTAGACAATTGATAAGGGAGAGGGAGTAATAGCAGTATTTTTGGACTTTAGGCGAGCATTTGAAACTGTAAACAGGGAACTGCTGTTAAAAAAAAAAAAAATGTATAATATCACTGGGGAGGTTTATGCATGGTTAGAAAATTATTTAACAAAGAGGTATCAGAGGGTTAGATTCAATAAGGTTCTATCAGAAGAAAGAGAAGTGAAACATGGAGTCCCCAAGGTAGTAAACTTGGTCCCCTATTATTTATATTGTATATAAATGATCTGGCAGAAATACTGAAGTATTGTAAAATTCACATGTTTGCAGATGACACACTAATTTATTATTATGGAAATAATCTAGAAAAAATGATACAGGTAATTAATAAAGAGTTAAAATTAGTTAATGAATGGCTAAATAAAAATTTTAAGTCTGAATGTGGCAAAAACAACATGTATGGTGATGGGGAAAAAGTTGTTTAGGGAACAGGCAGAAGCACAGCATTCTGTTGTGATTAATGGAACTAAAATTAAGTGGGTTCAAAATTATAAATACCTTGGTGTAGTCATTGATAATAAGCTTAAGTTTGTAGATCATGTAGATTATTAAGGGGTTCATTAAAATTAACACCTTGTTTGTTTTTGTTTTTTCTCTTTTATGTTTGATATGATGTATGAATTGTAATTTTATATATATTTATTAGCCATAGGCTATTTGAAAATAAATAAATGAGTTCAGAAATTAGAGTCTGACTTCTAATATCTGACCTGAAGTAAAGACTTTCTTGTAGTTCCATATGATTAGTTCCATCCCTCTGTATAAAACAAACTAGCAAATAGAATATGTTAAGAATGTTATCCTTAATTACGCTTCAAATAAAACAGTGATAAGACTTTATTTAAAAATATTCTAAAACTGGAGAAAACAGTATCATCATGCATTATACAGTGGCATAAAACCTATTTTCCTTTTCATTACTGTCCCCTAAATTAATTATGTATAAAATTAAGGAAATGGCTCATTTATTGTAATTACATGACATCGGTTTCTAAATGTGTGGAAATATGTTCTGTATATTATGTGAAACTGTTTTAAATGAGTGTGACAGACTCTGTAAATGTGTTAAATTGATTTAGATACCCCCAGCATTTCAATTAATCGACATCAATACATTATTGTTGTGTCAGCTACTGATATACTGAAATTGTTTAATTTGTCCAATGCTCAATAGCAAATTTTTAAATCTGATCCAGTTTTGTTTTAAGTAATTTCCCTTTACTTGCAAGCAGTTTTCTGCAAGTTTTAATTGATTTTAATGTTCATTGATTGTTTGGGCAATTGTTTGGCTTATGTAAACAGGCAGTGGTACCTTCGCATTTATAATTTTCTAAGATGCTTACAAAATATTTTGTTAACAGTAGCCACCTTAGTCACTTGGAATATGCTAGGGAAAAACTATGCCAATTTATTCATCTAATGTGCCCTGGCAATATTCAGTAAAGAATCTACTTTTATTTTGAAACTGTTTCTGTAATAAAAATGAAGTAAAAAGTATCTTTAGCTTTCTCATTTAAAAACCACCTTATCACTGTTGAGAAAGTTAATCTATTTAGTAAGAAGTAATACTAAACCTGGTGATAAATTCAACTGCCAATTTTCTATTATATAAAACCTCCCACAATAATATTCCTGGTTCTACTTTAACAAGTCTAAAAACTAAACGTATCAATAGTAACACATTCAAAATGGTTAACTGCATAAAGGACTCTTTCTTACATTTTTTTTCAAAGTAATACAATCTTGATAAGGGGCCACCATAAATTACGCCACACGTTAAGGAGAAGGAGAGGGTCAACATAAAGTGACATGTGATAATGGGTAGGACGAATCATAAGCTTTGTGATGTCAACATACATAATTTGTATCACTTTTTGGTATGTGACCTTTGCCATATGCCAATAGAGCAATACATCTTTGAGGTTTGACAAAATATGACTTCTGCATACTTGTTTAAATGATAGTGCAGCATCTGTGGTTTATATCTTTCGTCATAGAAAGCCTCCAACCAACACAAGCAATCACATGAGAGGCACAACAGGTCTTGCCCATCATGATGATTCATCCTCAAAGAATTCCAATTAGACATGACAGGGAAGTTCTATCTTTGATAAATGATGATGATGCTATATGGTTGGATGAAGATGTTGACACACCGAATGTTCCTAAATTTATCCAAATTGAGAACAAAGTGACTGCTATGCCAACCATACATAATACAAAGGAATGGGTTCAAAGTAAATGGACACAAAAAGATTAAATTTTGTATTGTCATTTGATTTGCTATGTTTTTTTTTTTCAATTTTCTAAAATGTATGACTTATTGTTGATTTTATGGAAAAACTATTTTAAACAAAAATACATAATTAATTTTGAAAGTACTGTTTTAATTTAATAAATTTAAAATTGCAAAACTTGTGATGGCACACCAGGGGAGGGAGTCACACAAATGTTATCCCCTGTGACAAAGAGGGGGAAGGGACTCCAAAAATCATAATAGTCATGTGACAATTTATGGATGCCCCTAATATTATAAATGAGAAAGTTTTGATGGATGGATGTTTGTATGATTGGACAATTTGCCTCAATCACACCTTATTTGATCAACAGATTTAAATAAAACTTGGCACAAAGTTAGCATATTGTATTGGTAGTGACATAGAAAAGTTTTTGTGATGCAATAACTAATGATTCCTAATGATTGACATTTGTATTTCACCAACACGAAAAAAGTTTCCTACTTTGTAGAAAGTACTGCAGCATATACTCTTTGTTTCTTATGAAAATCGGATCAAAGCAAGAAGAACTTCGTAAACATATTCAATGGTGTGTTCAGTTTAAAATTGCAAAAACGGATTCACCCAATAAACTAATATTTACAACGAGGGAAACATTTATCAGTTCTTAACCTACAATTTTTTAAAGCCTTATGTACTCAACTTCTCGTAATTTGCATGTAGGCATACAATTCTGTTAGCAGATTGTGGAGCTGTAAATAAAAGATTATATTTATGTTTCCTCAACATTACTAAATTAAAAAATCCCTTAACACCATCTGTTGACAGACTTCAGTACTAAAAATATGGATAACGCAGAAATTTAAAAGTTAAAGTAGAAATAGGTTTTTGTTTTTAATTGAACTATAATTAAGTTACTGCTTTCTTTTCTTTTATGTTATTTTGTGGTTCCACACCCAAATAATTTAATGTGTTTGTATATGTTTTAAAATCAACCCTGACCTATCCGTGTAGTAGTCGCCCCACAGACATTCATTTCCATTGAAAAATTGAGAAATTAAAAGAAACTTACAATAATAATATGAAACATCATAATAAAGAAACAATCAATTACTTTAACATGCAAATTGCTGCTTAAAGCAGAAATATTTTATCGGCAAACCAAAGCCAATATCCAAAGAGTTTGTTTGGTTTTTTTTAATAGCAATTTTAAGACACGATGGGAAAACATTAGTTAACTCTTACAATGAAATGTACTAAAGCTAGGGCTATAAAATTAATCAAAGACCACAATTCATACTGTAACAAGTAAGTTTCTAGTTTAAAGCAGAATTTATTGATCCAACAGAGGTTAAATGTTACAGTATTTGTGTTTTTTGTGTAGGATGAAATTTGTTTTATTATTACCTGGAATATTTATTACTATTAGCATCATTATTATTAAATAAAACCCTGGATGTTGTGCAGGATGCAAATATGATTAACACATTATTTAAGCATTGCTATTTGAAAAAAAAAGTATACACCAGTTGTTAAAATGGGTAAGACAAAAGTAATAAAATGCAAATCGCCAGGTTCCATGTGGTACCAACCACTGTGTAGCTGCCACCATAATTGTGAATGTCATTTAATTTAATTTAATTGCAATGGAGCACAAGCTCCAGTGGCAATTTCCCTACACACCCAACTTCCCGCTATCTTCCACATGTGGTACACATGCCGATTTTCAAGGAGCTGTATTAGCAAAGATTGTGGTTAGGTTGAAACACAGCCTTGACCAGAATGCCTACTAATATGCAATAGATCATATTGGATTTTGAATGAAGTAGGTGACCTCCATGCCAGATTCTGACTATAATGACATTGGAGGCATCTCAAGCCATTTGTTGCCGCTAAGTTAGTAATGTGCATAACCGTATTATTCAGTGAGCACTGCACCTTTGTTACCCATTTCCTGACTTTGAGATAGATTTTTCCTCAAAGACTGAAAGTCAAGGAAGCAGTTAACCACATTTTCAACTGCAAAGGAGAAATTGAGCAGTAACCAAAGCTATTATGCTATTACACACTTCCAAGAGGACAAAGTCACGGTTGACTACTAATGGCAAAAATAAAATATAAGCACAAATATCTAAGACATAACCACTCTAAGGAAAACAAGCTTTTGTTCACTGACTTACAAAGAAACAATCCCAGTTACTAGATTCCCCTATTTTTCAACTCAACCAGTTGCTTCCACTGATTACATGCAATAAAGGGATCTATTGTGAATTTGGGAACCTATTTTCAGATGCCTACATTATCAATAAAAACAAAGAATGATTTTTCAAGATACAAATTTACTTACTAATGTAATCTCAATGTGAAGTATAGCGGAAGTTTGCGAAGGAATTCTTTCAACTTCATAAGCCACCTTCCAAAATTTGCTGGATGGAAATAAGACTCCAAAGTCTTCATAAACCTGTCGAGGTACTTTTGTGCACTACTCTTTCCTCCCTGCAAACAGTTTGACACAATTTTATAATATGCGTAAAAGATTTATTAAACACCGTTCAAACAATGTTTGTTCTCCAAAGTATAAATATCAGGAAGCAAAGACTTCTCCTGCTGCTATTTTCAATTGTATAATGTCATTAACATGAGCTTCCAAAACTAATCTAAGTTCTATTTGGTTAAAAGTACAACTATCATCAAAAAGTTTTTAACTAATGATCTTTGATAGAAGGTAATATTTGGATAATGATGAAAATGAAACAGTCATTAGATAATGGAAATAAGATAGGGCAGGGAAAACACCCTGTCACCTACCACAGATGAATGCATGAGGACCAGAAAAAAAAAAAAATAAAAAAAAAAACAAAAAAAAAATACAAACTCACTTTACAATATTTTGGTTAACAATCTCACTCACGTAGGAAGCGAGACATGTGGCAGGGGGGAAAATGTGTACACATCCAGACCTATCACATGAATGTAAACATTGCAACATAAAATCCTACGAAATCCATCACTGGCATTATTGGAATACATTTCAAGACTATAAGCTCATATAATAATAAAATAAAATAGTAGCACATAATCAGCTATTTCAAGAAAAAAAATTAATCATGCTGAAATTTTGAACTTAAAATTCTGATAACACAGTGCTGCTCAAGTTGCTAATTACAGAACATTTTAAAACAACCCTCTAGTTTTAATGATCCTGCAGTTGTTGACTTTTGATTCTGGCTTTATGCTTTGTTGACATCAAGTTTTTTGGAGGCAGGAAAGGACAGGAGACAAGGAATGGGAAGGAATTCAGTCATGGCCTTTTAAAGGATCCATCCCGCCATTTGCCTGGAATGATTTGGGTCTGCAGTGTTATGATGTGATTATTGATGCATTTATTTTGTGCTTACAGAAATGCATATTTACAGGTAAAACAGATCCACAACGACAGAACTGTTAAATAAAAATTTAGTCATTAAATAGATAAAAGTGTAATCTATTTCAACAAAACACACTCCATATGTTGTTCATGATGAAAATAAATAAACAAATAATTAAACCAGATAACTCATTACCCAGGGAAGATAGCAAGAAGCTCAATTTTCAAAAGTCTTGTCTGTTGATTGTAAATTTATTCAGAAGAATTAAGAAAAAAAAAACTAACAAATGTAAATTTTAAGTTTTTAATTCTCTGAAAAAATTGAAATTTGGGGACAAGCATGATTAAAAGTCCATGCTCATAAAAACGATGTCCAAACATATAAAGAAAAAAATGGATGAATTTTAAAAATCTTATTGCTTCCAGCTACAGATACATTCTTTCACACATTATAAAATCTATGGTTGCACAAGCATCACTATGATTTGATGTTCATGGCACAACCTTTTTGAATGAAAATGATTATTTGAAAACACAAAAATCATTAATCTCTTGATTGCAAAATTCCATAACAGCCAACTTCTTGAGACTATTTCTGTTTTAATTTTAAATTAAAAAAAAAAAACTGAAATGAGAAAATATAATTTTTAATGCTTCTACATTACAAACAATTTTTTGTTAACGTCACAAAACCTTGTAATTTTTTTCTGTAAGAAATAAAAAAATTATCAATTACCACCACCCTTTTACAAAAACTAACCACCTGCTACATATTGATAGAGGTTACTTCCCTTGTAAGTGGAGCACCAATATTTTTCCTCGGGTTTTCTTGTCCAGCTGACATCTAAAAACCTTAAAGAAGATCAATTTAAGGAAAGGAAGAGTGTGTCATCACATGTCTGACCAGTGTAACTTTCATTGTAATATGCCTCAACTGTTTAATACAAAGTGCATGTTTTTGAGTTTGAAACTGGATAATACATTGGCATTTGTCTGCATGATGGATAACCACCTGAAAACCATAATCAGAATGGTCAGTACACAGGTGACGATGGAGTTTAATATCCCATATTCAGCATTTTGGTGACTTTCATTCTCTTATCTGTCAGTATATATACCAAATGCAGAATACATCAATGTGAGATTTAGAGAAAAGACAGAACTGTAGATTTATTTAAAAATCCTCTGTTGCCTGCAACTTTGCTTCCAAGAATTGTTAATGTAAGGAAAAATGCAATCATGTCACAGTTAACATATCGTCAGCGAAGAAAAAAGTAACTTTATTCCTTCGAATAAAATGATGCTGTGCTTTCAACTGACAGAATTAACTAAATCTAACAAGTAGTTCTTGATTGTATCACATAAAACAAAAAATATATACTAACCTGTCAACACTTTTATCTTAAATTTAGCAGCTTTTTGGATTAAAACAAAAATGAAACATACCGTATTTCACACAGGGCATGGTCGATAGGTTATTTGACTGCCTATCAAAATCAACTAGTAGGTTTTTCTTGAATTACATTCAATGAAAAATAAATACTCATTTGTTTACCCTTTTATTTTAAATTTCTCAGTCTTCTGACTTGATATCAAAATGCAACATACCCTAGTTTACCCCCTTCCCCCCAAGACGAGGGGCTGTACATTAATCAAAACCCCTTTATAACCAACCAGTGGTTTTTTGCATGAAACCCAGTTAATTAAAAGGTGATACTCAATTTGTTTTTACACTCTTTTCCTAAACTAGCTTCTGGTCTGTAAAAAATGCCAGAATGAACAGTTTTTTCTGGCATGTCATTTCTTCACAGTTGCTTAACTAAACAGAATTGCTATAAAATAACACTTAAAACAATTCCTCGTGCCTTACACTGTAACAAAAGTATCAGTAATCATCATGGTCCATGCTACATTTTCAAACTGACCATTAGCTTCAGAAATAATTATGTTAAAAATTTTAAGCTTCAATCATGTGCACTTCCACTGTATCACACGTTAATAAAATTATGCACCATGATATGAACTTGACCCAAAATCTTTACGGGCTGTTACTTCATTCCTTTCATTGCCCACGATTCGGATCTATATTACATCTGAACAGCTGACATAGTTGGAACTGCTTATATGCAGCTGAGATAATGACCTCAGTAATTTGTCATCAGTTAAAGCAAAGGAAACTAAAAATAAATCTTAACAGCCTATATTATACCACGTAATTTTAGTTTTAATCCTGGTCTAGGCTGCACAGATCGCAATCAATGTGGAGTTGCTTGATTTCAATAACAAGCTGTAACGATCACTGCTAATTTTTCAGCTCTAAAATGAAAGCTTCCCTCACAAGTTAATTAATTCATTCACTGCATTACAATATAAACATCCAGCCATACCTTCAAGTCTCTGAACAGATGAAAATCAGTCGGTACTAGGTCCAGACTAAACGGTGGATGGTCAAAAGTTCCCACTTTAACTGTTTAAGAAGATCTTTTGTCACCTTGTCCTCATCATTTGTTTGTATGGTTCTGTGAAGACAACTTAAAAAAGTTTTACAGTATACTTCCTTTATTATTGTTGTCCCCTGCGGAAGAAAATCTACCAACAACACTACTTTTTGGTCCCAGAAAACTGTAGCCATTGTTTTCCTCTGGCTCAGAGTCTGTTTAAACTTTTTCAGCTTGCTTGAGCAATGTGTGTGCATCCACTGCTTAGATTGTTCCTTTGCTACAAAATTTGTTATAAAGGACCCAAGTCTCATCACCAGTAACGATGGAATTCAAAAAAAAAACTTCTCCCTCCTTGTGATAACATGTGAGAAACATTAAGGATGATGCCATGCATTGTGCTTTGTGGTCGTAACTCAGCATTTTTGGGATGTAGCAAATGCACTTCTTTCGGTATCCCAGGTCTCGTATGATTGTGTATAAAGCAGACCTTGAAATTTCTGGAAATTCTTCAGAAAGATCACCGATTGTAAACCATCATTTGCCTATGACCACTTGATCAATACACTGAATGAGGCCTATATTAGGGACAGTCTTGCACTCTTGTCCATCTTCACCCTTCTTTAAATTGTCTACACCATTCCCATACACTACTGTCACAGTACACTTTGCTTTCAGTGGCACTATGTCATTCTGCTAGCAGAAAACAGTTTACACTCTGCAACTCGCACTTGGCGGGAGCATCGATCATAGCGGCCATGTTCATTTACCTGTCCCTCAGCTATGACCAATGCATTTGAGCCGAGAAAGGCACATGTTGTGGTGGGAGAACTCATGCAACTAGCTGATCTGATTACTGTTTATTTCATGATGGGAGGTTGCAGAAAAAAAACAGGTCTCTTATGTATAGATTATTCTTATACTGTAACAGTAAAAATGTTAAAAAGCAATAAAAGGAATTCATGACTAACCAAAAAAGATATGTGGTCTGCATCAATTAAATAGATACAAACAAAAATACACAATTCTTCATTTGAGACCTTAACTGATAATGAAACATATAATAAACCTAGAGATTTAATCTACAGTAGTTTATATTACATGAATGAGTCAAGGTAATTAGACTTGGTGTGAGTGACAAAAAAAGTGATGAAGGTCAAGGTAGCAGTGATTGTTCCAAAAATGCAATAAAACAAGATGAGACCAAAATTCCACATTTTAAAAAAAAATGCAGAACTGGCAAGGTTTTTTTTTTTTTTTATTTCTCTCTTACTGCTAATCAAGATCAACAGAACTGCAACAGGAGTTGAACAACAAACAGGAATGAATTCGGTCTCAATCTTTTGAAGGGACTGCCCCCCCCCCCCCCATTTGCCAGGAATGATTTTGGGAAATAACGAAAAATGGAAATCCACATGTTTGGGACAAGGATCACACCCACATTCCCGTGAAAGCCAAGGCTAAACACTAACTCATCACACTCAGTACTGAAAAACCAATTCATTTATATGTAAATCTGTTCAAAATGTACTAAACATCAATTTTCTTGTAGAAAAAAATGAAAGAAGAGCTTTTTCTTCAGTGGAGATATGTAAGAGGCTAATATCTACATTTCTTAATTTTCCCCCTCTTCCTTTTCAGTTGTGCAAGAATTGTCATTTGCAGTGACATATTAATACCATCAATCCAAACTTTCCTAAGGAAACACAACATTCATCTGCCAGCTCCCACAATTGCCCAAGAAATCAATATCTGTTTCACAGTCAGCCATCAGAGTACTCCCTGGAACCACAATCCCAACATAGTACATTGGAACTGGTCGATCAGCATGTCCTGAACACCAGACCTCAAAATCAAGTTAATATTTATCTCTCTTCCTTCCATCCCACACTAGTAAAACCATCATTGAATACATAATTTAATCATTTACTTTTTAAATATTTTTAATTTAGCATTTACATAATATGATGATAATTTTGCAAATTAAAATTATTGGTTATTACGTAATGATTAATTTATTTATTGCACAAAATATTTCCAACAAACCATTCTTGTGACCGGGTTTACTGCAGATATTGAGCAATATACAAGGATTGCTATTTATATTTCTGGCCTTGGCAACAATAAGTGTTGCCAGGTACACCCGATGTTTCCATTGGAAACACTGAAATTGTTGAACATAGCCTTATTCAAAACAATGTCTCATTTGAGCGTGATTTGTTGTTTACAGTAACTTTAAAAATCATCTCGGGCAAAAATGGAATTAACTCGTGAACATGTTCGTGAGATTATTTTTCACAACTTTCGACATGGATTATCAAGACAAGAGTGCATCGATGAACTTAATTCTTTATACGGCGATAAGGTACCATCATATAGCACTATAAAAAACTAATATAACGAATTCAATCATGGCCAAAGTTCGTTTCTGGAGTAATTCGGTCAAGGTCGTTCAAAATATGTTGTTGTCCCAGAAAACATCGATGCTGTGCGTGAACTGATGAAGCAAGATCATCATATGACACACCGTGAGATCGAGGCAGTATGACAAGCATCGATGAAATATTGCATGATCATTTGCCCGTAAAAAAGATTTGTTCATATTGGATCCAACATCATCTGACAAATGCTCAGAAAGGAAGGTCGTGTCGATTGGTGCAAGGAAATGTTAAAAAAAAATACGTTCAAGGTGTATCAAAGGCTGTGTATAACATCTACACAGGTGACAAATCATGAATCTATGCATATGAGCCAGAAACAAAACAGCAACCGACTGTATGGGTCTTCCAAGACGAGCCAAATCCGACAAAATTTGTTCGTGGAAGAAGCACATTGAAGCAAATTGTTGCCCATTTCTTGGGCATTACTGATCACATGACGATAGTGACATTAGAGCAACGTAGGATGGTCAACTCTGAATGGTACATGACCATTTGTTTACCAGTAGTCTTTGGCGAAATTCGGAAAAAGTCGAAGAAGAGGAGAAAAATTCTTCATCACAACAATGCGAGCTGTCACACATTGGCTGAAACAAAGGAATTTTTGACCAGTCAAAACATCGAATTGATGGGTCATCTGCTGTACAGCCCTGATTTGGCACCCAATTACTTCTTTTTATTCCCACACATCAAAAACAAATTACAATTTTCGACACCTGAAGAAGCAGTTGATGCATCAAGACGCATGTTCTGGAGTTACCTCCATTGGAGTGGACAAAATGCTTCGAAAATAGGGTTCTTGACTAATTTTGGGAAAGTAGTCAGTATTGTAGCTGGGTGTTTATTATAACCCAAAAAAATGTTATTTCTTGAAAAACAAACGAGAAAATGCAAAATTTGCATTTTTATGCACAGATTTGAATATTGGCACCAAAAAGCTCACAGCTGCCATGGCATCTCTTGTGACATCACATCTCTGCTCGTTCCATTGTAAACATATGGGCGGTTTGCTTATTTCGTGGATAAAATGAGTTCTACAGTTTAAAGTGGTGTTTACTGCCTCAGTGTGTAAATACAACATTTAAGATGCCAAACAAATTGTTTTTTTTTTTTTTTTTTTATTTACACACATGGAAAATATGCCAAAAAAGTGGCTAAAGCTTGCACGACATGACTCAGCATATTTGCCTACAAAGTCTTCAATATATTTTTGTGAAGTATACTTGACGTATGTTTTGACTTAATATATTATTATGTTCATTAAGCTATGTACCTCAATGTTTTGGTAAGTGAAAAACTTAAAATTTTATCGTTAATAAATTACAATTTCAGACGTTAAAAACGCCGTTCGTTCTAAATGCGTGGAAATTTATTATTAGTACAGTTTTCAAATGATATGGAAAATTACATGAAGTATCATTGGCAGTATCATAACCATGGCGCCGCAATTTGATGATTAATTCTTGTGTAATTTCATTAAACAAACCGAAAGTATAGAATAAGAATTTTTGATATCTCGCTTAGTTCTCGAAATATCGAATGTCAAAAATCAGTTATAGGTATAGTTCATTGTCCTTTGGTGACATTTTTCTTCTGGTCCAGGCCGCATTTCAACCTAATTACAACTGCTAGGGAGATAATAAAACACCTATTGTACATGTCCAGCATGTAGTTCCTTGTGGCTTTGTCGATTTTTTTTCCTTGTCCATGTTGCATTCAGCCTACCTTAATTTTGAGATACAATATCTCATGAAACAAGCAAGATATCAAAATATTATTCTTCACTTTCGATTTGTCTCTTCGAGTTATGGAAGAATCCATCATCGAATTTGGCTTTGGAGAAATTTTTCCTCTGGTCCAGGCCACCTTTTGACCTAACCACCTCACCTTTGAGACTATATCTCGAGAACTAAGCGAGATATCAAAAAAATTCCTTACTTTCGATTTGTCTTGTCGAGTTACATAAGAATCGATCATCAAATTGCAGCGCTACTGTTATCGTTGAATCCCCGCTTCAGCAAATACCGAAAAATATTTCGATCTGAATAGGACGATAGTTTGAGACTTTCTTAGAAAATATGATCAAAATAAATTTCTACCTATACAACAACTTTTATAAGCTCTAATACAGAAACAAGAAGCTTTATATTCACAACATAACTGCCGGAAAAATAGCGTCGAACGAATGTAAACAGATTTTTAACTTTAACTAACCTAGTGCAGAAAAATATAGTTGAAGAAACCACTAAAGGATTTATTAAATAGTAATTACATTAACGATTAACAACTACACCTGCTTCTGCAAAGAAAAAGTCATATTAAATACATTTTAAAAGATACTACAACGAAATGTTCGAAGTTATTCAAAATGTATACCCGCTGATTAAAATCAAAAATTTGTATTAAGTAAAATGCTCCACTAACACACACGCTTATATTCTAACGTTTTATCGTAGTATGGTATTATGTATAAAGTAACACATATACTTACTTGGACGTTTTGACATTACGGAATTTTGCCGAGCAGAAATCACTGTTTGATGGGGGGAAAAAAACATTCCCAGCATCATCACGTCAATTCTGTGCAAGTTATAGCTATTTGCCTTGATAAAACCAACTTCCATTTCGAGTACAAGAAGATCAATTGTTTTACAACCAGGACTGAAACCTTAAAAATCTTAAATAAGTGACGGAAAGATCGTCAACAAACATAAATACACGGCAGCTAAACAGCGCGAGCTGATAACTGATGTCATGTGCTCCAATTGGTGTTTCGTATCACGTGACTAACAGCTGTCTGTTTGCATTTTTATTTTATTAAAAATAGTATGTACTCCTATCCAACAAATGAAGTTGATTTTTGGTATCCTTACAACTTACTCTATCAGTGTAAATTAAGGTTTCATGGTTTCATAGTTAGTGTCAAGTACCCCATTAGTTCAAATGCATGTAAACGTGTATTGATCTTCACCGAGAATATTTTGAGAAACAATAAAACCAATTTTGATCATGAATATTTGTTTTTTCATTATTATGCCAGAAATATAAATAGCAACCCTCGTATAACTATTTCTATGTTGGTGCATATGGTCATAATTCAAGCTACTGTGTGTGTGTGTGTGTGTGTGTGTGTGTGTGTGTGTGTGTGTGTGTGTGCACGCGCGCGCGCAGGCACACGCGCCCATGTGCTTGTGTATTGTGGGATGGGCTGTATATTACTCCACACATCAACAAAATCCAACTAGTGATTTCTACATGAATTTCGCTCAATGAAAAATTAATAGTCATTTTTTTACCCTTTTATCCTAATTTTCTCAGCTTCTGGCTTCACGTTAATTCTTCCTGCTGCATATGAGTTTAACAATGACATTCTAGTTTGCCATACTACTGCTCCCTTAACATCCTTAATAACTTCTAGCTTTTATTGGGTAATGGTATCACCGATTTAAGTCAAGATGCAATGTGACTCCTCAAACATGGCTTTCCTGGAATTTTACAAACAAATGTGGAACTGATGACTGAAGTGTATGCAGTCACAAGGAAAATTATCTTAAGCGGATTAGAGTTTCAGACCCACAGTTGAGCAACAGCAGATGTTTCATGTACAACTCTCACAAGCTCCAAACTGCATTGCAAAGCAGGAAGTAACAACACTACTACTATACCTGTCCTGTTCTGAGCCATATACAAATGAAACTAGTACATTAGCAACAATGTAGAGTAAAGAAATGCCATGAGGCCATATTTATTTAGAAAAGATCAAATATACCAGTACCCAGTGGCGTAACTGTGCAAATTCATTAAATGGGGCCCTCCAGTGCTGGATCTCGAGAGAGGAGACGGGCGTGCAAACCAAGGCACCCACATATCCCCTCCAGCTGGACCATCCTGCCACCCTATTGTTATGCTACTGTCACCACTTGCCATAGTTGAAAGGGGGGTGGGGGGAGGCAACAGTAACAAACAACACTCAAAGATTTTGTTATTTACACAGCCGTCATATTAATATAATTTGCTTACGGGATTAATGCTGCATTGAAATACTCCTGCTTCTTCTTCTTCCCAACATTTCGACCAGGGCTTTGGTCTTCAATAGGGGCCGTCTGCAGGAGCTCACAATCTGTAGCAAATTCGGCAGATGGCCCCTGATGATGACCTAAGCCCTGGTCGAAGTGTCGGGAAGAAGAAGAAGCAGCAGGAGTGATTCAACGCAGAATTAATCCCGTGAGCAAATTATATTATATTAATACTCATCAAGGGAGGAGGGTAACAGCAACAAGAAGCACTCCACAAACAAGTGTTTTTTGTTGCTACCCTTTTCCCTTCAACTTTGGCGACAGGTGGGTATATCTTACAGTTCCAAATAAATAAATACATTAATGCCTCGAGATACATGTGATTTAGTTTATATATATATAAAATATATATGGTTTTGCACACACTTTAAATTGGTGAAAACAAGTTCCTCCTTTTTTTTGTTAAAGAATTTCATACTAATATCAAAACACTTAATATATTGGGTTTTTGTTGTTATACATTAAAGAATGTTAAATTCAACCAATGAACACTGCTATTATGCCCCCCTATCTCTCTAATTTATATAAATGAAATGCTGTAATCACACCAACATTCACAAAACCTCTCTCTTAAAACATTAAGTGAACTATAAGTAATAGGTCTATGAGCAACTTACCAGAACACAAACGATCCAAAGTGCCATTGGAGCTGCATCTATTTTATGGGGTTTTGGATGTTGCACATTTTTATATGAAACTGGGAGATTAAAGCTCTGCAAAAACCTTGTAAACATGAGTGGAATATATGGCTCCCAGTCAATGTACCCCACATTGTAACAAGCGAGTCGTGTCATAAGCCACATCATATCCTGCAAAGGAAAACATATCAATTGTTCTAAAATATTTAGGTGTAAAGTAAAATTATTATCTGAAAATAAATATATGCAGTGGGTTTGATAGTGAACAAAGGGTTATGATTAACAGGAGGAGATGAACCAACGCTCACCACATGTGATGATAAAACAGTGCAGCAACAAAACACCACTGTGAAAAAACCTAAAATTTTGGGTGTAAAGCCTTCATCAGCAGTAGATTATATAGCGCACAGGGTAGAAGTTGGAGCATTTAAAAACCCACCATTAAAAAAATCAAATACACACTGCCTGATAAAAAAAAATGAAGCACTTAGAAGGGGAGGAGGAAACAAAATGAAACTTGACATGGTGAGAGAGTATGTGACGTTATTTCAGCAATTACAAAACTGAATCAAATTTACAAACAACTTGGCAGCATGAGCCCACTTATCAATATGCTGTTGCCTTGATGTATGCACCAATTCAGTTGGGAAGGGTGTCATAAAGCTATTGTATCCTCTCCTCAGCCAAGCTGGCCTCTTACTGTAATAACTCGCCCTTGATATCCTGGCTACTAACACTGGATGGAGTTGATGTTTGAGTTGGTCCCACATGTTTTATTGGGCACAGATCTGGTGATCTTGTTGGCCATAGGAGTACTTCAGCATCATGCAGACACTTCATAGATACACATGACATGTTTGGACTAGCATTGTCCAGTTGAAAAAGGGCACCGCATCGCATGAGAGTTAACACATGAGGACACAAGATGTCTGTGACATACCACTGGGCTGACAGAGTTAGCTCAATCAACAATCCGTGAAGTCATGCCTAAAAGTTTCCCACACCATGATGTCAGGAGTAACATCAATGTGCCTCTCTGAAACACTGGAAGAATGGGACCTCTCACCAGGTCACCAACATACTCGATAATAGTAGTCCAAAGTAGTATAAAACCATTAAATACAATGAATAAGCAAGCATCACATTGTGTTCAATGATGATTAGCAGTCCAAAATAACAGGCAGGCAACGCAGAACACAGAGGGTCAATCAAATTAAATATGTGTGTGTGGGGGGGGGGGGCACTTAAATTTGAGGAGATAACTGGCAATGCTTTAGTGAAGTTTAATTTGCTTAACCTGAATTCATTCAATAAGTGCAATTGTACCAGTGAAGGGTTCAATAAAATTTATTCACTGGACCATCACATCTTTTTTTTTTGTGGCTTTATACCTCACCGACATCAAAGTCACTAGAGGCATGAGAAGAATGGTGACAAAGAACAAGAAGGAATTCATTCATGGCCTTTTGAAGGAATCATCCTGCCAGTCATTAATTTTGGGAAACAATAGAATACCAAAATCAGGGTAATCAGACAAGAGTTTGAACCTGCATCCTCCTGACTGCCAGTTCGGAGTGTTAAAGCTAGCTCGCCATGCTCATTACTGCATGCATAATCTGTACAAATTGTCTAAAGAAATTTTCTTCAGATATTATTGTAATATTTAAAGTTTACACAATATTTCTGCAATTATTTTCCCAAAAGTTTTAGGAAAAATAACCTGTGTTGAAAAATACTATCGTTATTGAAGTTTTTAATGTTTACACATATCTGGGCTATATTTGTTGATTAGATTCCTTTCCTTGCCATTCTGGAAAAAAAAATCGTACAACAAGTGTGTTGTCGTAATCTGATCAACCGCACTTGATGAATGTGGCAACTTTTGGTAATACATTATTTCTACATAAAATTAAACAAACTGAGATTTACTTGCTTCATAACAAATCCAATTTCTATCACTGTGTCACATTTAATTTAATTGGGATGGAGTGCACACTCCGGTGGCAATTTTCCTAGACACCCCTTTTCCTGTATTCATCTTCTTTTCCCTCTACAAATGTCAACTTTAAATTCTTTCAGCATTCTCGGTAAATTATTAACCATCTCTCTTGGTAATTTTTTAAAATCCCTGGCCCCCTTACGTACAAAAGAAATTCTTCCCACACCCTTCTCCCTGAAATTGAGGACCAACTTGTGGTCATTTCCATGACACTCTTCCCCCTCCTCCTGTTTTCAATTAATCCCATTCCAGTTCCTTTACCAAATCAGTTACTGATTATGTTCTGCAGTTGGCACTCGATTTCAGGCACAAGGGTGTGGGAAGATTCTCTTTTTTAGGTAAGGGTGTCAGGGATTGGAATGAGTTACCAAGAGAAATGATGAATAATTTACCGAAAACTTTGAAAGAATTTAAAGATAAAATTTGTAGAGGGCAAATGTAGGTAGGTGCAGGATAGGGGGAAGATGGGTGTGTAGGGAAATTGCCACCGGAGCCTGTGCTCCATTGCAATTAAATTAAATTAAATTACCAGAGACAAATCTAGCAGCCCTTCTCTGCATCCTTCTAACTACTGTATGTCCTGTGCGTCCCATACTATACCAACATATTCAACCAACAGTTTGCCATTCCCTTACTCCTCTGCTACAGCCCCACCTCACCTTTTCCTGTTCCCGGCCAATGTGTCCCACCCAGTTGAGTTTGTTATCAAATGTTATGCCAAATTATTTACGTTTCAAGTCTTCAACAGGCTACTTTTTCCCCACCTTACAATCATAATCAAACCTTTAATTTTTTATCCCTATACCTAATAAGGTAACTTATTTATCTTCATCCCATGTTGACCCACCCAGCTAGACACCCTGTCCAGATCACCCTGCAGCTGTTCAGTCTTCTGTTGTTTTGATCCTATTATATAGCAATGTGTCATCTGCAAACAACCTAACTTCTGATAGTAAACCAACAACACATTAATTAAAATAACGAATAGCAAATAGTCGCAACCATTTGCATTCCCATTCTCAATTCCAAATGTTTTGATACTATCCCCACTCTTTGCTTTCTACCTTTTAAGAATTTTCTACCCAGCAAATCACTTTATCCACATTCAGCTATCAATGTTTTATGTTCTTGTTATTTCATTTTAACAGTACAAATAATTAATCAGTTACATTATTAAGACTTGCAGCACTGATGACTGCAAATCATCTATCTATGTTGAATCAACAATTCTGGCACAATACTGTTATTCTTTTGAACAATAAAGTTGTTGCTAAAAACAATGTATGGTAAACAGTAGTTCATAAAAGGGAAAACTAAGAAAACAATAAAATACATAATAGACAAAATAACTGAAAACCATATAAGTATGCAGGAATGTGTAGCTACAGAATATCTTTCAAAGAGTTATACAAAGACCGTAATACAAACTATAAATCACTCACATTCTCCCAGTGTGGTGCATTGTGACAAACATTCCACAGATCCATCATCTCTTCAAACCAAAGTTTATAACCGAGATGACTCTTCTCAGGAGGCAAAGCTAATGGCAAAAACCACTCCATCAATCCAATAGTATTCCCTATCATATTGCCATCAAACGGACATAGGCGTGGTCGCCATTCATCCAGCATTTCTTGTGTTGCTTCAACTGGGAAGTAACTGAAAAATAAATATTAATTCATTTGTACAGTATTTTGCTTCACTTCAGTGTTGCACAACACAAAGCTACATATGTTCTACTTACAACCGAGTAACATGGACAAGATTCTGCAATGTATTTTCCAGTGACCTGAAACACATCAAAGAAAATATATTAATGATTTGCTGATAAATATTTTTCAATAAACATCTAAAATGACAACAGGAATGTAAAAACACTCACGAAAAAAATCTGTACATTCCAATTGTGGTATGCATTGTTGAAAGAATTCTCTGGCATAGATCGTAGAGTGGTCTCCATGGCAAAGAAAGGTCATCCGGAGAAAGCAATTCCTTTTTCCTGTAACAAACATGTATTAGAACAAAGGAAAAGACTTGAAGGGTTTAAAAAAAAACTGTATAATCCAGAAGCTAGAAAGAGTTACAAAACCTGAAAGAATAAAAACATTATTTTGGACAACAGTCTAATGACTGGTTTGATATGACACTCCAGCCTGACAACTTTGTCAACCCTGCCATACAACCTATGCCTGAATTGGTTTATAATCACTTTCTATAGTTGTAATCCACTAATTTTTAACTATCAAATTTTATATGCTTCATGATATTTACTCTCAGTCTAATCCTTCTTCATCAATTTTCACTCATCTCAGATCCCTATTTCTAACTTTACCATCCCTGACTTTAGCACCCTTCATAATATCAGACTTAAGATGCTTTATTTAATTTTCTCACAATCCATGCTGCTTATGGTACAAGATTCAATAATGTACAAAGAAAATACAATTCTTTTTTCAACAAAACAAAAGTCAAAAGCAATATACATTACAACGTGTGATCAAAAAATAATGAGAATTTTGAAATTTTGTGCGCTAATGCTTGCTCACTGAGCCGATTCTTTGTGTATGTGTCAGTAACATATGTATTAAATTTTGGGTAAATGCAGAGTTTAGTTTAGGTTTGGTATGTGAATGAGCAATATACAGAAGGAAGGAAAGGGTAGTAGAAGGGATAGTAGGTGAAGATCAGTTAGGCTTTAGGAAAAATCGTGATACAAGGGTACCAATTCTGGCTTTAAGATTAATACTTGAAAGATGGATCAAGAAAAACAAAGATACTTTTACGGCATTTGTTGATTTGGAAAAAACTTTTGATAATGTTAGGTGGGACAAGATGTTCAAAATTTTAAAGAAGTCAGGTCTAAAGTATCGAGCTAGAATACTACTTTATAAATTATAGAAGAACTAGTGATGTGCCGGATCGTTAAAAATGTATATCCGCGGATACGGATCATTAATGTCTAGATCCGCGAATATGGATACAGATCTTAACTTTCTCAACTTGGAGCGACAGTGAAAAAGTTGTCAGCTACAATCTATTATCGACGAACGTCAAGCTTACGCAATGTGTTTTGACCTTGCAATGTGCGTGTTTATGTTCATATTTTAAGATGAATACGTTTGTGTTTTTTGGGAAGTTGTAAGTTATATTAAAATAAAAACAATGTCAACAAAAAAAGTATAGTAGTGTAATATGGAAACATTTTACGATAGTAAATGACAAAACTGCTATACGACTATATGACACATTGGTTTACTAAATCCTCTAACGTCTGACAAAACTGCTTCATGATTACTTATTCATTCAGTTACTTGATAAACCACGATGTTATCATCAGGCTTTATTAGGAATATACCCAACATGTTTGGTCCCCATGCATTTTTCTCCACCACTTGTGTAAAACCCTCTTCCCTTACTAAGGTGTTTGCAAATATCTGTTCCCTTGTGTTATTAATCTTATTTCCTACCCAGCTTGTAAGGAACAAAGCTGCTATACCGGGGCTAGTATGGAGCTTAGATATCTTAACTGAATGTTTATTTGAAGAAAGTTCGGTTGAATTTGACTAAATAATTTTAAATGACCATGTGCCTGACTAGAATATTCAACTTTAAAGCTTAACGACCACCACAAAGCTTATTTGAGCCAAAAGCTTAGGAAAGGTTACAGTTCACTACTAAAACATTTGAGAATCCTCTTGATGAAAAACGAATTTTATTCCAAAGTCACATTTCAGAAAATAGCTGTTACAGTTTAGTAGGCAATCGAACAAATGTTTCCAAAAGATTGTAGATTATGAAGAGAGAAAATATCACCGACCGAGCCCCACTGAAAATTTTACAAGTTCATAGTCACTACTCCTTTCTGTTACTGACGATGAAAACCCAATATGGCCGAGACACATCCATGATGCAAGTCAACTATTTCCGGCTACTATCCAGTTCTCCCAGCGCAGATTTACTAAGCAAAACGTTCCCAGGTTAAAGACAAGCCCCCTCTCCTGGGCCACTACCTATATACCCTCAGCCACCTGCTTGATGTATACCGAGGCTTTCCAAAAATAATATAAAAAGGTGTAATTATAGAACGTGTTCTAATTTTTATCGTGAGTAGCCTGACCTTCAAGGATTATGAAAAGTATTTAGTGAAAATTCTCAAATAATTATCTTGCTTGTAATTGAATTTGGTTTAAGTGCGCAATGATAAAAAATGTCCGAAAATTACTAAGTGATTCTCCTATGTCTTTCTAAATTTAAGCACTTTTTAGGTGACCTGCTGAATTACAAATTATTGTGATAAAATTAGTGTCATTGTGTTCTATATTAATTCCTGATTAAAATGGTGTAAATATTATTATTATCGGTGGTGTAATGGCAAAGTTATGAGTCTAACAAGATCGGGTTTAAATCTGTTTAGCAGATACTTAGATTATAGTTCATAATTATTAAAGTGTTGTTTATATTGAAAAAGTTGTTTTATTTACAGAAGTGGCATGGTTTATTTGCAAATAAATCTCGAAAACTACCACATGTGGATTACGAAGAAATAATCTTAAAAATTGGTTTAATATCTGTTCTACTGCAAGGAATGCTTTCAAACTTTAATATGTTATGCTAGATTTTTAGATCTTTTAGAAAATCTACTTTTTAATTCGAGAAATTATTGAAAACATATGATAAAAAATGTTAAAAGTGGAAGTGTTCTCCACGAGGTGTTTAAAAAATTTTTAAGCTATTTACACGGCCTGAAACTACGGAATTTTAGTGAATTTCTCTCTCTTTTGAATTATTACTATTTTAAAATTACTTTACTGCATCTAAAAGTGTTAAGAATTAGTGGAATTATCACACAACAAAAATCTATTGTTTACAAGTTGGATAATAATGGATTACCCTATTCCAGGTTAGTTTAAAAGTTGTTTACTATTAAAAAATGTTTATTTAGCACTTATATTATATGTGGAGTGACTTTACTGCTCTTAAATCGGCTTATACATTGAGTTGGTTTGCAGTATCGGCTTCTGCATGAAACGTTTCTCACTTCCTGTACTTGCAATGAAAATTATATGTTTACTGTAAAGCTTACTCCCTCCCTTATGCTTTAAACTAAGAAAACTAGAATTTACCCAAATTCTAAGGTGCTTGCAAGTTGACACCTGGTAAATTCCAATCTCCACTAATAATGAATATTCGATGCTCACCTCTGAACTGTGAATATGAATTTAATTTCTCCCCAAGATCCTCATCTTCATCATTCAATCTTCCACTTATGATTTAAAATAAAGGTTTATGTTGCTTCATTAATAACACTCGAGTGCCGAACTCAAGAACTGCATTTATTGCACAGTTTATTCAATCACAATACATAGAATGTCGAGACCAAACATGAACATTGTCGTATCGTACTATCCTTAATATTCAAGATTGCAGATTAGCACATAGAACTACAGTTTCTTCAGCACACATATTTAACGTTCTTATTCAGTCTAGAATATGGACGGCACATAACCAAATACTCATACTCGGCGAACATTTTGCACAACCGCCTGTTAATCCCGATCACATGTTCGACTTGACTCTTCACTAGTAAGTCCGCCACTTTTCATCACTCGGCCAATCATGACACTTGTTTGCCTCACGTGACTGTTCTGGCCAATCAGTGTCTTTCTTTCTACCTCACCTTTCAGCGATATTCCACTTTCTTTTAGATGATGCACTCGTCATCTATTTGGGTGTGCAACACTATCATTACACTCCCCCTCAAAATGACACTTGCTTTTGTTTGTGTACACAAAGAAATCTAATGGAATTTTCAATGATTGGAATATTTCCCTTAAACCACTCACTTTATCTCTTACAGTACTTATTTTTCCAAGCATATACACTTTTCATACCTATGTCTGGTGCCGGTTATAAATTCAATATATTATGCCCTAAGAAATAGTACTTATATTATTCACAAAGAAAACAATGGAAAAAACCACAAATTCATGACATTTGGACATCATATGTTTGCAAGAACAAAAACAGAGAAATTACATAAAACATGACATTTGTGCATATCATTTTTTTAAGGAAAAAAAAACAAGACACGAGACAGACACACAGAACTCTGACTATGTTGACATACTGTTTTGGTTATATCAAGTACAGACACACTGTGTGTATTTAAAGAGTGAGAAAATAATGCATGTTTCTTGTTATGTGGTTAAATATGTTTACATCAGGACTTGTGCGTTAGGTGTGAAAAAATTGTATTTAAGTTTCTTCACCTTTATATGGCTTAAAGTCCACGACATTGTATATGCCTTTGATTTCTCAAGAATGTGTGTCTATGAGTATGTAGGCATTTAAATGTTGTACATCTTGTACCTCATAAGGTCCTTCATAGAGGTGAAAAACTTCTTTGTGCTTTCACTATTCAGTGTGGAGGACTTAGCATGTGTTTTGAACAATACTATTTTTTTTATCTGCTTTACATCTCTCTAACAGCGAGGTCTTTAGAGACGGGAAAGGATGGGGGGGAGGGGCAAGGAATGGGAAGGAATTAGGCCATGGCCTTTTGAAGGAAGCATCCCGGCATTTGCCTGGCGTGATTTGGGAAACAATGGAAAATCCAAATCTGGATGCCTGGACGGGGATCCGAAACGCCGTCCTCCCGAATGCGAGGCCGATCAATACTAAATCACCCTTATTATAAGAAGTAGGTATAAGTTTTTTTATCATGTCGCATCTTTCTCTGGAGTGCTTTACTTCTAAGTTCCTGAAATGCTATCTTAAGCTTCAATGTGTAATCCTGCACCGTAGCTGGATAAGTAATATATTCTTTTACCAGTGTGGGTGGTTCCTTTTGGAACATTAGTTCATATGGGGATATTGTTGCGGAACTGCGTGGAATCATGTTTATCACGTCCTCAATTTTGGGTATCTCCCACGCCCACTTTTTATGGTTGTCTGAGCAATAAGTGCGCAACCAACGACCTAGTTCATGCATTACCCTTTCTGCAGGGTTTCCTTTTGGTGAGTAGTATGAGGTTTTAAGTATTTGGATGTCTAATTGTGTAAGGCACTCTTTCCAGATTTTACATATAAATTGCAGACCATTGTCCATCAAAATGCTTTTGGGTGTTCCAACCTGAGGAAAGTAATGTTAAACTAGTTTGAAACAAATAGTATGCGCAGTCGCTCATCTGAGTGTGTACAATTTAACAAATTTGGTAAATACATCGAGTATGTCACATACTTGTGTTACTCCGCCTCTTGAGGGTGGTAAAGGTCCATAAATATCAATGGCTACTAATTCTAGGGGTTGCGACGGAATGATACTCTGTAATTCTCCCTCTCTCTTTACATTGTCAGCTTTAGTCACTTGGCAAAGGTTTCAGGTAGCAATGATATTCCTGATATTCTTATACATATTGTGGAAATAAAACAATTGATGCAACGATTGATAGCACTTGTGAATACCATAGTGTCCATGACTTAATTGGTGATATGTTATGAGAGTGTGTACTAGGTGATCAGGTATCCAAAGCTTCCACTCATTTGAACCGTCGTAATCTTGTTTAAATATAATTCCCTTTTCTAGGCAATAAAACTTGTGTAATTTTCCTGAGGGATCATCTTCAGTTAGCTTTTGAGTTACTACCTTGATTGTGTCATCTTTTTGTTGTTCTTCAGCCACACGTTTAAAACAATCACGAACTTGTTTTTCGTGTTGGTCTCCCTTAATATAGAATAACTGAGGTGTGTTACCTGTGTGTGTGGGTCCAACACCTGGGGCAACCGTGATAGTGCATCTGCAGTTATATTTTGCGTCCCTGGTATATATTTAATGTCATAATCAAATTCCTGTAAATAAAGTGCCCACCAGACGCCCATGAGTAAACTTACATTTATTCAGTAATGATAGGGCTTTGTCATCAGTGTGCACTATAATTTTCCTGCCTAGGAGCAGGTATCGGAACTTCTGAAATGTTCACACGATTGCCAGTGCCTCTTTCTCTGTAATCCCATAATGATGTTCTGCCCGTGTCAGGCAGTGACTAGAATATGCAAGAGGTTTCTTTTCTACTCCTTCTTTGTCTGGTATCTCTTGGAAAATAAGTATTGTAAGAGATGAAGTGAGTGTTTTAAGGGAAACATTCCAATCAATGAAAATTCCATTAGTTTTCTTTGTGTGCACAAACAAAAGCAAGTGTCATTTTGAGAGGGGTTGTAACGATAGCACTGCACACCCAAATAGATGAGTAGTGCATCATCTACAAGAAAGTGGAATATTGATGAAAGGCGAGGTAGAGAGAAAGACACTGGTTGGCCAGAACAGTCATGTGAGGAAAACAAGTGTCGTGATTGGCCGAGTGACAATAAGTGGCGGATATACTAGTGAAGGGGCAAGTCGAACATGTGCTCGGGATACAGGTGGTTGTGCGAAAATGTTCGCCGAGTATGAGTATTTGGTTATGTGCCACCCATAATCTAGACTACACTGAATAGTAATGTTAAACATGTGTGTTAAAGAAACAGTTCTATGTGCTAATCTGCAATCTTGAATATTAAGGATAGTCTGATACGGACACCTGGGGTATATAGCATTAGTTGTGAATGTGGAAAGAGCTACATTGGCCAAACCGTGTGGTGTGTTCACCAACGTTGTCTAGAACATGCACGACACGTTCGTCTGGGGCAGAAAGACAAGTCTGCGGTGGCGGAACACAGTCTTGAACATGGCCATGGTTTTGATTTCGAAAATACCAGAGTACTGGCGCATACTGGGAGCTTCTGGAATAGCATCCTTACAGAAGCAGTAGAAATTCGTCTCGCGTCTAACCTCGTCAACCGCGACAGCGGGTACCAGCTGAGTGAAGCCTGGACGCCAATCATCAATACTATTCGTCGACAGCACGACCGAGACGCATTACACGGGAAGTTCGGTAGTAACATAAGCGAGCAATTTGTTGCTCAGGCATTAATGATCAGCTTATATGTAAGTTTTTGCCTTCTGACTTTTCCTTCTACCGAACAATGATTTACTACGAGCCAGGACCCCGGCTACCATTGGTTACAAATCTGACCAATCACATGGCAGCATGGCTCAATATGAGGCCCGCAACGGATTCGTGTTGACCCATCAGTTGGACAAACAATTTATGGTGAAGGCTTTGTTTTCGGATATATTCTTCGAAGGAGCGGTGATTTTAAGCCCGTCCGCTATATGTCATGTGAAAAAGGACATCAAATATAGCCATAACTCCACCTTGGCATCGATTCAAGCCGCAACGAGATTTGAACCCTGCTACGACTGGTTCCACAGCTGACCAATCAGAGGTTAGCAGCGGGAATCTGGTCTAGCTCAGCAGCTTCGCATGTTGCTGACCTCACTTCACCGGAAGATGGCGCCGACGATTCAGAGCGCCGAAATATTGTGTGATTATTATAACACTCCTATAACTCGGCTAGTCACCCGAGAGCATTATTTGGACAATTATCACGTTTGGTGCCGACATTCTATGTATTTTGATTGAATAAACTGTGCAATAAAAACAGTTCTTGAGTTCGGCAGTCGAGTGTTATTAATGAAGCAACATAAAACCTTTATTTTAAATCATAATACACTACGTTAAGTATCAGTCATCCTGATTTTTTTTCTTTTTTATCAAACCTAATAAATCATAGCCATGATCTATTAACACCAGAGATCTGTAGCAGTTTTTGCTAACCAATATGAATACCCCTCCACCAATTGTTCCTCTTTCTCCGTGGTACACTTTGTAACTCCCACGTTTCCTACCCTTTGTCACCCCTACCATTTATCAAGTCCATGACTCCCTTAAAAGTAATTAACTTTGGCCATTCCATTTTGCTTTAAACTAAGCGATAGGCTATGGTCTATCTATCCACATACTGTTACTAATTCTCTCAATACTTTTTAGGCTATACCCAAAATGTGTGACTTATACACTCCCAACACCCTTTACTTTTCACTAGACTTCAATGACTCCTCAATCAAATTATTCATTAAAACAATTACCGATTGTTATTTTCAACAACAAATCTTGCTGCCATCCTTTGCACTCTCCGATTCCAGCATTTGATACCCACAATAATGTGCCAGTTTAACCTGGAAATACAGCTGGCATTTATTGATTTCAATAAAGCTTTTGATACAATCGACAGAAGAAAACTTTGGAAAATTCTGGCTAAAAGTAATACCCCACCACATATCATAAAAGCAATTCGAAACATTTACAGCCACACTGTAATTGCAGTCAGAACCGGACAACAGCTGTCGGAATGGAAACCTATTAATCGAGGAATAAGAAAAGGGTGTTGTCTATCGCCACTTTTATTCAGCATATATATATATATATACATATATATATATATATATATATATATATATATATAAACAAAATCATTAGTTAATAGACAGACAGACCAACCTGGACACTTTAGTGTTCGCAGATGACCAAGGGCTTTTTTGCTGAATCAGAAGATGACCTGCAGAGATCGGTATGTAAGACAGAATGGAGATTTCCCTCAACAAAATCAAAGTTATGGCTTTCGTCAGAAAAAAAAAAACGCAAAAGAACCAAAATTTCAATAGAAAAAACACCCATAGAGCAAGGAGCAGAATTTAAATACCTAGGTTACAACCTCAGCTACACCCTAGAAACCAATATTCAACAAAAAATCACGAATTTCACGAAAGTTACAGGAATAATAAATAGCACCTTTAGACCATCTCTTGTTCAACGGCACACAAGAATCAAGCTATTAACATCCTGGTTAAACCTACACTGTACAGCAGCAAGACCTGGACACTTCGCAAAGGTGATGAGCACAGGCTAATGGTGGCTGAGATCAATTTATGAGGAGAACAGCTGGCTACACATTACGAGACAGAAAGAGATTTGATGAAATCCTTAAAGAATTCAAAGTTAAACCAGTTCTGAAACTGTGCAAACATACAAAACATCTTGGACAAAGCATGTACTAAGGACGAAGAAGGACTGGATCCCATGAAAAATTCTTAAATACCATTCCAGAGGTAGGAGAGATGTAGGAAGACCACCAAGAAGATGGATTCAGACCGTAACAAGCCACAAGGACTAACACTAGATAGGAGGAGGAGGAGGAGGAGAAGAAGAAGACTGTGCCATACTACACCACCACACTCAAACAAGGGCCTGACCAAGGTCTTGAATTCTATATCCCCACATCACCTTCCCATTTCAAATGCCAATGTGCTGTACCCAATCAAGTACATTACTGGATTAATATTAGAAAAGTAAGAAAATTCAGACCTCTCCTTTCCAATTCACGGCAGCATATCAATAAAACTGAGTCTTCAGAGGAAATAGACATTCTATTTAATGAATGACGAAGAAGATCATTATTTAAGCAGAAGTAACTTTTGTTTCTTGTGTTTCTGTCTTACAAATTTCGGAAACTGTCTCAAAAGCTAAAATACTGTCTGCAAAGATTATAACAGTATCTAGCCACTTCCAAAAGCTCCTCATGCTGTGTGCAAGTTTTGGATAATCGAGACTATGCAAGCTGCTAACTGTTAGCAGTTAAGTGGATTCCACACTGAGTCAATTTCTCCGAAGCTCCGAACTCCACGTTGTGTTGATTGCAGATATGCACATTTCACGTTGTATAGTGTGTGATGTGTGGTGCGAACCTTAGAATTTGCCTCGCGAAGATCTGTCTAATGGATCTCACATTGAGTAGAGGCCTATGCAGCGTGTGACCGAGCATTGCGTTCAAACAGAGCTGCCAAACATGATTCACATTGACTGAATAGGTAGATTGTGAAGAGCGTTGCCATTCAGTAGTTAACCTAACAATTCATTCATTGTTAGTTTCTTGTGAACTGAATCAGTATCAGATTCAGAATTTTTTGTCTATTAAGAAAGAATAGATTTCTTGTCTAGAAGCCATATATACTAGTTCTTGACCCATAACTTCGTTGCTCTTAATAGCAATCTTTTCTCCAAATTGTTCCTCTTAACAATAAGAGTAAAAATAATGAAATAAAGCATGTGTCTCTACATTAAAACCTAGGTAGGTATATTTAATTATCTTCAACAGGAAACTTCAACAACATCAGCTCATGACAGTACCCGAATTCTGGTCGCTCACTGTATTACATCCCCACCACAAGCACTTTCTATATAAATGAAAACTGTGTATATCTGTTTGAGAAAAACTTAAAAACTACTGAGCAGATTGTGAAGGGGTTTTCACTATTTTAAAGGCATGATGTGAGGTGAATTGGGGGGAGGGGGGGGGGGGGGTAGCGAAATCTCACAGAACCTCACCAAGGTGGCGAGGGGGTCAACGGAAATCTTACGCAAGATTTTGAAATTCTTGTAGGACTGTAGAGAGAGAGAGAGAGAGAGAGAGACAGAGAGAGAGGGGGGGAGGGGTCTCAAAAGGTTACGAGGTCGATTAGTAGAGGGGGTTTGATAAGTCTTATATTACTACATCACATAATGCTGGAGCAGTAAGGAGACGTCCATTAATTACATGAGAGATTTTTTCTTAAATTTGGATCTATTATCCACATTGGTAAGATTTGGTAAGATGGAACAGATACCTATACATAACTGCTTTTTACGTGAAAATGAGCCTTTCATGCTATCAATAAATGCAATGTTAGAAAATAATTCTGAATACTTGAAATTCAGGTGTACAGGTATGGAATAAATTTTATTTTTTAACTCCAGTGCCAGATGAAGCAGCATAATGAGAAAATTTTCAGCTCCGGGGGTAGATGAGGCGGCATTACGAGGCACCTAATGTTTTATATTGTGAAAACTCGGCCAAAATCAATTCAGCAGTTTTCAGGTAATGCTGGATTATTCATAAAATATATATTGTAAACATTTTAGGACAAACATAAAATTTTAACTTTGACCCCAAGCTTTCAAATTTTAAAAAGCCATTCAAAATTTGCATTTTCTGTGTGATGCTGGAACAGACAGACACATTCCAGCTAAATTTTTATGTATGTGGTATGTATTAAAGCACAAATGGTACATGATTTGATTTTCAAGCAGCAACATTAGTAGATGTCATTAGGTTGAAATATAGCCTGGAACAAAATGAAAAGTGACATTCCATATCAAAATGTGGGTAAATCAATGTTTTGTTTAGTACCAGAAATGGCTGGTACCAAATTAATGGAGCTTGGTAAACAAGAATCTTTTCGGACGAATAAAAAAAAATGTAGGTGTACATCAACTCCAATGCACCTCTTCCTGGGTAGGGAGTGGGAGAATCTAGGTTTGCTTTAATTTCGGAAGTAGCTAGCGCAAATTTAATGAAACTTGGTACATGTTTTTCATTAGGTAAATAAAAATAGTATACAGGTAAATCATCCCCAACTATACCAGACAATGCTAGGCACTCTGCTAGTAGGCAATTATACATTAAGCATACTATATCTAAATGCACAAAATTTCAGCTGATTTCAGGATTTTTATAAAGCAGCACTGTCCACAAGTCTTTTAAAAATATATAAAACTACCATCACATTACAATGCTCAACAATTTTCTTAAATATAGATAAAAGAATGAAACATATTACTTACTTTAAAAGACAAATAAGAAGATTTGCAAACTTGCTGACAAGCCATGGTTCCAAGTTAGGAATAGTTAAAAGCTCATATGTCAAATGGACAAATAAAACATGATCTTCCTTTGAAAACTTGAGGCCAAATACTTTGATATACCTGAAAATTTTAACAACAAATAATTACACAAATATTAAGAGGGAGAAAATTACAATTAAACTGAGACAAAAATTACTTAAGTACTCTGACATTTTTGCTCAAAACAATAATTCTTATTTTTACTTATTTTTAGAATACATGATAGATTTAGAAATCATCAATGTTTAAACTTGTGTTTCAGTTCTGGATTTATCACACAATATTTATAAAGGGTTACTAAAGTATAGGAAAGAAGTTACACTTAATGGCTGACTTATATTTGATTTTAATAGTACTTGTTAACATGTTTATTTTTATATTGGAAACCAATTAATGATGAAATTTTAATGGCATGATTTAGAATCTGAAGACAAATTCCCAAATGTGAATTCAAACCAGTCAACTTAACCATCCTGTGCTCCTGCAATGCCTTGTTGTTCTGCCCATTCTATAGTGATTTCTGTCATCAATTTTCTACTCCAGCAGACTGTGGTAATGAGCAAGACTCTTCAATTAACTCCTGCCTTGCCACCACTTCTCATTCAGTATCTTCTCCCATTCTGGATTGCGACTAGACAGGCCATTTGTACTTGCTTCATCCAACTATCTTGTGATCTTCCTCTTGGTCTTTTTCCAGTAACTTATTTTCAAAATGTGTCTTAGTCTTTTTGGCACCAAGCTCAATACATGACCAAACCATCTGAATCTTCATTCCCCCAAGACGTCTAGAAGATTTTTTTTAGTCCTAGTAGAAGTCAGAATGATTCACTTCTGATTTTATCTCAGCTGGTCTTCTGAACACTTGACCTGAGAAATTTTATTTCAACTGCTGGCATCAGGATGTTATCCTTTGTCCCCAAAGTGGCAGCATTTAATCGACAGGTTATTATGGGGAGTTGGAATATTTTATATGAAGATACATTTTCCGACTGAAAAAAAAACTAACATCCCATAATATTTTTCGCACAAAACCGTAGAAGTTTGAAATGTTTTTAATTCTATTGTTTACAACTGTAATTAGCATAAATTGACATAACACTGCAAAGACATTAAAAGATTGAAACAATTTCAATTCCATACTGTCCCAGTTTCAATTTGACTGGTTTGTTTTTCCTGCTGATTTCTATATCTATGATTAATCCATTAGCATTACTAATTATTAATTTATCTCCAATTTATTTCACTTTATGAAGAATGTAAGAATATGTGAGTGTAGACTTTCCCGGCGTAGTGATGAAATATAATCTTCACGGGTGTTCAGCCGGATGGTGTCAAAGTAACACGACGTTTCGACAGCAAGCTCGGCTGTCTTCATCAGGTATCGGTGTCTGCTGGCTGTCGTATGCTGGCTGTCACCGCGTCGACTTTTACGATGGAGGTAGAGGTCGACGGGTGCCTGCCCTTCCTGAACATCCTGGTGAAAAGAAGACCTGACGGTACTTTATCGCACAGCGTGTACCGCAAGCCCACCCACACGGATCGTTACTTGGGTGCAGAGAGCTTTCATCACCCGGCCCAGCTCAACTCTGTGCTGTCCACTTTGGTGCAAAGGGCGAGAGCTATCTCCGACAAGGAGAGCTTGTCTGTTGAATTGAAGCATCTTAGGACGGTCTTCGAACGAAAAGGTTATTCCCGGCGGCAGATCGAACGGGCCTTTACGCAGAAACCACCGAGAACACCATCGGAGCAAGAAGAACCTCCAAAAACTCTTGCCTTCCTGCCATATGCCAGAAACACATCAGGAAAGATTGGTAGACTTCTGGCGCGGTTTGGTATAAAAAGTATTTTCCGGCCCCCCGCCAAGATACGAAACATACTGCCCTCAGTCAAAGACGACATAGGCTTGAGGATCCCAGGCATTTACTCCATACCGTGTGAATGTGGCAAGGTATACATTGGACAGACCACCAGAACCATTGAAGAGTGCCTTTCTGAACATAAACGTCATCTAAGGCTGGGGCAGATTGAAAAGTCGGTCCCTAGCGGAGCATGCTTTCGACCACGAGCACATGATTGAGTTTGACAAAACGGTAGTTTTGACCAGGGCCTCCACTTTCTGGGACTCGGTCATAAAGGAGGTGATGGAGATTCGACTGAACGACCAAAACATAAATAGGGACGGCAGGCTCTTCCTGAGCGAAGCCTGGAGGCCCATTATTAACGACCTCCGACGAGAGCGAAGCAGGACACTACACGCCGTCGAAGCGGCTAATGACACCAGTCGGGCGCCGCGTGCATACGTGGACTAACCCTCGACCAATCGGGGGGGAGGGGGGTGGTCTCCCATCGGCAGGGACCGCTGGCACTCCCTGGTGGGGTGGGTACGCTCTGATTGGCCGGACGCCCCACACGGGCAGGTAGATAAGGAGGCGCGTCGAGGAGCTATGTCAGTCGACGCGGTGACAGCCAGCAGACACCGATACCTGATGAAGACAGCTAAGCTTGCTGTCGAAACGTCGTGTTACTTTGACACCATCCGGCTGAACACCCGTGAAGATTATATTTCAATGTAAGAATAATTAAAAACTTTGTCTTCAGATATTAACATTTGCTATGGCTTTGCACCTTGTTGATATCGAGATCTTTAGATGTGGTAAAGGATTGGGGGCAAGGAATGGGAAGGAATTCGGCCATGCCCTTTTAAAGGAACCACCCCGGAATTAAGGAAACAATAACAATTTAAAACTGTGTCTCGCACAGAGACTAAAATCTAACAATTACTCTACAAAAGAGATAAATTTGAAGTTATGAATCACTTGAGGGTAAATTATAGAGCATCCAGCTATATCATCCCGACTCCTCTCTTCCCAGAAAAGGTATTTACCAATACATAATGGTGTTATGCTGGTTTAAAATATGATAAAAAAAATTTGTGTGAGAGATTCAAAATATCATTAATTTTTTTTTGTTTTTTTTTTTTTTTTTTTTTTGTGGATACGTTTTCACCGTCCTGTAAAGAAAGCCAAGTGATTTTAAGGCTGCCACACAGTGTGACTATTGCAGGAAACGTACTATAAATTTTGACAAATTAAACTCAAGCCTTCTTTGATGAAACTTCTTGTAATTATAATCACCATCAAAAATCAACCTCATCAAGCAGCCAAACAACTAGAAGAGTTAAGTTGCATGCCACAGCACATGCAAAGTTGTTCACGATGAAAATCTCTTGAAGAGCAAGCATATCAGCCAGTCACACTGTAGCATTACTTGGAATCAATGAGGATATTAACAGTACTTGAGATGCATGCAGAACACTTCCACATAACAGGAAGGAGTAATACGCTCCCATACACAAATCAGGTTGCATCCCGTAAGTCAGCAGATGAAATGAAATGGTCAATATTATTTTTTTGTAACTTTGTGTTGCCTTCTCTAATGATTTTATTAGACTTTGCCAATGCAAACCAAAAATTTGTAAGCTAAGCAATAAAAATTCAATCTCCAATAGCCGCTGACTGTAACCAAAATAACCAACTATTGCCAATTAGAATCAGATCAGGCTACACAACATAGAATGGAATTTCCTAAAACCACTCTGAAAACAGTTCGGAAGGTTTCAAGAAATCACATACGGCAGCAGTTTGCCATTATGTCAATGGTACTTTCAACAAAGCTTGTCAAACAGCTATTTCAGAAACTATGAAATAACAACTTTTCTTTCTTGCTTTTAGAAGCTGTGCAAATGTTCCCACTTTCAGTTGAGAAAATTAGCAAATGTGACCAAAATGTCTAGTTCCTCAAACTACTTTCTAAACTGTCTCAACATTTTATATTGTATTAGGTTTTGTCAAAGTGCGGTGATACTAAACACATATAGAAGTGACAGCAGAATGTTTCTTGGTTTTTGAAACAAAGTGCCCGCTAGATTTTCTACAAGTCACCTTCATCAAAAAATCAAGGTGCCAAGTTGGTTTTGGAGCTAACAGCAGCACTACAGTATGTGCTTCAAAGTTCTTCTCTGATTCACTTCTGGCAATACAAACATTTTATTAATGAATTTTTTTCCCAATAATCAACTTTTTAATGTGGTAAAATTAAATACGATTTTTCATTAAGTTTTATGAAAACTGAGCATCCTCGATGAGGGAAAACGTAACTCTGGGACTACCTTGACATTCATGTCTTGAGTTTCGAATGTACTATTTGTAATGTACCAACCACTATTTCTGACCCATCACAGGGTTAATCTTCAATCAGTGAGATCATCCTTGCAACAGGGCACATCAGTTTACAAATGTCAAATTACAGTATGAGATTCAGAGTTTGGTGCCTGACAGACAAAAAATTTGTTACATTTGTCATGAATGCCTTGCTTTCATAGAAGCTTGCCCCAAGAATGCCTTCAAATACCTTTCAGAAAATAAACAAGTTTTATATGACTGTTTTATTTTGAACTAGTTCATCCACTGATATATTAACTTCGGCTATCATGAATTGCAGCACCTAGTATCAACATACAACAAATATTCCACATTCCAAATACAAAAATCTGTTACATACTATTGTCATGTACAGTAAGATCTATGCTGATTCTGGGGCTTCATTATGCTGTTTTTACATTTCAATTCACAGGATGTGGTGACAAGACATTCACTAATCACACTAAGGTGGATTGTCAATTTTCTGTTACTATTTAATCCCACAAGTTTTTATAAAATACTACCAATTCTACAAGGCACCAGGTCACACTCACTTGATTCAAATAATTCATGAAGAGGCCTGGATAGATATTGGTAAAAGAATTAGGAGTAGTAATTAAAATGGAAAAGATAACCATAAGCACAAACTAGCACTTAATTTCAGGCATAACAGATTTTCTTTTGCGAGTAACGGAGTCAGGAACAGCAAAAAAATTAAGAAAATGATGATCATATCAATGCTAACAGGATTTTAGTTCAATTTTGAAAGAAAATAACAGATTAGGTTTAAAAATAAAGTTGATACAGGATAGATAGGTGTTTGGGGTTCTAAATAGACACCAAGGTGTTAAAAATTATACTTCCCTCCCCCACCTCTGAACATAACCTGACATGGGTTTTGCCTAGACCCCCATCCCGTGTGGCATGTAGATTTTTTTCTTATCCAGAAGACATTGTGTACCATTTTCTCTGAGCAAACTATCGTTAAGATTATTGGGTGTATAATGAACAAAAGCAATATTTATGTTACAAACTTTTCTATAAATGATTCTTAAAACTTCCGCGGCCGAAGGCTGGAGTATAACAGCCAAAAGCTTAGATAATCTAATAAACAACGTGACATAGCCCGTAAAGCTATTTTCTATAATTATAGATATTCTGAATGAAATGCTGACCCTAGCCATGCCTACAAAAGAGCAATTATTGGAAAAATCCTCTTTGTCAGTAACAGTCAGTGATCTTTTTCTTCTTGAGGTGTTACTAGAAACATTCTCATGGGCGCCGGCAGGATTGCTTCTAGGAGGGTGCACCAGGGCTGCATTGGTGCCCCCTCCCCCCCCCCCCCCCATCGGCCCGAAAATTTCCGGGCTGGGCGACCTTTTTTTTTAGCTCTACTACTGCCCAGACGGCGATCCGGGATGTAGGGGCGTGCACCAGGGCTGCATTGGTGCCCCCCTCCCCCTATCGGCCCAAAAATTTCCGGGCTTGGCGACCTTTTTTTTTTAGCTCTACTACTACCCAGACGGCGACCCGGGATGTCAGGGGGGTCCAAGTGCACCCCCTTGCACCCCCCTCCCGGCGCCCATGAACATTCTCCTTATTTCGTCCATTATTGTTTATTAATTTATAAAACAGAACAAACTGTACAAGCCACGTAAAGAAACTAAGAGCTGCATTTTTGTTTTCCTTTGTTGCAGTTCTGTCACATTTCTTTCTAAATTACCAGGGAATGATTCTTTGATCTGCTTAAAATATTCCTATAACTCAGTGGAAAATGAAAACTCTTTGAAAAAACATTTTCCATAAGCCATAAATTAGTGACCAGTGATAATGTAAGAATAGTGCCAGTGCACCAAACAAGCAACTGTCAAGTTGTTCATATATATATATATATATATATATATATATAATAAGATAACAATGAAAAAAAGACGCTAAGTAGCGGAAAGGAATCAAATTAGGATAGGGAAATGAGCCACCACTTACCTTTAGATGATGGACGTGGGGCGCGAACACACAGAAAAGACACAAACACAAATAATAAAGAAATTTTCGGGAAAAAACCCTTCTTCAACAAGAGAACATTATGAGAGGTGGGTGCACCCGGAGACTGCCTCACGGAAAGACCGCCGGTCGAGAAAATGGTGGGGGAAAATTCAAACATAGGAAAAGTAGAGGGGCAGTGAATCAGAGCTCATACCCGAGCAAAAATTAATATCCAAACTGATTTCTGGTTGGTGGGAAGATCAAAATATAATATATATTGAAAAAAATTAAAATATTATACAAATAAAAATATATATAATATAATAATAATAATAATATTTATGAAGTAAACATCACCTCAGGTTAGTGGTGGTTCAATATAGGTAGTGGAAAGGAGAGGAATTAAATAAATAAAAAAAAATAATAATAATAATAAATAAATAAATGACGGGGTATTATCTTAAGTTGAGACCAGGTGGTTGGTTGCCTTGTGCCAAGTTTGTACTGGTAGGCAAGTTCCCACCTCCAGAGTTCAGAGAAACTGCTGCTATTAGGGAGAACTCTGATAGCACGGACTGTGTAACAAGAGTTGAAATTATTCAAGTTGTGGGTTATGGCATGGGCAGCAACTGGGTGCTTTGGGTTCTGTGTGAACACCGTCTGACGGTGGCCATTCATTCTTATGGAGAGTGCATTTGTGGTCAAACCTATATATGAAGCCAGGCAGTGGTTGCATGTTAACTGGTATATTACATGCGTGGTTTCACAGGTGGCGTGTCCTGTGATAGGGAAGCTTTCCCCTGTGACCGGGTTGATGAAAGTGGTGGAAGCAGGGTGTATGTCACACATCTTGCAGCGTGGTCTATTACATGGGAAAGAGCCTTGGGGTTGACTGTTAGGAAGAGGAAGACTGTGTTTGTGGACTAGAAGTTCGCTGAGGTTAGGAGGTCTGCTGAAACAAGTTCTAGGAGGGGCAGGGAGGATTTTAGGAAGAATGGATCTCATTTCAGGGCATGTCTGTAAGAAATCATAGCCCTGCCGGAGGACTCTGTTGATGGATTCGAGGCCTGGGTAGTACTGTGTGACCAAGACTGGATTGTGGTTGGTTTTTGCGGGTCTGGGATGATTGATTGGTTGATTCAGTTGTGATGTAGCACGTGAGAGCTGTTTGTTAACCAAAGCTGGAGGGTAGTTCCGAGATATTAATGCTTCTGAAATACTATTTGAATAATCCATGAGAGACTGTTGGTTAGAGCATATGCGACTACCTCGAATGCCAAGACTGTAGGGGAGTGAACGTTTGGTGTGGTATGGGTGGCAACTGTCGAAATGGAGATACTGTTGAAGATTGGTTGGTTTGATGTGAACTGAAGAGTTGAGATAGCCATTGGATAGGGACAAATCGACATCCAAGAATGTGGCCTGGGTGTGGGAGTAGGACCAAGTGAATTTCAGCATGCTAAAGTTATTGAGATGGTTCAGGAAATTTAGCAGTTCATTTTCTCCATGCGTCCAAATCATAAATATGTCATCAATGAAACGAAGCCAAATGAGGGGTTTGAGAGGGAATTCCTCCAGAAATGTCTGTTCCAGCCGGCCCATGAACAGATTAGCATAAGAGGGGGCCATGCGGGTACCCATGGCAGTTCCGCAGGTTTGGTGGTAGATGTTGCCTTCGAAGGAGAAGTAGTTATTATTAAGGATAAGGTGGGCTAATTTGATGAGGAAGGATGTCATGGGAAGGCTGTTGGGAGGGCGTTGGTCCAGAAAGTGTTCCATGGCCCTGAGGCCATGCCAGTGTGGAATGTTTGTATACAAGGACGTGACGTCAATGGTAACCAGTATTGAGTCGGAAGGAAGAGGTGTGGGTAAGGTAGAAAGCCGGAAAAGAAAGTGCTGGGTGTCCTTTATATGAGAAGGGAGCTGATTAACAATGGGCTGTAGGTACTGGTCAACCAAGGCAGAGATGCGCTCAGTTGTATATATATATATATAACAACAATGAAAAAAGACGCTAAGTAGCAGAAAGGAATCAAATTAGGATAGGGAAATGAGCCACCATTTACCTTTAGATGATGGATGTGGGGCGCGAACACACATAAAAGACACAAACACAAACAATAAAGAAACTTTCGGGAAAAAAACCCTTCGTCAACAAGAGAACATTATGAGAGGCGGGCGCAGCAGCAGACTGCCCCACAGAAAGACCGCCGGTCGAGAAAATGGTGGGGTTAAATTCAAACATCGGAAAAGTAGAGGGGCAGTGAAACAGAGCTAATACCCGACCAAAAATAAATATCCAAACTAATTTCTGGTTGGTGGGAAGATCAAAATATAATTAGAACTAAATATATATTGAATATATAAAATATTATACAAAAAAATAATAATAATATTTATGAAGTAAACATATCCTCAGGTTAGTGGTGGTTCAGTATAGGTAATGGAAAGGAGAGGAATAAAAAAAAAAAAAAAGTTAAACATATGTGCTACTAATAATAATAGTAATGACCGGGTATTATCTTAAGTTGAGACCAGGTGGTTGCCTTGTGCCAAGTTTGTACTGGTAGGCTAGTTCCCACCTTCCGAGTTCAGAGGAACTGCTGCTATTAGGGAGAACTCTGATAGCACGGACTGTGTAGCAAGAGTTGAAATTATTCAAGTTGTGGGTTATGGCATGGGCAGCAACTGGGTGCTTTGGGTTCTGTGTGAACACCGTCTGACGGTGGCCATTCATTCTTATGGAGAGTGCATTAGTGGTCAAACCTATATATGAAGCCAGGCAGTGGTTGCATGTTAACTGGTATAATACATGCGTGGTTTCACAGGTGGCGTGTCCTATGATAGGGAAGCTTTCCCCTGTGACCGGGTTCATGAAAGTGGTGGAAGCATGGTGTATGTCACACATCTTGCAGCGTGGTCTGTTACATGGGAAAAGAGCCTTGGGGTTGACTGTTAGGAAGAGGAAGACTGTGTTTGTGGACTAGAAGTTCGCTGAGGTTAGGAGGTCTGCTGAAACAAGTTCTAGGAGGGGCAGGGAGGATTTTAGGAAGAATGGATCTCATTTCAGGGCATGTTTGTAAGAAATCATAGCCCAGCCGGAGGATTCTGTTGATGGATTCGAGGCCTGGGTAGTACTGTGTGACCAAGACTGGATTGTGGTTGGTTTTTGCGGGTCTGGGATGATTGATTGGCTGATTCAGTTGTGATGTAGCACGTGAAAGCTGTTTGTTAACCAAAGCTGGAGGGTAGTTGCGAGATGTTAATGCTTCTGAAATACTGTTTGAATTTACCCCCACCATTTTCTTGACCGGCGGTCTTTCTGTGGGGCAGTCTCCGGCTGCGCCCGCCTCTCATAATGTTCTCTTGTTGACGAAGGGTTTTTTTCCCGAAAGTTTCTTTATTGTTTGTGTTGTGTCTTTTATGTGTATTCGCGCCCCACATCCATCATCTAAAGGTAAGTGATATAAATTGTTCTCGGGTTTGCCGCCGAATCACATTTTCTACTGTCGAGCTTTCGGCGACTTTCACTGCCGCCATCATCAGGTCTGTTGTGTCTGAAGGAACAACAAAAACTGGACTGAATAGCGGAACTGGACGAGACAGGAACGTTGTCGACTTCCGATTGTCTGACTCCAATGACGTAACCATTACGTGACTGCGATTGGTCGGTTGCGGAACCAGGCGTAGATATACACCAGCGTTGTACTGATAGTTGGCTCCACAGCGAAACCAAAGCCGAGGTTGTTAAAAATAGAAAGACGATGGATTACCTACTTCAATGTTCGCATAACGTCACTGTTCATATTGAATCACCGTTTACATTATTCACCACTATTAATCATGATGTTAAATTCGATAATCCTTAGGGAGCCAAGCGGTATTCTGATTGGCTGACACAATAACTGTCCTCATAGCGTCATCGTTCACATTATTCTCACACAGAAAAATCCAAAGACTTCTTTAATGAAAGACCCCACATTATATATTCTTAAAAACATTTACTATCATTAATTATGATGTTTAACTCGATAAATGCATAGGGAGCCATGCGGTCTTCCGATTGGCTGACTATAACCCCTGTTCTGTAATACTTGTCTGTGATTGGTCGGCTACAAATTCAGCTGTAGATGTAGTCGGACCGATACGCCGTGCTCCACTCTCCTATCGTCCGTCAGCGAGACACTTGGTTGTTTAAGAATGGCAAAAACTGGCTTCCATGCGTCACTGAGCCATACACCCAAGTCCCTGTTCATATTATTATTATTCAGGCGTATCTCAATCGCCTCTTTAATCACAGATTCCCAGAAGAAGGAACACTTGGCTAAAACTCTCACCTTATCGAAATCCATACTGTGACCATTTTCGATCACGTGTTGTGCCACAGCAGACTTTTCTAGTTGGAACAACCGGATGTTGCGTTGGTGTTCAGTCACACGGGCCTGGATAGTGCGGATGGTTTGACCAATATAACTCTTACCACATTGGCACGGTATGCTGTACACTCCCGGTGTTTTTAAACCCAAATCATCCTTCACAAGACGCAGCAAATCCCGTATTTTGGCAGGAGGGCGGAAAATGCACTTGATTCCACTTCGTTTTAAAATCCTGCCGATTTTCCCAGAGATGCTACCTGCATACGGGATGAAGGCAAGATCTTTAGGCTGTTCTTCTTCCTCAATATTACGTATATCTGCCTTTTTCTTTCGAAATGCCCGTTCTATCAATCAGAATACCGCTTGGCTCCCTAAGGATTATCGAATTTAACATCATGATTAATAGTGGTGAACAATGTAAACGGTGATTCAATATGAACAGTGACGTTATGCGAACATTGAAGTAGGTAATCCATCGTCTTTCTATTTTTAACAACCTCGGCTTTGGTTTCGCTGTGGAGCCAACTATCAGTACAACGCTGGTGTATATCTACGCCTGGTTCCGCAACCGACCAATCGCAGTCACGTAATGGTTACGTCATTGGAGTCAGCCAATCGGAAGTCGACAACGTTCCTGTCTCGTCCAGTTCCGCTATTCAGTCCAGTTTTTGTTGTTCCTTCAGATACAACAGACCTGATGATGGCGGCAGTGAAAGTCGCCGAAAGCTCGACAGTAGAAAATGTGATTCGGCGGCAAACCCGAGAACAATTTATATCGAAGATACGCCGAGAAAGACTTATATCTCATATTAAAGGTAAGTGGTGGCTCATTTCCCTATCCTAATTTGATTCCTATATATATATATATATATATATATATATACACAACAATGAGCAGGAAATTGCTTTAAGGCAATAAAACTAAGGATGGATAGGGAAATATGACACAACACTTACCACAGATGAAGGCGGAGGGACGACGAACACAAAGAACAAACACAAAAAATCACAATATTTCAGCAACAGCCTCATTCGTACGGAAGTAAGAAGTGAGACACCAGGCGGAGTAAGATGTTTACACAGCAACTGCCGTCTGGTGAATTTTTTGTGTTCGCTGTGGTAAGTGTTGGGTCATATTTCCCTATTCATCCCAGGAAAATGCTCTTGCCCACATTTTCAATCTCCCCCACCAAACCCCTCTACCACTCACTCCAAAAGATTCCACCCCATCTCCTGCTAAACCACAGCAGTTGGTGGTTAACCTTTCATCTTCTCCTTTATCAGAATTTCAACTCACTGTCCTCTCTAAGGGATTGTCCTTTTCTCCAACCTCGAAGTTTGACCATGCTGCTTTGGTCTGGGACTCTTTAGAATTCTGACACACTCTCCAGTGACGTTACCACTTTGCCACTGGAGATGATAGTGATTTTCGGCATGATGAGACTGAGCTTTGCCTAGAGCATTTCAAATCTCCATCCAAACTAGATCCACCTCCCCTTTCTCAACACCATCCCCTCTTTATGTTCCAAGAATTCCTCACTTCCAACGTTTCCTCAAAATCTTTCCTCAACTTCATTTCCCACTCCAACAACCTCAGTACTATCAAAACCCTTGCCATCCTCATAATGTCTAACAACTACTTTTCCTTCAATTCCCAAGTTTATCACCAGATACGTGGCACTGCCATGGGTACCCGCATGGCACCATCCTATGCAAACCTTTTCCTGGGCAGTCTGGAACAACGATTCCTCAACAATCTTTCCATTAAACCTCTTGCGTGGTTCAGATACATAGATGACATTTTTATGATCTGGACCCACAAAGAGAATCACCTGATAGACTTCCTCAACTCCCTAAACAATGACTCCATCAACTTTACCTGGACATACTCCCACAGCCATGTCACCTTTCTTGCATAACAGGCGCCTGCATAATTCTGTTCATATCAAACCTACAAATCTGCAGCAATATCTTCATTTTAACAGTTGCTATTCCTCGCACATCAAACGTTCCCTTCCTGACAGTCTGGTTGTCCGTGGAAGGCACATCTGCTCTGATGAAGAATCTCTTTCCAAATACACAGAAAACCTGTCTGGAGCTCTCATCTCCCGCAGCTACCCCCCCTAACTTAGTACACAAACAAATCTCTCGTGCCATAGCCCTTCCTGTACACAGCCACTCTAATGTTGTACCCCCTGAAACTAACCACAGCCCCCTTTCATCGCCCAGTTCTTGCCTGTTCTCGAGTCTCTCAACCTAATCCTTAGCCATGGGCATGACTTCCTACGTTCCTTCGCCAGGATGTATACCATTCTTCATAAAATCCTACCCACCGCCCCATGCCCATGTTTTAGCAGACGGCCAAATCTAAAAAATATATTGGTTCACAAGTACTCACCCAGTAATTTCCTACCACAGGGATCATTCCCATGTAACAGACACCGTTGTAAAACATCCAGCCACCGCTACTTACTCCAAACACACCACAGGTGAAACATTCCCCATCATTGGCCTTGCTACTTGCATCGCTACACACCTCATATATCAACTTACATGCCCCCATTGCTCCAGCTCATGTATAGGTCTCACTACTAATCCACTTGCTTTCAGAATGAATGGCCACAGGCAGACAGTATACACTAACAATGAGGCCCATCCAGTTGCAAAACATGCCAGTTCCCTCAAACTGAATAATTTTAACACCCGCTTCTCAGTTAGGGCGATCAGAGTTTTCCCTGACAACACAACCTCCTCTGAACTACGTAGATGGGAATATCAGAATATCCTTAAATCCAGACATCCTCCAGGCCTCAATCTCCAATAAATTCCTCCTACCAGACCCAGCACTTATTATCTTTAACATTTATATATCTTATATTTCTGATATTTTATTTTTTAAGTGTAGTTTTTCAAAATTTGGTGTATATATGTGTTCCCTCACTCAGTTATGTTGGTCTACCACTTTCAAAGATATTATACCGTCAACAATATTGATTATCGATCCAATATTTGAGCATCCCCCCCCCCCCCCTCCTATACTACAATTTGCGCCGGTAACACCATTCACCAGACGGCGGTGGCTGTGTACACATCTGACTCCACTTGGTGTCTCACTCCTTACTTCCGCATGAATAAGGCTGTTGCCGAAATATTGCGTTATTCTGTGCGTTTGTTTTTTTATGTTCGCCATCCCAGCCGCCTTCATCTTTGGTAAGTGTTGGGTCATATTTCCCTATCAATCCTTATTTATATATAATATTTATATATTGATAGTCTTCTTGGGAGACTAGCTGAGTAATCAAGGTATTTCCACACGATATTTCGGCGATCTGAAACTCCATCACCATCTTCTGGTGAAGTGTCGGATCCATTGGATGGCTGGGTTTTAATAGCCTCTGAATATGCATGTGGTTAACGTGCGCACTGCTGGTTCTGACTCAGTCAGTGCCTGGCGGTGGAGTGGGGGTAGTGCCAGTAGAAGGCTGGCGTAGGTTCAGTTGGTCTGTGGCCTCCGTGCTGTGCACTTCAGCACGCTGATGACGTACTGCATTAATTACTGGCATCCAAGCTTCACTTAGTTGGTACCCAAAGTCCTGGTTAGCAAGATTGGGCATGGTGCGAATTTCAACTGCTTCGGTAAAAATACTGTCCCAGAAGTTTCTGGTAAGTTCCAATAACACAGTATTTTCAAAGTTGAAGCCATGGCCCTGTACCAGGCTGTGTTCCGCTACTGCAGATTTTTCGCTCTGCTCCAGACGCACTTATCGGAAGTGTTCCAGACATCGCTGGCTAATGCACCATACCGTATGGCCCATGTATCTCTTTCCGTATTCACAAGGAATGTTCTAAACTCCCAGTGTTTGGAGTGCAAGATCATCCTTGGGGGCAGTAGGAAGATGGTCTTTATCCCATTTTTGGCCAGAACTCTACCAATCCTCGACGTTGCAGCACCAGAGTATGGCAAGAAGGCTAGGTGATGCTGTGGCTCGTTCTTGGTGTTATTAAGCCTGCGTCTCAGTTCTCAGAATGCCAATCTTATCTGATGCTCCGAGTACCCATTGCATCTGAAGGTCTGCAATAGATGGTCAACTTCGCCCGGGCCAGAAACTTCTGGGACAGTATTCTTACTGAAGCAGTTGACATTCACACCACACCCAATCTTGTCTACTGGGACTGCGGATACCAACTAAACGAAGCTTGGATGCCAGTCATTAATGCAGTACATCGTCAGAGTGCCGAAGTGCTCAGCACGGTGGCCGCAGACCAACTGAACCCACGCCAGCTTCCTACTGGTGCTACCCCCACTCCACCACCTAGGTGCTGATTGAGTCAGCCAACCAGCTGTGCGCACATTAACCAGGCGCGCATTCAGAGGCTATAAGAACCCAGCCTTCCGACAGATCCAGCACTTCACCAGAAGATGGTGACAGAGTTTCAGATCACAAAATATGTGTAAACACCTTTACTACTCGGCTAGTATCCCAAGAAGAGTATATCAATTCTCAGCGACGAGAAAAACTTCGTTCTTATATATATATTTGATTGACCAGATGGCAGTCGGCGTGTGAACGTTTGACACCACCTGGTGTCTCACTTCTGGCAAGAATAAGACTAGCCTCTGAAATATTGTCTCTCTTGTGCTTCTCTTTTTATGTTTGTCATTCCCAGCCAACATCATCTATGGTAAGTGTTGGGTCTTATTTCCTAAGTTTTATTGCCTCAAGCATTTTCCTGCTGTACAGGGTGATTCAAAATGATTGTCAGGGTTTCATGAATTTTTTACCGGCTGTGTACTAAACATACAAGTATTATCTTTACATGGATGAATAGACAAACCCTCAAAGTTTTTTTTTTTTTTTTTTTTTTTTTTTTTTTTTTTTTTTTAGTAGCCGCTAATCTTGTAGTTACGTTTTGTTCCGCCAGATGTCAGTGTTTGCAATATGGCAGCTAACGCTATAGCGAAGGTTTTTTGCACTCTAGATTTTCACCGTTGTCCAACGGCACTTTCGAAAAAAATTTATGAAGGATGCACCTTCAGACAATTCCATTCGGAGGTGGTTAGGCACAGTTCGTTGAGAAGGGCTGCTTATGCAAAGGGAAAAGCAGTGGGCGTCCTTCTGTGTCGGAAGTCGACGTGAACCGCATCAGAGAAGCTTATCAACGTAGCCCGCAGAAATCAACAAGAGGCAGCAGAGAACTGAACATTCCGCAAACCACAGTTTGTCGCGTGTTACGAAAACGCCTAAAAATGAAAGCCTATCGTCTAGGGCTGCTTCAGGCTTAACACCCGACGACCATCGCAAACGTCTCACGTTTTGCAACATTATGCAAGGAAAAAATGGAAGAAGATGGGTTTTGTAAAAAACTCATTTTTAGTGATGAAGTGAACTTTCACTTGTGCGGGAAAGTTAACAAGCATAATGTGCGGATTTGGGGGACAGAAAATCCCAGTGCTTTTATTGAACACCAGCGTGATCCTCCAAAACTGTGTGTGTTCGCTGCTGTTTCCAAGGCGAAAGTGTACGGCCCGTTCTTCTTCAATGAACAGAAAGTAACAGGGCTAACTTATCTCGATATGGTCTCTGGTCTGAATGGTTGCTGCCTCAGCTGAAAGAGGTGGATGATTTCATATTCCAAGAAGATGGTGATCCACCTCATTTCCATCGGTAGGTCAGAACATTTCTCAACAAACAATTGCCGCAGCGATGGATAGGACGCGGAGCCGACAGTGACCAAATTCTCATGGCTTGGCCACCTCGTTCACCATGTGATGTTTTTCTGTGGGGTTACGTCAAGGATCAAGTTTATCTTCCTCCTCTACCTGCGACTATCCCACAACTGAGAGAACGGATCAGGGCCGCCTTTCTAAACATTTCTGATGACATGCTGCATCGCGTGTGGGATGAAATGGACTATCGCATAGATGTGAGCAGAGTGACACAGGGCGCACATATCAAACATTTGTAAAAAAACTTGACGAGTTTCTTTACACATCAAAATAAGATTCAAATTCGTATCTCAATGTTCTAAGTGTAAGAATTTTTTAAAACCCCGACAATCATTTTGAATCACCCTGTATTTGTTATTGCAGTTTGTTCAAGCCCCACATCCATGATCTAAAGGTAAGTGGAGACTCATTTCCCTATCCTAATTTGTTATTCCTTTTTGCTAATTAGTGCCTTTCATTTCATATATATATCTCAGGGATACACAACACTTATCTTCCGGCTATCTACTACACATGCCTCTTCTTTCCATCTCCATCCTGGTAACAATTGACGTCAAGTCCTTGTACACAAACATTCCACACTGTCATGGAACATTTTCTGTATCAGCACCCACCCAACAACCTCCCTATGACATCTTTCCTCCTCAAATTGGCCCAGTTGATTCTCATCAATAACTACTTCCCCTTCGAAGATAACATCTATCTTCAAACCTGTGGTACTGCCATAGGCACCCTTATGGCCCGCTCTTATGCTACCTTTTTATGGGCCATCTGGAGCAAACTTTTCTGGAGGAAGTGCCACTGAAACCCTACATTTGGCTTAGATTCTTAGATGATATCCTTTATGATTTGGACGTATGGTGAAAACAACCTTCTAAATTTCCTGAACCATCTTAATTCCTTTAGTATGCTTAAATTCACATGGACCTACTCCCATACCCAGGCCACATTCTTGGATGTGGATTTGTCCCTCTCCAGTGTCTAACTCAACTCCTCAGTCTACATCAAACCCACCAACCTTCAATAGTATCTCCATTTTGACAGCTGCCACCTGTACCATGCCAAACGCTCCCCTTGGCACTCGGGGTAGTCATATACGTTCCAACCAACAGTCCCTCGTGCATTATTCAAACAACATTTCAGAAGTATTGATAATCACAACTATCTTTCAACTTTGGTTAACAAACAGCTTTCATGAGTAACATTACAACCTACTCAGCCCTCCAATCCTCCCAAACCCACAAATATCAATCACAATCCAGTCCTGGTTACACCAATACTACCCAGGCCTCGAATCCATTAAAAAAATCCTTCAGCAGGGTTATGATTTCACCTCCCCACAAATGAGATCCATTCTTCCCAAAATCCTCCGTGTCCCTCCCAGAACATGTTACAGCAGGAATTCTAACCTCAGCGAACTCCTAGAACATAGAATTGCCAGGTTGATGAATCAGTTTTTTGAAGAATCTCTTTCATCATTTCAGCAAGTATTAAAAAACTACTACTGACTAATTAAGTATGGTAATTATGGAGGTCAGGATTGTGCCTTTTTTAGGTTAAGGGAATGGAAATAGATGTTCAAAATGGTACTGATAGTAGATCCATGATGTAAAAAAATCACAAATGCTAAAGAAATCAATGAAGCTGCTGAAAAAATAACTGACTGCTGCTGATTACTGCTGAAAATATCACATAGCCAGTAATAAGGGTGTTACCATTGAACTGTAGAAGTACAATGAACAAAGTAATAGAATTTGCAAATTTAAGAGAGATACATAAACCACGTGTAATTGTAGGTTAAAAGAAGAAGTAATAGACAATGAGGTTTTTCCCGATGGTTACTGTGTACCGCAGAGAGAGAGAGAGAGAGAGAGAGAGAGAGAGAGAGAGAGAAAGAGAGAGAGAGGGAAAGAGAGAGAGAAGGGCAGTTGGTGGAGGGATTTTTCATACTGGTTATCAAAAACTATTACATTTCATAGACCATGATCACAAGTTACTTGGGGTAGATTTCTGGGGTAATAAAAAAAGGGTGAAAAATCAGGGTATTCACTGCTTATCGCAATGGAAGAATGACTGATGAGACTCTTGGTGAGAAATTAAATTCATACTCAAATTCCAGAGGTGAGAATAGAATGGTCATTATTGGTCAGGATTTAAATTTTCCAGGTGTAAACTGGGTAGAATGTAAGATTACTAACAAAAGGGAACAGAGATTTACAAATACCTTAATAAGGGAAATCATAGAACAGAACATGTTGGATATCTTCCTAATAAAGCCGGATGATAACCTTGTGGGGTGTCAATTAATTGAAGGAATAAGTGATCACGAAATAGTTCTAATGGATACTAAAGGATTCAGTAAACAAGTAATAAAAATTTAAGGGAGAAATAGTTGCAATTATAGAAAAGCAAAGATTTTGAACTTGAAGACATATTTCAGGCAAAGTTTCAGCAAATGGAAGGATGGCCAAGTACAGTAGAGTTAAGGTGGGAAGAGCCAATTGACCAGAACATTTGGAACTAGCACTCACATTCTCCAAATAAATGCAGAAGGACTAATAAATGCTAAATGTGAATACCTTAGTAAACTAGCTACTGACCTCAAAACTTACATCTTAGCAGTTCCAGAAACACACGACTGAAAAAGATTTGGAAAGCAGAGGCAAGATTGCAGGACACTCGGATCAGCAATGTATGCCAAAAGTAACATTTACAATATCTCAGAAACGAGCAGTCGAAAAGTCAATGGAATAGAAATAATTACTGCCAAACTCAACAATTTAACTATAGCATCAGTGTAAAAACCATCTCTTTCCAACCGGCCCACAACTCGGCTCTGAACCAAAGGTCCACAGTCTGTTCTATCGACAATGCTGCAGGTGGTTAACTCAGCCGAAATCTTGCGGTCATTAACCACAGAGCTTACCCTATGAGCAAGCCACCGGAAGGAAGAGAGGATACCCTCCGACCCAAGGTGGCAAGCATCATTGGTGACGACATGAGCTACAATCCGCAGCTGGCTACACCTCGTCCGCTCAATGGCATCCGGGATGGCCTGTTTCACATCTTGGATCAGACCACCCGGAATACCACAATGAATGGACATTGGACTTCATCCCCGACCCATTCGTCATGTCCCTAAGGGGTTCAATGATATGCCTAACGTTGGAGCTACCTGTCACCAGAATCCCCTTCTGTGATCGCTCAGACCTAGCAGGCGAGGAGGCTGGTAACTCGCAGATTGACGATTGTGGAACTGAATCAGATCCAGACAACACATCAAACTTATTGGACAGTGGTACAGGCTTGCCCTCCAGGGATTCAGACCTGTACGCTTGCCCTCGCATGCGGCGTCGATGTCCGGAAACCACGCACCAGACACCGTCAGGTGACTGCCACACAGGCTCCAAAGTCTCAGCCTGGACTGCAGGTACGATGTTTGGTAGAGAAGAACATGTGAGAACACTAGCTTCGTCAGGGTCACCCCTTCCACATCTGCTGCAGTCACCTACGGCAGCTTCCTGTCTTGTAACTTTCGTTAGCAAAGCTGCAAGCTGAGTGGGAAGATCAGCCACCTCAGCCCATGTCTGCACACAGCAGTCACAGTCCCTACATATATTACTTTGAAAACAAAAACTTCAGACAGGCTGAAAGTTGAACTAACCAAGTGATCCAAATAAACTTTTTTTTTATTTATCTGGTTAACATCTCTCTAACAGCAAGGTCTTTAGAGACGGGAAAGGATGGGGGGGGCCAAGGAATGGGAAGGAATTAGGCCATAGCCTTTTGAAGGAAGCATCCCGGCATTTGCCTGGAGTAATTTGGTAAAATCTGGATGCCTGGACGGGGATTCGAACCGCCGTCCTCCCAAACGCGAGGCCAGAATGCTAGCCGTTACACCACCACGCTCGGTCCAAATAAACTGTTCACAACTTACTACCAACCATTAGGCACGACCTAAATAAAACCTACAGAGGAGATAAATTTAGACCAGACGACATATACTGCACTAAGTAGTTAATAGGCTGCACTGATAAACAGTGTTAGCCAACCACTGTACTAAATAAAAAACGAATAAGCTCTATATACTTTCCTATAGAGAAAGCAAATAATTAAATGCAATGACGATTACAGCATGCTGCTGTAATTCAATTAACACAAATAAAGCAAACACTATCACAACACTTTAAATTAAGTAAACAGAGGGTGGCACTCGTCATGACGGTTGCTGGCGACCAACTAGCTGCTGCTCTGCGATGACAGAAGATATTATTATTATTATTATTATTGTTACTCCGCGATTCACTAAAAGTGTGTGGCGGAGGGTGCATTGCACCTATCGAAAAGGGTTATGGTTTGGAAGGGTTATAAGGGATATGGCAGGAGGCGCCCATGGGCTATTGTGAGGAACCATCCCCGCATTCGCGTGGAGTGATCTGGGAAAACCATGGAAAACCCAGATCAGGATGGCTGGAGTGCTTTATCGAAAGCTACTCCTGTCGGATTTTAAGTTTACTCGCCCGGTAAATCCTTTCTATTCCATTCCCTAATCGCTCGTGGGAAAAATGAGTACAGAAATGAATCGGTTCTGGCCCTGATTTCTCTTATCTTGTTTTCATGGTCATTTCGAGATATGAATGTTGCTGGTAGCAATATTTGCTGACTGTCATTCCGAAATACATCTGTCTTGAATTTTTCAATTAGCTTCCGTCGAGAGCAACGCCTTCGGTGTTCCAGGTCTTCCCAACCTAACTCCTTCAACATCGCACTTACGCTTTCCCTCCAACTATATATACCTGTCACGAATCGGGCGGCTCTTCTTTGGACCATCTCTAATGCCTCAATTAACCCCTTTTGATGGGGACCCCCATACAGAACAACAATACTCTAAGTGAGGACGTACTAGTGACCTGTATACAATCGATTTAACTTCCTGGGTGCATTGATTTAAATTACGACCTAGAAATCGGAGCATACGATTTGCTTTTCCCATTACATTCTCGATATGCTCATTCCACGACAAATTATTACGAATTGTTACCCCTAGGTATTTAGCAGAATCTACCGTTCTAAGGACAGTGTCATTAATCGTATATTCATAGTTAAATGGTGTCACCTTTTTACTTACACGCATGACTTGGCACTTTGTAGCGTTTAACTCCAACTGCCAATCTTTACACCACGCAATTATTTTCATAATATCGTCTTGTAACAAAGCGCAGTCGTCCTGGGTTTTGATTTCACGATAAATTATAGCATCATCGGCAAATAATCTTTTCATCCCCCCTATTATGTCGCATAGATCATTGATGTATATGAGAAACAACAGTGGCCCTAACACGCTTCCCTGGGGAACTCCAGACCCCACTTCAGTAAGTGATGAACGCTCACCGTCGAGAACTACACACTGTGTTCTGCCCTTCAGGAAGTCTGCAACCCAGTCGCATATTTGTCTAGATATGCCGTAACCGCGAAGTTTCATAAGTAACCTAGTGTGAGGCACAGTATCGAAAGCTTTTTTAAAGTCTAATAGAACCAAATCAACCTGGGATTGCTCATCTATAATTCGGCACAAGTCATGAATTAGAAGTGCAAGTTGTGTTTCGCAGCATCGGCCTTTTCTGAATCCATGTTGATTTGGATTTAAAAGCTCACCTTCATCCAAGAACCGCATGACATTTGAATAGATGATATGTTCTAAAATCCTGCAAAATATTGAAGTTAACAAGATCGGCCTATAATTCTGAGGATCATTAACATTCCCATTTTTAAACACTGGAGTTACGATAGCGGTTTTCCATTCGGCTGGTATTTTTCCTTGATCCAGAGAGACGGTATACAATTTCATTAAATACGGTGCAATTTCCTTTGCGTATCTTGAGTAGAATCTTGTAGGAATACCGTCTGGTCCTGGAGCCTTATTGGTTTTTACATTCAAAAGCAGTTTAGTTATTCCCTCGACATCAAGAGCGAGATCATTCATAATTTTGTCGGTACGATTGTTAAATATCTTACTACAACACTTTAAAATAAAATACACAGAAATGGTGGCACTTGACTCGACAGTTGCTGGAACTCAACTAGCAGCTACTCTATGACGACAGAAGATATTCAAAGATAAGATCTAACTACAACACTTTAAAATAAAATACACAGAAATGTCGGCACTTGACTACACGTAGCCGATAATCATCAAATATTAACTATATAATAATCATCCTCAACAGTTTCCAGCCACTGGCCGGGTCTACATCAAGCACAAGCCTCCCCATTTCCTTGTTTCTTGCCAGCACCTCTAGGTCACCACCTTGTTCCAGTCCTCTCCTCTCTTCTGTACCCACTCCTCCACTTCTTTCAGCCATCCATCTCTTGGTCTTCCTCTCGGTTGTTTTTCTTTCCATTTTAGTAACTCCCATTCTACCTCCTAAAAACTTCATTTCGCTTGCTTGTACCCTGCTGATGTCCCGCTTCTTCCCTGTCCATGTTTCAGCAGCATATATCAAGATAGGCACATATGTGTGATAAATTACTCTTTTGCTTCTCTGTGGCACACCTTTGTTCCATATCGGGCTACTAATGCTCCTTAGAAACTCCTCTGCTTGTCTTCCTCTTTCACTTATCTCGTCATCATTTCTTCCATATTCCTCTAATACATTCCCCAAGTACTTGACCTTCTTTAGTTGTTCACCTGCAATCACAATTCCCTGGGTTATCCTATTCTTCTTTCTGGTTGTTACCATGTACTCACATTTCCTTACATTAAATTTCAGGCCATATTCCTCCACACTCTCTGTCCATACATCCAACTGCAGCTGCACTTCTTCATCACCTCCCAGATCATCAGATCGTCAGCATAAGTCATCACCTTCACGTTCTCCTCTCCCATCCTTACTGCCACCTTCCGCATTATATCATCCATGATTACAATAAAGAGTAGTGGTGAGAGGGCACTTTCTTGTTTTAGTCAATTCCTTTGTTTCAGCCAATCTGTTCTTCCTTCCCCTATTTTCACATAGCTCACATTTCCTTGGTTCAGTTCATTCTCCTGATGATTTCTTTGGGAACTCCTCTGTTCTCCAAGGCCTTCCATACCTTACTCCTGTGTACACAATCATATGCTTTATCAATATCGAGAAATACCAATAGTAGATCCTTTCGATACTCAATGTTTTTCCTGCAGCTGTCTCACAGCAAATATCAGGTCTACCGTCGATCTCTCCGATCTGAAGCCGTACTGCTCTTCCCTTAGCCCTTTTTCCACCCTGTCATGTATCCATTTTTCAATGATCTTCTCATACACTTTGGCACAGTGGCACATCAGTGTAATCCCTCTACAGTTTATAAACTCCTTCCTGCTCCATTTTTTGAATGTGGGTATAATTATTTCTTTTTTCCAGTCTTCAGGAGTTGCACCCTGATTCCATACCTTTCTCATCACGTATAGCCACCGCTTTCCTACTACTCCTGCTGCCCTTATCATTTCCACGCTCACTTCATCAATGCCTAGTGCCTCTCCACCCTTCATCTTACCCAGAGCTGTTTGCACTTCTTCCCAAGTTAAATCCTTCTCTTTCTCTCCTACATGGCTGTAATTTTCCTGCTTCTCCTGAATGATTGTATCATCCTGTAACAAATCTGGGTTCAGTAAGGCTTCAAAATGCTCCTTCCACATCCTTTTTAGTCTTTCTGGTCTGTTTATTTCCTTTCCATCTCTATCTAGCATGTTGACATTATCTAACGGTCCCTTCCTCTTCCTTTTTACCATTCCATATAATACTTTCTTATTTCCTTTGCTATCTTCTCCCATCATGTTGGTACATTTCTCCAGTCACTTCCTCCTTTCCGCCGTTGCTATTTTTTGCCTCCTTTTCTTCACACAGTCATCCTTTGTCTCCTGTGTCCTCTGCTTGAACCATTTCCTAAAGGCCCTGTTCTTGAGTTCCACTGCTGTTTTTACTCTATCATTCCACCATGCTGTTTCTTTACACCTTTTGGCATTACCAGTCCTTCCACACACTGTTTCTGCTGCTTGAACTAATGTCGTTTTAAAATATTTCCACTCTTCTTCCACTGCAGGTATCTTACTCCTTACTATTCTCTGGTATTCCTCTTCATTATTCTTCTCTTTCAATTTCCATACCCATAACCTCCTATCTTGTTTTCCTGATTTTCTCCTCTCTGCCACAATCCTTAGCTCCATTACCAATCACTATATAATGTCTCTGATGGTATTAACTTCAGATCTGCCACACTTTTCTTCAATTTATCATTAAATATAAAGTAGTCCACAACTGACTTCCTCTACCAATCACTACTATACCGGGTTACCTTGTGGCTCTCTTGCTTTTTGTACCAGGAATTTCCTATTTTCAATCCATTTGCAGATCTCCCGTAGCCTTTCCCCTTCTTCATTTCTGCCACCCCATCCTTCTGTCCCTATTACTTCCTCATACCCCTGCCTTACTGTGCCTACATGAGCATTCCGGTCTCCCATAATATTTTGCCCATTTAACTGTCTCTGCAACTCCTACTCAAACTCCACCTTCTCTTGGATTGGACAGCCTACTTGTGGGGTGTATACTTGCACTGCATCCAGGCTTTTTCCTTTGACCGCCATCGTAATCTTCATCATTTGGCCACTATACTGTCACTAATCTCTTCCACTTCCTCTTTCATCCCCTCTCTCACAACAACCCCTACTCCATTTCTCCTCCCTTCCTCATTTCCATTCCAGTATAGTTGGAAACCATTCCTCAACCCTTTCTTTTACACTTTGTATCACCCAACCCCAAAATTATCCAACCTCCTCCTCTCCATCATGTCCACAATTTCCTCCACTTTCCCAGTTAATGTCCCTATATTCAAGGGTACAAATCTTAAACCGTTTCCATACCCACGTCTTCTGTCCATTTCTCCGTCCTTTCTGAGGTTTGTTTTTGTTTTGCAAGCAAGCTCTCTCCACCGGCTTGCTTAAACTATATAATAAATGAGTAAAAACATTCAAAATATGGGCATTTCCATACAAGTTATGATTCAAGAAAGATGTATATGTTCCTTGCAGCTCTTTCTCAGGTTTCATTCTGCATTGGTATGACGTATAGGGAAGAAGTATCAGCACACAAATGTTTTTAATGTTCAGCACTGGCAGTAGCACACATTACACCAAAAGGATTAATCGTTGAACTGTCTACAATACTAATAATCTAATGTATTTTGCTTGATAGCTAATTACAATAACACGCAGTATCAGTTCTCATTCTGGACCACCATGAGAGCCCTGGATCAAGAGTGTAAAAATTTAGTACAAGGCCAGGTGAGTGTGCTTACAGCAATCATGGGATATATGTTTTCATTGAGTAGGTTGGCAACTATATTTTTCAGCTTATTAAACTTACTGCACAGTTCTGTTATAGGTTTCTGAGCTATAACAGCTTGGTTGTTACTGAATGGTATGCCATTAGTGTAATACGACGTTCAGTGTAAAATTGTCCCTAGACTTCACATTCATTCACTTTTGGAGAAACCTTTTTTGCAATACGTACTAAGGAACATAAAATTTCAGACCAATATAACAATTCTTTCTTGGTACCTGAGGGTGCAGTTAAATTCTGACATTATTTCATTTACTTCTAAGTAGTTCCAGCAGTATGATACAAGATATTTATTTTCCAGTGATCCCAATATAAGAGACTGGCTCTGTGGGATAAGGAAAGTTGTCAATTTACAGTTAAACAATTGCATAACAATATAATACAGGCACCAGAAGGTGTACGATCATAGCATACATGGTACATCAATTAAATGGAATCTGTAGTATTATTTACTAATAGTAAAGCTCTAAACCCTGTCAAGTCTTCATATAATTGAATATCACCATTATTGTGACACACGAAAGAGCCAATTACTCTGACCAGTAATATACAAACTTAAGTAACAATAATTACCAGCTGGTTCCTGCTAAGAATACTAATTTACATTTTGGTTTCAATCCAAAAGAAAGGGGGGGGGCGATATTTAGCATAATTAGAGCAAATAACTCATAAGCACCACCAATGAATAGAGCGCTAGCTATGAGTGTAGATTTATTCCTAAATATATTATCTCTAAATTATGACACCCAAGACAGCGCCTGTACCAACCGACTATATCTAAGGAACGGAACTGCAAGCAAAACTTCTTACGAGAACTAAAGAAAGTGCAATATGAGATATAACACAAGTAACTATTTAAATGTAAACAACCAAGACTTACTTTGAAAGGCGAGCAGTCCAAATTCCACAGCCTGGTCGTAATTCCCTTAACATGACTGCTTTTCCTAAATTTGCTTTGATGTCACATAGCAGTTTGTTTGAATCATCATCCAACTCTTTGGCATACGGTAAAAACTTATTGTAAACAAGCTCTTTCTGTGGTTTATAACCTTTACTTGGACTTAACGTGTCAATGTATTCTTTATTTTCGCACTGATCCATGATGACAAGTTTCACACTACGAGAATGACTTGATCCCTCACAACGTTACTACAGTTAAGTGACTTGCATACTTTTCACTGACATCACACCACACAACTTGCTGTTTCTCACTTATTTTTCAGAGTCATCACATTGGCAGCCATAACATAAGTTTGTATACACTCTGACTTTTTGAAGTTCAACTTTGGTCGGAGAATGTATTATAAGTTATGACAGGTCAGTCATTTCTCCAAAACACTAAAAACTGTTTGTTTCAGACAAGGTGAAAATACAGTTTGGAAAAATTGAGACCATGCAGACGGCATTAAATGCTTTACTTTTCTGCTGTAAATATGGATAAAGAAAGTTCAGAAGAAATAAGTTAAATTTGTTCTCATGTTCATTTACAAGCCGACACATATACCTATCGTAAACTGGAAGAATGGATATCATCATCATCTGTGTTCGGCCCTAAGGCAGGTTTTCAAATGACTGCTCTCCATGCTCTTCTGTGTCCTGCCCTTCTCTTCATATCCATGTAGCTGCTGTTTTCTCTGATATTTTCTATAATCTTGCACATCCTTCTTCCTCTCACTCTCCTCCCACTAACTAATCCTTTTAAGGCGTCTTTTTACAAGCATCCCCCTCTCAGCAAGTGTCAACACAGTTTTTCTTTCTTTCTTTAATGACTTGGGGTAATTTTCTCCTTTCTCCAACCCTTTTCAGCACATCAACATTACTTACTTTATCCATCCAGCTTATCCTCTCCATTCTCCTCCACATCCACATCTCAAACGCTTCTAACCATTTTTCATCTTCTCGCCTCAGAATCCACGACTCTGCCCCATAAAGAGCCACACTCCTTACAAAACATTTGCCGAGTTTTTTCCAGAGCGCTTCGTCTACTTTTCCAGTTAATAGTTGCCTCTTCCTATTAACGCTTCCTTCGCTATGGCAATACAAGTTGGGGGAATCTGAAGTCTTTAGTGAATGTACTTCCAAGATATTTGGCTGACATCAGTTAATCCTATCTTAATATTTATTAGTTTTCTTCCTTTGCGAATCACCATACTCTTTAGTATTTGCTGGACTGATTTTCAGGGTGCTGTGCAAAGTACGGCCAGTAGAAAAAAACTGTTATTTCTGGATGAAAATGTGATTAACGCATTCCTTGGGCATTTCAATTTAATAAAAACTGTACGCGAAGGTAGGAAAGAAGTAATATAGTGAAAATCGTCGGGTTACGTGCGGTATTAGCCGATGTGTAGAAGCCATTTTTACCGCGAATGTGCTATTCCTCATGCTGAACACATGTTAATTTTCAAAGAGCTGTATTGGTGGACGTTGTGGTTAAGTTGAAATGCAGCCTGGACCGGAATTACGACTAATATTCCGTAGTGGATAGTAGATTTTGAACGACTAAGGAGGCCGCCATGCCGCATTCTGACTATAATGACGTCACACACGGAACGAGACGTCTATTGCCGCTAATGCCGTAATCTGCGTAACCGTTTTGACTGAATGGCAGCCTAGACCCAAATGACTACTAATATTCCATGGTGCTTAGAGGATTTTGAGTGAAGAAGACAACGGCCACACTAAATTCTAACTATAATTACGTCACAGGCAGCTCAAGATCTCTATTAACGGCAAGTTAGTAACGTGCGTAAACGTATGTTTCGGCGCGGATCACACCTTTGTTACATATTTTACAGCTTTAAGGTACACTTTTCCTTAAAGAATAAGCGCCAAGGAAGAAGCTACTAGTATTTTCAACCCGAATTAACAGTTTTTGGTTCAAGTTTACTTCGCGATACACGTCATCAGTAACTTACGATAAAATGATTGTATCAATGCGCGTGTGATTAAGGCTTTGATTTTGTAGTGACAATATTAACGAAGATTGTGGTAAGGCTGAAATTCGGCCTGGACCAGAATGAAAACATAACCTTGTCACAGCAAAAGGCAAGAGGAATTTAGTTATCAGTTATTTAAGAAACTTTCATAAGCACTATGTCACGTTGTGACGTCATGTATCGCGACGTAAATTACTCCCCAGTTTTTTCTACTGGCCGTACTTTGTACAGTAACCGATTTTCATTCCACACTCTTCACAAGCTTCATTTAGATTTTTCAGCACTTTGTTTAGAGTTTGTTCGCTTTCTACCAGCAAGACTATATCATCGGCAAATCGTATACACTCTATTCTCTTTCCATCAATTCGCACTCCTCTTTTCCCACCTAAGCATTTATAATAATGTCTTCTAGATATAAATTGAATAATAATGGGGAAGGCAAAACCCTTACCTTACGCCTCTCCCAATACTGCTTTCTCCCGACATCTCGTTTCCAATGTTTATTCTTACTTTTTGCTGTAAATTTAGATTCTGTACCATCCGTCTCTCCTTCCAAACTACTCCTTTCCTTCTGGGTATAAATTGAACAATAATGGGGAAAGGCAATAACCTTGTCTTACGCCTCTCCTAATGCTGCTTTCTCCCCACATCTCGTTTCCGATTTTTATTCGTACTTTCTGTTTTAAATATATGTTCTGTATCAACCTTCTCTCCTTCCAATTTATTCCTTTCCTCTTCAAGATATCCATCAGCTTTTTCCATTGCACCCTGACAAAAGCTGTTTCCAAGTCAATAAAGAAGGCATAAATTTATCTTACTTTCTCAATATATCCTTCCCCTATGATTTTTAACAGACCAATAGCATATCTTGTTCATTTTCTAAATCCAAAGTGTTCTTCTCCAATCCATCTATCTAACTTTCTAAATAGCGATATGTTCAGCATTCCCAACAACGCTTTAGCTGCGTGTGAAATTAGAATAATGGTCCCATGCTCTTCACGTTTATTTCTAATTTTTTTCCTCAATTGGTAACATTACCGTTGCAAGAGAGTTATCTGGCGAGTCCCTTTGTCACATACCTCATTACAAATGTAAGCTATCTCCCTCATTCCAATTATCAAATCCACATGGCTTCCGATTCTTCATCTCCTTCAGAGCCTTTTCTACTTCTGCCTCCAGGATGTCATACCCCTTTCCATCCTCTGTTACCTATTCCTCTTCTTCAATTTCACTTGGTATTTGATCCCCCTTATACAGGCACTCTATAAATTCTTTCCATCTACTCAACACCTCATATTTCCTCACATTTCCCATTCATCAATCAATCTCTTGCTTTTTCAGATTATCTTCTAAATTCACTGTTCCGTTTTTTATACCTCTTCCATTCTTTTTCATTTTCCTCATTTTTCAACTTTCTCCGTTCTTCCAACTTTTTCAACACGTTTTCTGTTATCCATTCTTTCCTGATGCTTTTGGTCTATCTAACTCCTAGAATTTCTTTGGCAGCTGTCAGTAGCCCTTCCCTCATTTTTATCCATTTTTCATTTAGGGCAGAGTGGGGAGGAATGGGACAATTTGTGTTGGAGTTTTTTTCGGAGTTGTGGTAACATTGGAAGTTCATGAACTATGGATGTATTTAGCACATGTATATGATTATATACTGTATAACTATTTTTACAAAATCCGCAATAACAGCAACGGAATCTTCGATTTTTGAACAAAAGTGACATTGTCCCATTCCTCCTTCATGCAGGAGGAATGGGACACTACCTTAATTTTTAAATAAAATGACGAAGAATGTTAATCTTGGAATAGTTCAACATGAAAAAAGATAAGTTAGGTTAAGCAACTAAAAAAATTATGGTCTAACAGAAATATATGGTGCATAGAAAATTGTTTATCAGAGTGTAGGAAATTAAACACTTAAATTGATTCTGAAGTGAAAAATGTTGCTGGTACTTTTAGTTCCACCAATGATAGGAGTAGACATCTTCAAAATAATATCATTTTCTTCTTGTGAGACCCATATCTTCAACATGGATAAACAAATGGCATTGACTTGTCCCATTCCACCTGCAGACCATTGTCCCGAACATCCTGCAAGGAACCATTTTGAAATGTACGTGCATGGAAAACAAACCACTGATCACAAAGCAGAAAAGTGTGGTGTTAAGAGTTAAGTAATCTTCAAAATATATGCTATGTTCATATACTAATGCATTTTGACCTTCTCTGTTGTGTTAAAAATGAGAAAAAAATGTATACAACTCACTCAATGGCGATAAATACCTTTTTTAACACAAAATTAGGAGTCCACAACTTTCAACGTCGTAACTTCACTGGCTACTGAGGCACTGCTAGTCCTATCTATGATGAAAATTTGGAGTTAACACAGGTGGTAGATTTGAAAATATCACAGGTGTCTCATTCCTCCCATGTCCCATTCCTCCCCACTCTCACTTATACATTTTTTAACTGTTCCTCCTTTATAATTTTGCACAAACCTTTCTTCCAGTTCCAATGCTTTATCTTCCTCCTTTAGTATTTCCAATTTCGGTCACTCTCTTGCTAGGCTTCTCAGTACTTTCTTCAACTTGTGTTTCTCCTACTACGAAGTTGTGATCTGAATTTATGTCCGCTCCTGGATATGCTTTAGCATTCTTCAGACATATCTTAAACCTATTTTGTATCAGAATATAGTTCAGCTGGTACCTTTCTCCATTCAAATTAGAGATCCATGCATAACGTCTCCTTTTGTGATTTTCAAAAAAAGTGTTACCAACCACTAGGGCATTTACTTTACAAAAATTAATTAGTCTTTCACTCCTCTCATTTCTTATCCATAGTCCAAATTTTCCTATTATATCTTCTTGTTTTCCTTCATCTACCACGGCATTCCAGTCTCCCATAATGATGATACAAGCATTTCTGTTCTCTTTTTCAACAAATTCTTCATCTTCGTATAGTATTCATCTACCTCCTCATCTCTATGCTGGATAATTGGTATGTATACATGTATTAATACCATATCTTTCGTACTACCCTGCGTTCTTACATTAATATATTGCACCTTCGTAACCTTATTCTCACTCAGTTTTCACTATTCTTCTCTTCTCCCGAATAGAAATCTCCACTTCCTACCTCATCGTTTCCTCGCCATCTCAATTCACATATGCCAAGTGCATATAAACCATTCTTACTCATCTACTATTTTGCATTTTCTAGTTTTCCTGCCTACAATTATGTTCGTAAATGACATGTTCCAATCCTTATAGTTCTTTACTTATCTGTCCTTTATTCTTTTTAAAGGCATTACCTTCCCGGAGATCCGAATGAAGGGAAGTTTAATCTCCAGATTCTTCTACATGAAGATCCATTCCATGTACTACTAGGGAAACATAATGTGGCAGTAACCCATGCCTTTCCCACATAGACAGTAGATTGCCCATCCCAAAATCAGCCACTCACTGTGAGTCAGACGCTATTTGTAGCCGCCCCTCTGGGGTACAGTCGCTATGTACACTCTTTATTTTAGCCCGGAGTGTACGGGTGCCTCTTCCGCCAGCTTCGCCTTTCTAAAGGTCTCGGTTTCCGCTGCCGTTGAGGTCTTCTCTGTTACCCTAGCAAGAGGCCCTCACATGGTGCTATCAAATGGAGCCAATTCACCCAAGGTATTTTTAACGTGGTATTACTGTCCCGACTCTTCCTTCCCCCCCCCCCCCCCCCCGCATGAGAAGTGGGGCCCTGGATTTGTCACCGGTTTAGCGCAGTTGGATGTATATCATACTGAATGTAACTGTCATTATTAATCAACAAGAATTGATACGTATCTCAGGCGGTGGAGCGACTATAATCTTCAATTCCCGATGAAGTCGACGATTTTACGTCGAAAATCAACGTCTGGAACGTCTTGCCACGCCCACTAAATCTGCTATACAATGAGTACCGATCCAGGAAACTCCACGATGGAAGTCAAAGTAAACAGGAACGTGACACTGACCCTCTCATCTCCAATCTCAGTGCCGCATTACAACGTACAATCCTTTAAGCCCGATCACGACATTGCCTTTGAACGTGAATGCTTCTTTCCCAGTCGATACTGGATTACATCCCATAATTACGGGCGATATGAAAAGTCTACTTTGTAACGATTAGAACTTAAAAACTAAGAAACAGAGGACAACAGCGGCGTTTGACAAATAAAGATTGGAACGAACATATTAGCCAACATTTCTCCAGCCCATTACACATCGCACGAAAGGGAGGCGATTTGTCATGTAATGAAATGGTGACTGAGTGCGCGCTAGTGTATTTAGAAAGCACCTTCGCTCGTTTATATTTTTATCTGAGTCGTAGTAATATTCTTTCGTATGAAATATACTACTGCTTCGTATGAAATATACTACTGTATACAATTTAAGACAATTTCCAGATCTATAAAAGTAAATTTAGAAACAAAAATTGGAATACATTCAAAGTTAAATTGTCCATCTAAGTAAGAATGTGGAAGCATAATACAGATAGAATTGAAGCAAACCCTGTTGAAAATGCGGAGAGGTGTCGAATGAGTAAGTAAGCCGAGCGTTAGAATGTCATGCGGGCCAAAAAGTTGGCCTGGTGTCGATAATCGCCGAATTTGTACACTCCTTGTGCCTTTAGATAATTACCTAGCTTGTTTATCGAGTGAGTTGAGCCAAAATAGTAACGTTTCGTTTGAAATACACTACGGTAGGCAATTTAAGAACATTACCAGATTGTTACAAGCAAAAATTGTGATAGAAAATGTCAAAAGTAGAGGATAAGAATATGAAAGCACAATCAGCTAAACGCTGGTAGAATTGAAGGAAACTCTTTTGGTTATGCGGAGAGGTGTCAGCCGACTGCAATAGGAAGCCGAGCAAGAGAAGGTCATGTGGGCTCTAATCTGGGGGGGGGGGGCTCCGATAGTCGTGAACTTCCCAGAAGAACACAATGTTACAACAGTCGATCAGCCTCAGTTTTTATTATTATTATTATTTACCTTCCGCTGAAAGATATGTTGTAACAAATAGGTACTGATTAGCAGTTTTTCTTGAGTAACTAAATAAAATGTTTAGTAGTTAGATAGTAGTATTTGCGTATTTAAACATAATGTTTAGTTAAAACTAATATTTGTTGTTTTACTGGCTATTTATTTAAAGAAAGGCGCATTCACGTTGAAACTGGCGGCAGCTCCTACAATTATCTTCGTAATTTTTTCTTGTCAACGGGGGGAGGGAGGACCGCGAGAAAACTGTGCCGTTCCTGTGGACGACACCTTAGCTCTACACCATCGGAACTACTAAGTCTCATCCAGCTCCTCTTAGATTTGAATACCTTTATTCTAAAATCACATAGTGAATTTCATCTGAGATTATTATAACTGATAATAAATCATTTACATTTTTAATAACAAAATTGCTGCAGATAGGAAATTCTGTTTTGACGGAAGGGGGAGAGTGGTACCCGGAGAAACCACCACATTTGCAACCACATTTGTTAGAACAGGAGAGTTAATCATAAGGGTGGAATGTTTGTGTTACCATCTGCATGTGAAACATATAAATTGTGTTTTGTACGACAATTGTATTGTTGTTTGTGAAATGTGTAGCTTATGAGAAGGAAATTCGGAATCGTCCCATCAAACGTCTAGACGATTGCAGGAAAACGCCGTTTCCCACAATCAGGTTGGCCAGTATGCGCAGTCCAGAACTGATTCGGGCCTGGTCTCGTTGTACATCCCCATTCCAGCGTAGTAGCCTATTAACGTACGTAACCAACAATAAATTTCTCCATGATGAAAAAAATTCATTAGTGCTGGTAACTTTTATTAAAAAAATAGAATTCGCATCATTTGCTATATATATATATATATATATTAATAAAACTGTGGCTGAGTTAATCCTCAGTCACAATTTTTGCAAATATTGCTTTGCGGCTTTACTAACATTAGTATCCGTTCCTGCCGCAGAAGAACTGAAGGAACTCTTTAACTTTTTGGTTTTGGATAAATTTATGCTGTAATTGGAAAACAATTTTCTAATAACAATAGCGCTAAGGAATATGTAGTAGTGGAGTTTACATGGAGGTCGAATTTCGCAAAGAAGGTATCTGTATCTAGGAATAATGAAAGAAATATGAAGAAAACTTTTTGAAGCGAAACTTCCTTGTGCGTGCCCGAGAGAAATTTATTTGCGTTACGTGCAACATCAAGTTTCTGTACTTGAGCGTCTAACGTTCTGCGCCTACTCACTTAACTTTCTGCGCATGCGAAACGATATTGTCATGTCATTTAAGCTTGTGTTAAACTGTGTGTATTCGGTACATAGTTTTGAGTTAGTTTGCGTAAACATATGTGTTTAATCAGTATTCCTAAACTGAATCAAAAATGTTGAAGTTTAGATTGCCTTAATACTCAAAGAAAATCGCACGTCGACGTCAGACGGTATACACTTATCAGACAGAACATTACGACTATCTACCTACTATCGATATAAATCCGTCCAGGGAATAGCAGTTTCACCCGACGAGGAATAACTGCTAGTCAAACACACGCACGGTGCACGTAGTATCAGTGAACATGCTATCCGTGTCTAGAATGGGGAAGGCGCGCGATCTGAGTTTTATCTAGGACTGATTGTGATGGCCCGGAGGCTCGGCAAGATCATTATGAAAACTGCACGAGTTGTCGGATGTTTGAGGAGAGCTGTGGTGAGTGTCTTCAACAAGTGGCGAAACCAAGGTGAAACCACTTCCAAACGTCGAGGGGTTGGGCGGCCACCCCTCGGACGTCGCAGGCTGGACAGATTGGTAAAAGCAGGCGGCGAACTGTGGCGGAACTAATTTCAGACTTTAATGCTGGCCAGAGTATAAGTGTGTCTCACCCCACAGTACACCGAACACTCCTAATAATGGGCCTCCGCAGCCGACTAACCAATCATCATCAGCAACTGCTACTGAAATGGGCACGTGACCATCGTCACTGCACGTTGGCACAGTGGCAGAACGTTGCATAGTCAGTTGAATCCCAATACCTTCTTCATCATGCTAAAGAGAGGGTGCGAATCCGTCGTTTTCCATGGGAACAGCTTCTTGACACCTGTACTTCGGGGCAGAGACAAGCTGCCGGCGGCTCAATTATGCTCTGGGAAACATTCAGGTGCGCATCCATGGGTCCAGTGGAGCTCGTTCAAGGCACCATGACGAACAAAATGTATCGTATACTGGTTTCAGACCACGTAAACGTTTCCAAACAGTAGTGGCATTTTTCAGCTAGATAATGCGCCATGTCACAAGGGCAGGAGTATGATAGAGTCATTCGAGGAACACAGTGACGAGTTGCAATTGATGTGCCGGCCCCCCCAATTCGCCAGATCTAAACCCGATCGAACACATTTGGGATGCGATTGAACGTGGCATCAGAGCTCATCGCCTCCCTTCCCGGAATTTACAGGAATTGGGTGACTTGTGTGTGTAGATGTGGTGCCAACTCCCTCCAACGACCTATAAAGGCCTCATTGCTTCCATACCAACACGCGTCGCCACTGTTATCCGTGCCAAAGGTGGACATACCGGCTATTAGATAGGTGGTCATAATATTCTGATTGATCAGCGTATCTACATAGAGGAGGAGTCACCATTATTACACCCTGATGCATGCAGCAGTATTCTAGTTGATTTTTTATTGGTTGCTTTTGTTTAATTTTATTTGTTCGACGTCAGAGACATATTATCCTAAAGGCGTAAGGGGTTTACTTTAATTATTTGTCATGAGTACTGCTTTCAAGAGAAAACGTTTTAGTGGTCATAACTTATCAAACAGAAGATGAACATAAGCCGATAAAATAAAATGAGGTTATAGAACAAACCTAAATAACACAAACGTTTTTCATTACAAATGATGATTCTGATTCTTCTACAAGTAATTTATTTTCTATTGACAAAGAGGGGAATCAAATTTCTTTAGTGTTTTTAATAATAGTTGCTTGCCATAGGATACATCCTACTATCTTGTGGTACCCCCTTTGCTTGTAAAAATGCAGCAACCTGACGTGGCAAACAAGTAGACGAAGCACCTAGAAGCCGTGCTTCCTTTACAGTCGTCCTTAATTGCAAAAATGTGCCAGTGCAGATCGTTGTGCACGAAATGTCCCTTCGATTAAGCCCCGGATATGTTCGTTTGGACTCATGTTTGGTGATTTAGATGGCCCAATCATTCCCTGCAATTGTTTACATTGTTCCTCAAACCAATTGTAAAACACTTTGTCTAATGACATGGCACAACGTCGTTCTAGAAAATTAAATTGCTGTTCGGATGAAGGCCATGAATGGCAACAAATGTTCTACATAACCATTTATCTGAACATAACCATTTACAGTCAATGGCCAGTTCCGTTTGACCAGAGGTCCCAGTACATACAATATTAATGCAGCCCATGCCATTAGTTTCATATAAGTAATTAGTTATAACAGTCGTAGCCACGTTAGTATACAAGAAATACTAAAATATAATTGTGACTTTTATCCTTATATATTAAATAAGACAAATATCAACTATTTATTACATTTAATTAATTGTTCAGTAGCTGTTGATTTCATTCTCGTCAGGCCCGCCGCTAGCTGTTTGAGCGCCCGCGTGCAATGCCGATTATGCCGCCCCTGTCTATCTACAGCCAGTGGTGGATCTAGGAATTTTCTAAATCGGGTCAAAAGACTGTGAGATTGCCACCCCTTCGAACATTATTTGCCGCCCCCATTGTTGCCACCCCGAGTGCCGCCGGCCGCCCGAACCAAGGGGGGGGGGGGGGAACGCCCTCTACATCATAGGTTCCCAACTTTTTTTGAGCTACCGTCCCCTTTTCGAAAAAAAATTACTAACCGTCCCCCTGTTTGGAAAAAAACAGCACCGACGTCTTTTATTGTTATAATCAACGTTGTGTAATCCATAGCGCTTCAATTTAATTGGCTTGTTGCCCACTTCTTCAAACAGTGATTTGATGGCACCCCCTCTTAGGTAAATTGGGCTATATTAAATATTGAAAAACAAGGATAGATTTTTTAAATTACTTTATTAAAGAATATTAACAATATTGGTGCCTTGTACAAAATTTGATCAAAAACAAATATTGAAAATAATTGTAAAATTATAAGTGAGTGGTATGAGCTTGAAGTAATGATACTAATTTTCTACATTTGGTGCTATATTCGTCAGCAGGAGTCTTAAATCGCCGCGTTCCACTACTAACAATCTGTTTCTTTTCTTTGTTAGTAAATTGCTTACTACCACTAAATCCCTTTTCAGCTAAATATGACGACGCGAATGCAATAAAAAACTTTTTTGTTGTAGCCCACAAAACCGGATATAAATCTGGAATTGGGCTCTGTAGCCAAAATTCTTGATATCCATTTTTTAATTTCAGTTTTAATTCCTCATTTGTTGACAGTTCTATCAACTCTTCCTGTAGCAATAAATCTGCTGTTTGTAGGTTTGAGACAGGTTCTAATAACCAATCTCCTTCATTAATTAGTACAGAGTAATTTTTTACTCGTAAAAATCGAAGTAAATGGATAAAGGTAAGTTTTATTGTTAGAACTTTGAGGCCAGGGGAAGTCGTGATCTTTAGAGCTCTAGCCAGTCATGTTAAGAAAATCCTAAAACCTGTTTTTAAAATCTTCGTTAAGTGCTTCCAAATGTTGGCAAAATACTTAAATATCTTCATCATTTGTTTCAACAGAGGAAAGGTTTGGAAACTGATAGAATTGTCTTCCACTCACATTCTGTTTGTACAAGGCAAGTTTTGAAATGCACACACAAATAACTGATTTTGCTTTGATCAAATTCAAATTATCTCCTTGCAGCCGTAGGTTTGTTTCATTGAATTTATCATATAGATCAGTTAAATACGCTATATCATTCTTATATTTCAATAAATTCTCTCTTAACGAATCATCTTTGTTTTAAAAAAAACGTTATAATGGAGTCAATAACGTCATAAAATCTTGTTAAAAAGATACCCTTTGACAGCCAACTAACTTCTGTGTGCAATAGCAAACGATTGAAATCCTCGTCATTTTCATCACAAAGTTTTCAAAATAATCTACTATTGAGAGCATTGCTTCTGATCTTGTTAACTGCGGTAATTACATACTGTAGTCAGCAGTGAAGGGGTCTGTGAATTACACAATGCACGACGACTACATTTGGTACTGCCTTTTTCAAATATGAAATCAGACCTCCGTATCGTTCAACCATTGCCGGAGCACCATCAGTAGCAATGGACACGATATTATTCAGAGGAATACGTTTTTCTTCAAAATAGTGTTCCAAAACTTGAAATATAGATTTTCCTTTAGTATCAGTTTCTAATTTTTTGCGAATAGTAATTCTTGACAGAACGTACGCAAGAAGTAATGAATCACTGTTTGGTAAAGCAGATTCATCAACCTGTAAGTAAAATTCTGCATTCTTCAAAAAATCAGAGAACTCTCCACGTCCTCGGACATTTCGTCGATTCGCTTCTGTACTGTTTTATTGCTAAGTGGGATTCTCTTAATAATATCAGACGGCGGCTTGTGCAGTACAGTATGCAGAACCTCACTCACAGGTGGCCGTATCAATTCTTCCCCAATCTTGCTCACTTTTCCCGATTTAGCAATAAGCAAAGAAATGTTGAAAAAGGCACGAAGGCCATCTTCGTCTTGTTTGGATGCCACTGAAAACATACCAGCTAAAGATGGACGTCTTAAATATTCTTCTTTGAGCTTTTTTTTTTTTTTTTTTTTTAAATTATGAACCTCTTTCTTCCATACACCATATATTCAATCCGACAAGCTCCTAAGCCGACACACTTTGCACCTATCCTTGACACTCTTTCCATAACCCTAAATTACCATGAGGGCCAGAGAACAATAGTTGACAAACTGACATCGAGATAAAGTACACAGCAGAGGCCTGGACCAAGTGAAAGAAATTGCAGAACCAAATGCGGTCCCATGCGGGAGAACACAGGCACTACGAGTTGTGAGCTTCAGGGGGTACTTTATGGTCAGAGAAGCTACTCTACACAATTCCCTGCATAGAAAATAAAAAATTTAAAAAATAAAACTTAATTTTTAAAAAAAATGTCAGATAGCCTAAGGGCGTTTTCACACACACCAGCAAAACGTGAGCCGGCGCCGGCCTTTTCGCACCGAGTTCAATAAATTTTGCTTTCGCGAAAGAAATAGACATCCATCATTCAACAAACGTAACTTTAATAGAAATGCTATATATTTATTTCATTGAATAATTTTGACCAATTACGAAATCAACTGATTTTTTTTAAATATTATACAATAGCTACGACTGCGATTGAAATCTATAAATAGGACACAAAAAACTTTCAATTTATTGTGTTTCTTCTATTGATTTTTAAGGATCTCGTTAAAGGAACAAACTTTACTGACTTACATGAGACCTACAGATTGGGAATAAGCACAAGTAAAGTAAAACGTAGGCGTGGAAAGAAGTGTATACATTTCTGAAAGAATATTTCGAAATGAAAATAAAAAGAAACCAACTGAAAAATGATAAATTACATATTTACATTAGTACTAACAAACATTATAATTATCTTACACTTTACTTAAAATGTAAATCTGGTTGTTCTATTATTTGTGGTATTAACACAAAGATACTTTGTCAGTATCGAGGGCGCGTTTGCCATGGCAAATTAACAAAATAAATTGTGTAATCTGTTCTGTATTGTTATAACTAATAATAAATGTATAGCTGATCAACTTTCTGTTGTTCTTTTCTTTCACTTAATAATCTTCTTTCAAAAATGTGTAAATCTCTTTGCACGCAGTCTGTTCTAACTTTGAAATAGCTGGCCGTTTTATCCCACAAATAAGGTTTAACATCAACTAATTCAATTAGTATTAAATTATCATGCGAGTAATTATTACAAAACTAAAGAAAATTGTCGGGACTGAGATTAGATCCTCTCCGCCACCGGCACCAGTGTGGACAAGTGTGCATAAGAAACAATTAAATCAAAGGACCGGCGATCTGCCGAACCAGACAAAGTGTGAAAGCTCTCACTTGATTACATTGTATTCGGTGCCGGCGCCGCGCCGGTGTGAAAACGGCCTAACAATTGCCCGTTCCAATATATGCCGGCCTTATATAGATTACTTAAAAAGTGAGGGATTTCAATATCTGCCTACGATAGATATAAAAGCTGTAGGCTCCCAAATATGACACCGTTTGTACCGGAAACAGACGCCACATATCGATTTTGGTTGCCTTAGCGCCTCTCGTAGTATAAGTTGTACACGGCATGATGGTTTGTTAAGTTTTCAATTAAAGCCCATTTATTATTGATGAATATAAATTTGACATCCCTCCCGATTTAAGGAACACCTACCTAAGACAGAGAGGCTAACCATAATAGAAATATTATTCCCGTTTAAACTACGAAAGCATACACTTTATTATTTCATTGTGATAACATTTCCATATTCACGTTAAGTACAAAGTAAAGCAAACTTACATTAATTGACAGTTAAAGTACTTCCCGAAGCTGCTATTTCGCTAACAAGATACGCGCTTCCGAATATGGTAACCACATGCACTACAGACACTGTTCACCATCAACAGAAGAGACTATCACCGAACCCGTGGACCCGTTCAGTTAACCTGACAGTGTTGATAGTTTTCTGGATCACAGTATTTTCTTAAATTTGAATTTCATACAACTTCATGTCAACCATAGGTACTCTTACCCTTTGTAAAAATCTCCAAATGTAAAAAATGATATGATTCTTAAATCCTCTTTACAATGTGTGATAAATGATGTTGATAATAATAAGAGGAATAGTAGCAGCGATCAGTACAGAATCGAGTGCAGTTAGTTAGCATATTATACAAAAATTAAATAAAAGATTAAAACTTAGTTGAAATTTCACAGCACATTCCTCACGTAATATCGACCAGTAAATAGGATAATAAGCAAATAATAATAATAAATATGTACTAACCTCTGTGGCAGATAGATATTCCAAAATAAATAATCTTCAGTAAGTAGGTCCACGTAATCTGTAGACACCGCACAGTTTCACAGTCGCTCTGCCTGAAGGCACTACGGAACAAATGAACACTGACCAGTGTAAACGTAAACGCATTGTTGATCGAACCATGGAGGAAGGAATAATATGGAGACGACGCAAGAGACCTTTACCACGCATGGGAGTGAAGCAGGCCGGCGGAGGAGTGGGGGGGCATGGCCGGAGTGGTGGGGGCTTGACCGCTTCCCAACAAACACGGGGAATATGTACAAACACCTCAAGGGGACTCTAGGATAAACGTGACGCCGCAATCTGGTGATGGATTATTATGTAACTCGATGAGACAAATAAAAAATGAAGAATAAAATTTTTTGATATCCTGCTTAGTTTTCGAGATATTCTGTCTCAAATGTGAAATGGTTTTGGTTGAAATTCAGAAGAAAAAATTATTCAAAGTCAAATTTTATGATGAATTTTTATTTAAAAAGACGAGACAAATAAAAAATAAAGAGTAAAATTTTTCGATATTTCACCTAGTTCTCGAGATATACTGTCTCAAAAGTGAGGTGTCTTGAGTTGAAATGCAGAAGAAAAATTTCGCAAAAGTCAAATTTAATGATGGATTCTTATGTAACACGACGAAAAAACTCGATAATAAGGAATAAATGTTTTCGATATCTTGCTTAGTTTGGGGGATATACAACATCCAAATTGAGGGGTTTAGGTTTGGATGCAGGCTGGACCAAAAATTAATTCTGTCAAAGCCACAATGATTACATGGTTGACATGCAGAATGGATATTTCAGTTTTATTACTACCACTTGTGGTTAGTCTGAAATGTGTCCTAGACCAGAAAAAAAGTAAGAGGACCCACTCTAGGGATGAGCAACCCAGACATTTTGTAGGCTGGTACCAGAAATAAAATGTTTATTCAGTCACCTTAATGAACATTCTCTTGATCAAGATGTGTTGTCTAATTTCACAGCCCTACTTATTAGGACAATTGTAAAAAAATTATCTCTCAGTTAGATTTAGATACGGGGGGGGGGGGGGGAGAATGTTGTACAAAAAAAAGAGACTAAATTAGAAACACATTCCCCAAATTGATTTTGTTCAAAGGCCAATAACTTCTTTATTTATGAAGCCCATTTTTATTTCTGCATGAACCTGTTTCGACATAAATAGATGAGAAAGATTTCAAAATCGGTAAAAATAGGTATAGACGTATTTACAAACAGAAACAAGTCTTATATGAAGCTTTAAAAATAACCTAAGTCAATGGCCTGAAATAGCTATTTAAAAAATTAATAAAACTCACAGCTTCTCACATAACAGTTAATTTCATCATCCATTGTCAGTATAATCAGCAACGTGACGAAAGAAATCGTAATAGTAAATTCACTGAATCGCGAAGTAAAACACGCCCCTTTAAATCTCATTTTAAACACTCGTTAAAAAATAATGCTAGTCTATTATGTGCAAAATAGCAAGTTTGCTGATTTTCTACACTACACCAAGAAAAATTTGAGAACAAAGTCATCCCATTGAGAGCTATGACTAAATATTTATAGACGTGCTGCAAAGTTTGCGGTGTCTACCGCTCACTTCAACAACGATAATTACAATTCAACTTACTTATGAAATGATATTCCAGGTTCTTTCCTGTCTGGCCTATTTGTGCAACCGTACGCAACACAAGCTGGCATTTTTAAACACTTATACACAATACTAAATGAAATAATCACTGCATCTACCACAATGTGAACACCTTAATTGTTGGGAAGCGCCATATGGTCGCTGCCGGTGCTGCCACCATGCGGGAGAGTTTAGTGCTTGCTTCACCGATTTAACGTCACTTCTCCTCCATATAATTCCTTCCTCCATGGATCGAACCCGAACATAAACATACTAACGATGGTGATCCCTGTGGTGCACAGCGCTTGCTGCGACTCATTCACGAACTATTGAAGCAGGTGTTAGGAATAAAGATATAATGTACTGACACCAACTTTTAATCCTCACTGATCCTGCTTAAAGGACATTTGGAATTACTTGCTGAAACATTTGTTCAATGTTTTTTTGTTATTAATTAATCTTATCGGCACGTCCTTGCCAGTGTTGGCTAGGGGGGCGCTGGCTTGGCGTCAACGCCCCCCAAATTTGCCTTTGTTCACAAACGCGCCCTTCGAGCTCTCTAACGCCCACCGGGGGGCGGTACGGCTCACGTTGGGAACCACTGCTCTACATAATACCCTGCAAATTTCGTCGCGGCAACAATGGAATGGCAAATATCGCGGCGTGGCGACTGTCGATCATTCGATTTGCCGCCCCCCTCGACGTGCCGGCCGCCCGCGTGCGGTGCACACCTTACACGCCCGCTTACGGCAGCCCTGACTGCGTGGCTCGGTCTAGGGGGTTGGATGGAAAGTTGCGCTGGGATACGTGAGGAGGAGGGGAGGGGGTGTTTCCGAGCCAGGCCACGTAGCTTTTCATTCGTATTATTTGTTACAGTTAAAATGAGGTACAGAACACTCAACAACATGTGAATGTTAATTTCCGTCATTTAATTATCTCCATATGTAATTTACGATAGTCTGACAAGAGAAAACAGTAAAAAATATTGTCTGGAATCAATAGGGAAAAAAGCTACGTGCTACGTGGGAGGGGTGCGGGGGGGGGGGGGAGGAAGGTGTAGAGACAAAAGTCACGTCGGGCTACGTGGGCAAGAGGCCAAAATGGAGCTACTTGGCTTATGGACGCTCCCTAAGGGTGTAGAAAATTTTCATGTTGTTTGATAGCTAAAGAATATGTTTCCCGATTATGTGGGGAGTATCTGTGAGGTAAACTTGACATCATGTATGCAGCGTCAAAATCTGATTTGTTAATTAACCGTCTACTAACCTAAAACCTTTTTTCCAGTAATACTGTTGGTAAATTTTAATTCTGATGGCAACGGTAATAGTCTTAGTACTTCTGATCGACTGCGAGAGACTGGAACGAATTACCTGATTTGAAATATATCTCATACTCTGATACATTTTATGGTGGAGATATGTAGGAATCGTAAATAGCTGTGTAGGGAAATAATAATAATTTTCATGCTTTATTGAGTCTGAGTCCGCTTTATAATATTTTTGAAGTATTGTACTCTACATGTCTCTGGTATCATCAAGTACTAAGTGTTGTTCAGTTGTCTGCGTTGTTGTGGGATGGTGTTGGGGGAATGCGGTTGGAGAATTTTGCATAAAATGCAATTGATATGTTGTTTGATAGCTGAAGAATTTGTTTCCAAATTATGTGGGGAGTATTTGTGAGGTAAACTTGACGTCATTCATACAGCGTCAAAATATGATTTGTTAGTTGACCGTATACTAACCTAAAACTTTTTTTTTTTTTTTTCAGTAGTACTGTTGGTAAATTTTAATTCTGGTGGCAGTGGTATTAGTCTTCATACTTCAGATGGGTTCTGAATTAATTAAAATTTACTTACTTGATCAGTGTCAACGTTGTGGATAGAATCGGAAATATTTGGGGGAGAAACATTGGTGAAGTGTATTTGTTACTAATAAAAACTAAATTCCTCGTGTCTTACGCCGTAACAAGAAAATTCTGGTCCAGGCTGCATTTCAACATTACCACTATTCCGCTAATATTGCCGCTACAAAATCAAACGATACGGACACACCTTAACACATTAAATGCATCAGAATTACATTTCCAGTAGTAACAACAATTTATATATATATGTTGCAAAGTAGTATAGCATAAATTGTCACAATTAATATCGTCATATACATTTAGTATGAACATCAAATGGTTTAATTCTAGATGGGGATACCGCTGCCTCGCGACTGTTAACGTGACGTCACGTTCACGTACAGTCATCTGCGTAAAATACGTGTTATTACTTGTCGAAGTTAACAGCAATTTATTATTGAAATGCGAGCTTCACCTGAAACATTGAACATCCGGTTGTGTTATCGGACATCTGCGGCTGCTAGTAAGCGGCCGCCTGCATTTGATCCACCTTCGGGATATCAGTTTATGTTGATATTGTACAGCTTTAAATTATTGTGACCGAGCGTAGCGAGGGCACAATACAATAATAGATGATGACTCTACGTGAACGTGACGTCACGTTAACAGTCGCGAGGCAGCGGTATCCCCATCTAGAATTAAACCCATCAAATGGACAAAAGCACGCGCAATAGAACGATGACACGGTCGCGATTTAACGTTGACTCAAACTTCGCCAAAGCAGTAATTGAACACCAAGTAACTGCTTATATGTTAAAACTTAGGTCTCTGTAGATGTTTGAGTTGAGTGAACATACATTTCCATGGTTTGAAGAAATGAATTGGATGTAGCTGACAACAAGAAAATACAATTTTATGGTAGTTAATAATATGTTCATCAATGAGAAAGACTGACTACAGAAATGTTTCACCATTTTTGTTTATGAACTGTCAATTCTGAGGGGAAATAATGTATGGGTGTGTGTGTGTGTGTGTTGCAGTTGATGTGAATTGTAACAATTTTTAACATAATTATGAATTAAATCTCATTTCTGAACTACTTGCATGAGGTTTACATAAAATTTGTGGTGAACCACTTTTTGGTTTAGTATATGTGCTTAAAATGCCCTCACTTGAGCCTGTTGGGTAAGCAGTAAGGGGTTGAAAGGATTACTGGAGATTACGATTTCACAACATCAACATTAGTTGGCATGATACTGCACAATACTGCAGCAGTCAGTTGCAAGACATTGTAAGGGAGAGTTTTTGAAATAGTTCCAGCGGGTAATATCAAGATGGGGATACCGTCGCAGCCTCATGTAGTAAACACACAGATCACGTAGTGTATATGACATCATTGTGACGTATTCAGTCTGCAGGTACCAACACAGTAACAGCTGTAGATATGATCTGAAAATTGGATAGCTGCAATATCATGTGTTGTGGTTAGGTTTCACTTTGGTCCAGGCTGCATTACGACCAAAACGCATATTTATAAAATATTATTTCGTCAGTCATCATTTGAGTTCATGTTGTAATGCAGCCTGGACCATACGTCACAATGATGTCATATATACCACATGATCTGTGTGTTTACTACGCGAGGCCGCAGCGGTATCCCCATCTTGATATTACCCGTTCCAGCAGTGTCATGCTGATCCAGGGTGAATTACAACTGCTTAAAAATAATGGTATAGGGTATATTACAACCTAATTATTGTTTCAAAACAATACGACTTATGATTGACTATTGCAGTATTATGACCATTAGTCTAACATCACATGCTTCAAAATTACTGATGGAATGTGTAGTAGAATAGATAGTAGGTGAAGGTCAGTTTGGGTTTTGGAAAAACAATTACCTTGTGCCGTGGGAATACATTTGTCAACTTGTGCTTTCTTTGGAAGTGTGAAGATGATATTTTTATTAAAATCAGTTGGGATTTCTCCTGTTTCATAACTTTTGATATGAGCTTGAATAATCTTTCGATTCCTTCTTATCCTAGGGATTTAAGATGTTCGACAGGGCTCTCACAAATTCCGGCTACCTTATCTGTTTTCAAGTCATTCAGAGCTCTCTGTCCCCAAACAGGATCTCCTAAGTCATCAATGTCGAAATCGCCTTCCTTTTCCATTTCACTATTATTAAAGTCGTCTCAATCATACATTTTCTCAATGTATTCCTTCCATCGGGTAGCTCTATCATCTGAGCTTAAAATAAGTTTTTCATCGGCAGCTTTAATGTTTACACCTCTTTTTTTCATTGCTTCAAAATTTTGTTTGGTCTTCCTGTATGCAACATCTACTTTACCTATGCCCATTTCCTTTTCTACTTCTTCACACTTTTCTTGTAGCCATTTTTGTTTTGTTTTTTTTGCCTTTCCTGTTTATTTAATTTCTAAATTGCCTGTATTGCTCTGTTCCTACTTCATCCTGAGAATTTTTGTGCTTTCTCCTCTGATCCATTCGCTCCAAAATTTCTTCTGTGATCTAAGGTTTTCAGGTGGCATGTTTCGTAAAGCCTAATGTATCTTTACCGGCTTTCATTATTTCTTTCTTCAGTGCATTCTATTCGTCTTTGGTTGGGCTCCTTTCACAGTTACTTCATAGCCCAAAGTCTACCATTTCTGCAAATTTAGATTGCTTCAATTTATTCATTTCCAGTCTGTTCTGCTTATACTGCTTCCTTATTCGCTTGAATTTCAGCCTGCACCTCATTACAATCAAATTATGTTCAGAGTATATGTCTGCTCCTGGGTACACTTTACAGTCTAGAACTTGATTCCTGGATCTCTGTTTGACCATGATATAATCTAGCTGATAACTGCCTGTATTCCCTGGACATTTAGAGGTGTATATCCTTCTTGCATGGTTCTTAAACAGTGTGTTTGCCACGACCTGCTTATATCTTTCACAAAATTCTAACAACCTGCTTCCTCGCTCATTTCTTTCTCATAGACCAAAATTCCTACAGTAATCCCCACTTTTCCTTCTCCCACTATCACATTCCAATCACCAATGTTTATTAAATTTCCCTCCACCTGAGGCTTTTGTAGTGTTTATCCATTTTTGTAGTTCTGTTACTTCAATATATGCAGTGTCTCTTTCTGTTCTGTTCAAGCTCCTTAATATTTTAAAAGCAAATTTCATCCACTCAGAAATGTCATTTTCTATATGACTGACTAATTTATCCCAGCTTTCTGTATGTATTTTCCTTACTAGTTTCATTTTTCTTTTGCTTTAAATATTCTCTTGCCTCATCTGTATCCTTCTGTAAAAATGCCAAATAAGCGTCCTATTTGCCTTCCATTGCTTCTTCTATTTCTTCGTTCCATATTTGAAGATCCTTCATTTTTCCGCTTAGTTTTGTTTTACGTTACACTTCAGCTGCTATTTTTGTGACACATTCTTTTGTTATGCCATTCTGTGTCTATGTCTTCTTCTGTTACTTTCTCTAACAGACATTTAGTCAGCTTTCTTTGATACAGATCTTCAATAGTGTCTTCCTGCAACAGGCCAAGTTTAATCTTTTCAAAATGTTTACCTTTTTTCTTTTTGTCACTTTTTCTTTATCTTGTCCAAAGTACTAATTTACTTATTAGAAGAAAGTGGTCTTTTGACACATCACAACCTCTGAAAACCCTCATATCCTATACCATTAATTTTGTTCTTAGGTTCACTATAACATAATAAATCAAGGATGTTGGTCCTTGGGTACTCCATGCATATTTATGAATTGTTTTTTTCAGAAGAAGGTGTTTGTAATCCTGAATTTATAATAACTGCAAAATTCCCTCAATTGAATCCCATTCTTGTTAAGACAATCCTCTCCAAAGCTTTCAACCACATTTTCAATTTCCTGATTGCCTACTCTGCCATTAAGATCTGCTAAAAGTAGTAAAATCTGATTTATTGGTCGAGTCAATCTCCATTTGTAGAGTATAGTATAATTCTTCTGTGTCAGTCTCTCTTCCTTCTTCTGGTACATGTAGTCTTAATACTGTAAGATATCATCTCAATCTTAAATCGTGCACTAATTATCCTTTCATTTACGTACTTGTATGATCCAAGAGCTGTCTTTTGGTCTATGCCCTTTTTCTTGTTTGGCTCCACCGCAAAATAACGCATTCATTCCAGTATTTGGTGCCTGTCACTTTTGTTTTGTCTTGCTGATTACTGCCAGATTGATATTTTTGGTTCAAAGCCGTTTTTCTAATTCCAGCTCTTTTGTGCTGAGACCCCTCACATTCCAAGTTATGAGACTTCATAGTATCCGCAGAACCAAAACATTTCCTCTTTCCATAATTCATAGCCTGATTGTTACCAGTAGATCCATCCAGCTTAATTCACTGATACTTATGAGTGAGTGGTGTTTTTACATAAATGGATTAGCAGTCCATTGTACCACCAACCTGGAGGACCAGGGTTGTCCTCACCTTAGCTGGAGTGTCCTAGTTTTAAGGCACCGGGGCTCGCCTTTAATCCTCTCCCATTATCTACATTCCAAGGAGTACATTGCCCAGGGGCCATGCGACTTTCGCCTTTGTGGACATGGGTGTTTGAAGCTCTTGAGGTCATACCAGCCTTCAACTTCTGGAAGAATGGTTAAAGGAATAATTGTACCCATCTTCAAAAAAAGAAGAAGGGAAGCATAATCACACTGATGTGCCAAACATTGAGACGATCCTAGAGAAAAAAATAGTTTGAAAAGGGGGTAATAGAAGAGTAATATGGCTTCATACCTGGAATATCAACAGTAGATTTGATATTTATGATGAGACAGCTGTGGGAAAAGCACTGTGAATATTGAAAGGCTCTGCTGCTGGTGTTAATGGGTACTAAGAAAGTTTATACAGGAGAAAGGCATGGAACGCCATTGAAAACAGAAGAGTGCCAATAGCAACAACTAATAGAGGGTTGTAACTAAACCAGGATAATGTGAGCTATGTAGGATGAGAAAGGACATTATATGATGAAGAAATAGTTTAAAGCAAGGAGGTGTCTTCTTGACACTACTTTCCATGTTGGTTGTGGATAATACAATGGAGAGGATGGCTGTGAGGATGGGAGAAGAATACATGGCTTTTGCAGATGACCTAATGATATTGGAGAATAATGAAGAAATCCAGTAGCAGTTAGATGTGTGGACAGACATTGTGAGTAAATATTGTATGAAATTTACTGTAGAGAAAAGAGCAAATGGTCACACTCAGAAAGATCAGGATAATTAGGGAATTTAGATGACAGGAGAACAGCTGAAGTAGGTGAACAGTTTTAAATATGTGAGAAGTGTTGTTGAGGAAAATATTAGGATAGATTGCAATACAAGTGGAGGGAACAGACAGGCAGAAATAATTTTAAGAAATGTCACAAGGCTTATATGCAACAAGGATGTGCCACAGAGAACTACTGGAGTAATTTCTAGGAAGTTGAATAGCACTAACAAGAATGGACACCACAGCGAATGAAAATATTAGTAAAAGAGGAACCCCAGCAAGGAAGAAAAGGGCAGTACATAAGATGTCATGGACGTATTAATGGAATGGGGGAGCATAGAATTCCTAGAAAAATACGTGAAATGAAGACACAAGGAAGATGTTGTGAAACCTGGTGGGAAGAGACAGGAAAATGATGAGGCTTGTGTACAAAGCAGATCTGGCCAAATCTAGAAGTCAGTTTATGGATGTTGCTTGTCGTTAATGGGTTTAGGGATTGCTGCTTAGTAATTTTATTACTTGAGGTAAAGAAACATTGAAAAATGTCCAATGGCTAATGGAAGAGGACATTCAGTTTTGAAGGCTTTTATTTTACCACATCCAAAGACTTTATCTATTTAACCTGCATAAAATCTCTCAATTGTATATAAAATATGCTTCAGCCTAGTCAGTAATGTAGTTGTCTGCTTGAATAACACAGTCTTCATACTCCATCCTATCAAAACATTAATGATCAATGAGGAACCAAACTAAAAAAAAAGATTGTATTAGTTGAAGACTTTATCAGCTTCATGTTGAAGCATTTTGAATTACTTCTGAAATGTGTATTTTGTAATTCATTCACCTAAATTAATATTGAAAGCCATCTAGAAGTATAATCATTATGGTCATTAGGCAGTGGCCAAAATCTAATCCTGTGACCAGTAGCAAACACTTTGAGATAGTTTAGTGATAGCCATATGTAATATTGTTTTTTAGCTCTGTCTTGATAAAATAGACTAAACCACTGCATAAAATATTCTCGGGTTTCCCCACCAGGGAAGCACGCCAATTTCAACTGACATTTCGAAGCTGGTCTCTGATTCCATCTTCACGATGGATTGGTCTGGTGCCTCCTTATTCAAGGTGATAGGACCTTGATATTAAGACTATTTCAAATTGTAACCAATAACCATTCTGAGGTTTCATTTTTCCTTGGGTTTATCTGGGAGAAGGGGAAAGGCCATTTTATTTCTAGTAGAAAAAGCACATTAAATGTTTGTTTACAAACTAGTATGGAAACAGAAAACCCCTTCACTTAATGTAGTTGGCAGCATGAAGCCATGCACACACACACACACACACACACACACACACACACACACACTCTCTCTCTCTCTCTCTCTCTCTCTCTCTCTCTCTCTCTCTCTCTCTCTGCATAATATTTTGTATGACTTGTTAGTCATACGTGATATTAATGAAACACGTAAAATATAGATGTATCACATGAATGGTGGAATTTGATGCTGATGAGGATGGTGAATACAATGAAGTAAATGCAAAGGAAAATTTCATGTTAAAAAAAATGAGCAATTTACCAATCATATTGATGTACAAACATTTTCTCCTGTTTCTATTGTTGCATATGGAAATCTGGATTGTTTTGAGGTCTTTATGTGAACAAAAAAGGGTAAAGGCAGGTGCAGGTGGTCTCGTATTTCTAATCGTTCTTATTTCCTTATCTCATCCATCATCCAGCTTTGCCAAATAAATAATAATATAATATGACTTAATTCCCTTTTTTATTATAATATTATAAACATTCTTAACCATTTGAAATAAATACAGGTTCTTTTTTCACAGTAACTTTAAAATCCAAAGGGAACGACACGGCCTTCACCAAGCTTGTCTAGTCCTGATACCCCCTTCATCTGTTTATGTAAACGTTTTTTCGGCTACCCATTTCACAGAGTAATTATTTATAGCCTGTTATACTGCAGTGGCATGGCCAGTAGTGACAAAAGTTACTTTAGTGGTATGACTGAGGGTACATAGTGGTGACTGGATGTATGCACCATTTGCAGCGTGTTAAGTTGTTGGGGAAGGAGTCTTATAATGATTTACTGGAGTTAGTGATTATGTATCGACACAGTTTTAAGGTTGACAGGGCTGCTGAAGCATGTTTAGGGAGAGGGGTAGTGGAAAGAAGAATGTACATTTTAGGTATGGAACATACTCAAGAACCCAAACCCACAATGGAGAATTCAGTTAATAAGGTGGAAACCAAAAGAGACCAGAAAATAATCTAGGTGCTGTGGTAATGTTTGGATATCACATTTGGGAGGGTTAAAATTCAAATCTGCTGTATTCTCCCACCAGGTTAACACGGGTGGACCGGCGATCGATCTGAGATTAGACAAGTCGTGGGTAGAGAAGATCACGCAAGAGACGACTCACGACTACAGGGGGTTAACGACCATGACCAACTAACTGAGCAGAGAAATCAAGATTATCAAGTCAACAGAAAGAGGCACAGAGCCAAAGAGCAAACCAGATGGAGAACCAAGACGAACAAGATCAACAAGGGATGTACGGAGTGACGGCAATGATACTGAGCTGCAGAAAATACCAGTACTGGCTTTGGTAGTGCAGTGCGGCAGTATTTATGTCACCCATGTTGTGTCTGATTGGACATCTGTGAAGCCTCTGGATTGTAGTGGCGCTAGTTCTGCCCATTGCCAAGTGCCTCCTATTGACTGTCCAAATCCACTTCCTCTGGCTGGCATATGAAATACATTGTGCTGGAATACCAGATCCCTTCCCCCTGAAGTAGGTGCTTATGAGGTGAAGCGCCCTGGACGATGCTTAGGAAGATGAGGTTGGAATGAATCTGGTAGCCTGGCCAGATCCTTCTCATTTGTACAGGCGTACTCAAGTGTTGAGGACGCGGTAATGTGGGTGGTGGGGGAATTGTTGGGGTTTCCATCTTGAAATCATTGTTAACCAGTGCTGCGAGTGTTTTTGGCTCTCTTGAGTGCAGATGATTTGGTTGATGTGTCACTTGTAGCGAGAGTGGCTGTGGAACTCCTGCTATTGCTGCTGCTGGTGGTGGTACGGCATATTCTTCGGGTGTAGTTGTGATGGTGATGGGACCAGCTGCGACCTCGAATGGCAGCAGGTTTTGATGGTGGCATTCTAATCTGTGTGGCATTTGTATCGAGATGACTCGCTGTCCATGTGTCTCCACTTCCGTTGCCGGTGTTCATATGGTGGTGTCCCTGTAGGAGCGTGCCCTTAACCGCACTGCCTGGTGTGTAACAGTGGGAGGGCCAGGTCAGAGCTCTGCCAGTGATAGTGCTAAGAGGTGCAGCAACGTCCGTGGTTGTCGTCCATGGAGTAGTTCCACTGGGCTACGACCATTGATTGGTGTGATCTGATAAGTACTCAAAAAAGAGTGTGGAAGGAAGACATCATAGCTGACTGCACCACTTTCAACATTTTTTTTGTTTGAACGTCCTGACTAGGCGTTCTACTTCCCCATTTGGGTTGTTGTGAATTGGGGCCCATTATCAGAGACGAGGGTGCACGGTAAACCTTCGAAGGCAAAAAACCTTGCTCAATGCATTGAGTGTGGCTTCCGTTGTGGTGGATGCCAAGCGGAACCATGTATGGGTACTTGGAGTAGGCATCGATGATGAATAACCACATGGTTCCCAAAAATGGGCCCACAAAGTCCAGGTGTATGCAGTCCCAAGGTTCTACATCCGCAAGTCACAAACATTTGTGGGTGGCAGAGGGTGCTAAGCACCAATCCTAAACCCACACATTCCAATCCCGAATAGCGTGAGGAAAGAAGGAATACATAAAAGCATCCGTACGGCATCTTATTTCTCTAATCTCCAGTCATTACGACCTAAATAGGTTGGCGGAAGAAATATTTCATTGCACTCGAAATTTAATTTTTTTTGCATATTCTCCAGTAAATTCGAACACAAGCTACGTCGTCTGTCTTCCAAACTATCCCAGCCCAATCTATGTATCAATTATGTGATGCTTTCATAAGGGCTGTAGCAACCAGTCACGAATCAAGGTTGGCGGGGAGTGGGCCAGAGTGCGAAAGCTTGTGGTGGAGCTGCCTAATGTGCGCAGTCTGTGGAGCTGCATACAATCTTCTCGATGTCCCGACTGATTCCTGGCCAATAAGCATGTCTTCTTGTGAGATTCTTCATGTGGGACATACCCCAATTTCCTTGATGCAGGAGCCTTAAGATTTGTGGGCGCAATTCCGCTGGGATGACTACGTAATGTGTATCGCTCTGTGCATCCAAGAGGATGACCTCTATGGCTGAGACTCTGTGGGATATGTGTTGCCATGTCTTTAGTCTGTTATCCATTCTGCATGTGATGTATGTTGGCCACACACAAATTATGTAGTGCAGGACCTGCCGCAATATTGGGACTTGGTGGGTGTTATAGGCGATATGAGCCACTTTAATGGGGAAATCATCCACTGCTTGTTTGCTCTCTGTATCAGTATAGAAACACAGCACATCTTGTTGATCAAATTATGGATCAAGACCAGCTGGCAGGCGTGATAGGAGTGCTTTGCTGTTGGCTTATACTGGGTGGTATAGTTATAGGGACTCAGAATCATCACCCAATGTTGGAGTCGTTGGGCTGATTGCTCTGGGAGGCAGGAGCGTGGTCCAAATATTGCAACCAACGGCTTGTGATCCGTGATGAGGGAAAACTTTGGTGTGAACAAATATACGTGAAACTTCTTGATAGCGAATACTATTACCAATGCCTCTTCTCAATTTGCGAGTAGTTACATTGTGCTGGAATCAATGTCTTAGAGGTGTAAGCTATAGATTGCTCAGAGCCATCCTCATTCCTATGTGCAAGGACTGCCCCAATTCCATATGCTGAGGTCTCGGCTGCCAAGACTAGGGGCCATGTGGGGGAAACTGTGTGAGACAAGGAGCAGATCTTAGCATCGATCGAAGGGTCCAGTTGTAGGAGATGCCCTTCTTTCGGAGCTGATTGAGGGTTGCGAAATATGTGCTGCTTGTGGCACTTTGAATAATAGTTAGTTTTTTTGAGGAAAGCGTGCAGTTCTGGCAGGTTCTTTGTGCCGGGTAGGGAATCTATGGCGACCACGTTGTTATCTGTTGGCCGAATTCCGTCTTTGTCGAGCCAATGGTCGAGGTACTCCACTTCCTCCTGAAAAAACGTATACTTCTCAAGACAGCACTGCAGCCCTGCTTCCTGTAAGGCTGCAAATAGGGTGTGAAGGTTTTGTAGATGCTACTGGTGAGTGGCTCCTGTGACAGTCTCATCCAAATAATTTGCACATGGAAGGATATGCCGCAGTAGCTGTTTCAAGTACCTTGGGAAGATTGCCAGTGCAGAAGTAATGCCAAATGGGAGGTGCTTGTATTTGTAAAGTCCAAAAGGTGTATTGATGACAACAGTGTTTTGCAATTCCTCATCTAGCTGCAACCTGTGAGGTCTATCTTCAAAAAATATTTGCCACCCGCAAGTTTAGTGAGATCATCTTCCAGTCGTGGGATTGGGTACATTTCAATTTGAGACTGGGCGTTAATTGTGGCCTTAAAATCCCCACATAACTGGAGGGTGCCATTAGGTTTATGGATGATGATGAGTGGGGTAGCCTACGCACTGGATAGGTTCGATTACGCCATCCTTCTGAAGTCAGTCAAGCTCCTGTTTTACTGCTGCACGTAGGGTGGCACGGCAGAACCAAGGTACTGCACCTGACCACGGGGTGATGTGAGCCTCAAAGTCTGAGGCGCGTGCCAAGTCTGATGTAAAGATGGGTGCAAACTGAGTACAAAGGCCATCGAGATCATGGAGTGCGACCGAGTCCAATATGACCTGGACTTCATCAGAGATTGAAAATCCAAATATAGTAAAAGAGTCTAACCAAAAAATATTAGTAGCTGAAACCTGATGCACAACAAAAAGGGTGATCTGTCTGGTAACTTGTTTGTAGGTGGCCATGATGGGAACTGACCCTGAAGGGGAATGGACCTATCCCCGTAAGACACTAACTGCCGTAGTGGTGGAGACAATGGTGGGGAGCATAGTCTGTTGTAGGTGGCTAGGTTTACTAGCGAAACGGTTGCTGCAGTATCCACCTGAAAACGGACACCCAGGTTGCCAATTCTGAGTGTTAAGAACAGTTTCTGTGTGAGCGGGTAACCTGTAGGAGCTATGCTCTGTAGTGTATGGACCATTTCTTGATGCATGTTGGGTACCAGACTGAGACGAAGTGCCCAGTTTTGACAGACTGACCAAAAGTGTCCCTCTTTACCACAGCATGTGCATGTGCCCAGCGGTCAGGACAATCTGTCTGAGAATGAAAAGTGAAGCACTGTGGGCAAGACAGCAGGGGCCTCTGTACCATCAGTGGGGTGGGGTTAGATACGTTGGACAATGATGGCATCCTGCTTTGTTGGCTATCGAGTGCGCTATGGGTGTGCCTTGTACGCAAGGGTTGCATTGTGTCGGATGAACTGCTGCTACCTGCAGATGTGCCATGAAGTGCTGGTTCGCAACCAGAGCGATTTCTTAAGAGTGCGCAATGTATAGAATGTCCTCCAGTGTTGGATGATCAAGTTTCAACACCGCTGTGTGCACCTCTGGGTCTGGAGCTAGCTGTACGCCCACATCGCGAATCAGGGAGTCGGCATACGAGGCCTAGCACACTGAGATTGTGCACGTGAAGTTGCATTTGCGACTGAGGCCTTGGAGATCCATCACCCACGAGCAGTACGATTGTCCTGGTTGTTTATGGTATTGATGGAACTCCAGGCGGGAGGCCACCATTGGGTATGTTTGAGAATAGTAATTAGTTAAAAGTGTGCACATTTCTTCGAATGTGGGGGCTACTGGATCCGATAGTGGGGCCAATTTTCGAAGGTGAAAAAAGGGTCGGGTGAAAACCCACGACAGAAATAGCAATCACTGTAAGGCATCATCCATAACCCGGAATGCCGTGAAATGCTGTTTAAGATAATTCAAATACGTATCCCAATCTTCCTTGGAAAATCTGGGGGATGAATGTGCGATTTTACTGACGCCTGGACTGATTTCGCCTCCTGTGCTAACAGTTTACCAACTATTAACTGGAGCGACTACTGTAGCAACTCTGGCTGCTGCTGTTGTTGCTCCTTAAGGCGAGTCACCACATCTTTGAGTACTGCCGATTAACTTTTTTCCCTTGTCACCAATTTGCTGTGTCCTCCCACCGGTTGTAGAGGTTAACACAGTCGACCTGAGATGAGACAAGCAAGCCGTGGCTAGAGACAATCACCGAAGAGACGACCCACGATTACAGGGAGGAAACGAACAATGACCAACTGTTCCTAAGAGCTAACCGAGTGGAGAACCAAGACGAGCAAGATCAAGTCAATGATAAGAGGCACAGAGTCCAAAGAGCAAATCAAATGGGGAACCAAGACTAGCAAGATCAACAAGGGATGTACAGCATGACGGCAACAATACTGAGCTGGATTGAATACCAATACTGGCTTTGGTAGTGCAGTGCGGCTGCATTTATATCGGCCACGTTACGTTTGTTTGGCCATTTGCGAAGCCTCTGGAGTGCAGTGGCACTAGTTCTGCCCATTGCCAGTGCCGCCTATCGGCTGTCCAAATCCATGTCCTCTGGCAGGCATATGAAGACATCGGGCCGGGATACCAGAAAATCTCCATCTGGCCTTCCAGATGTTGGTTTTCCATTGCTTTAATAAATCATTTCAGGTGAATGCTCGGATAGTTCTTTCTGGAAAAACATTTCTTTATTTCTTCCCATAATGATTCCCTCGCTCTCCTGGCTCTAATGATCTTGTCAATGAGTCATAATGCTAGAAGCAAAAAAAAGGGGATCCAGTGGAAATCAAAGTAGGGCTTTGCTTAGTTTTTTGACAGTGCAGGAAAAGATTGGTATTGGGGGTGCATTGTAACATGAAATATTTATTTTGTACATGATCAAGCTGTATGTAGGGAAATGAGGGCTTGTGACAGTTTTTGGAAGCACTTGGAGATTGATTCTTCACTTTAACAGGTGGCCTCCTTACCACCCTAACTTTGTCACCAATGGTAAACGTCAAATTTAGTCTTTCATGAATTCACTTATCAACATTGCCTTGTGCTTCAGCATTTCTGTAGAGTATCATTAAGGTGTCACTAGAAATATTGTGCACTTGTGCTATCCTTTTTTTTTATCATTTTAGTCCTCCTGCCTTCAGTTTACTTTCCTTGTCCTTGTTTTATTGTTGTTAATATAGCTTTTATTTTTGTCTTAAATTGTGAGATTGGTATGCGACTGTATTCATAGATAACTTCATGTTCAGAATAAAGATGAAGCCTGATATTTCACTAATTGATTTATTCTGTTGTGTGTAGTTCCAGTTGTTAGTGAAGAGGAGGGAGACCTTCAGTATTGTTCCTAGATGCTGTTTTTATCTGAAACTAGAGTTTCAGGCTGTAACATTATTTTAAAACTTATGATTGTTTTCCCAGCTTTAAATTCATGCCTTATTCCTTTACTCAGATGTTAAGCTGCATTTTGTTGGAGTATGATTGCGCCACCATTTTGCTTGAAGTCTCCAGACATCTTCTATGGCAGTTTATCTCAGAAGAAAAGCATGTTTGTCCTGATGCAGAGAGACAGGTCTGATTCCAGCATTTGCCAGCATTAAACCTATTATTTTCTCTATGCTGCTAAGGAAATATGTCAACAGACTACCTCAGATTTTCTCTGAGTACATATCCATGATATCTGGTAAAATCTTGATCAGCTGGACTAAAACTGAGTGTGGTAGGTGAGCAGTAATGCTCTTGCCTCGCCTTTGGGAGGATGCGGGTTCGAATCCTGGCCATCCAGATTTTGGTTTTCCATCGTTTCCCCAAATCACTTCGGGTGAATACCAGGATGGTTCCTTTAAAAGGCCATGACCAAATTCATTCCAGGAATTGATTAAATTCGTGGGCCACATAAATAGTGTACACAAAAATATAAAATTTATAATGGGAACAGAGCAAAAGGGACAGCTGTTTTTCCTTGATGTGTTGGCACATAGAAAAAGGGATGGTCACCTAACCCATTATATTTATCAATAACCAACACACATGGCCATAATATTAGAGTTCTCCTAAACAATGGCTACAGAAGACATTTCTTTCACCACATCCTTCCCACAACAACAGGAATCGAAACAAACTAGACTCTGGTACAACACCTGCACTGTTGCCTTATGTATGTGGTGTTGCCAACAGAATGGGCTGTATATTAACAAGGAATAACATCAGACAAATTTTTAACAGTAGAAAAAAAATAAACAAATCATCAGATCTATCAAAGGCCCTTGTCCACGAAGAACAGGTCCGGGACTGTACAAAATTTCATGCCAGTGGGGAATGATGTACATAGGGGAAATGATGGAAATAACAATTAAGGAACATCAACTGTATACAGGACTAAATCATCCAACAAAATTGTGTCTCGCAGAATACATTCTACAACAACAACAACACAAGGAGTAACGACAAAAAAAAAGTTATTTGCTTCTGCTATTCCGAGAATAATTGGAAATTCTTAAATATCATAGCAGGATTGGAGGCTATGGACTGAGTGAAGCATGGAAATGTGTATTGTTAAACCATACAAAATGCTGCACAGCAAATAAAGAAGAAAAACATCCATAGTCCAGCTCTCAATACATGGAATATGGCTGGCTTGTTTATTTTTGTTTGGAACCAGAATATTAAGTCACGAATAAACCAAAATGGTGGCTTTGTTGGGTAATGTTGGTGCAAGTAAACATCAACTAAAAGCAGCTCAACACGAGTAAATGAATAACTTATCCCACATTATCGCAATGCTGTTGTCAAAGAGTTTTATACTGTGATCCAAAATGAATTGGTTAAGGGTGTCAGATTGTTAAACCCAGAGAATCTGCATTATTTATGTTGATTAGTTAATGTCAGTTTTGCACATTGCCTGGATAATTCATAGTTCATAGTTCATATACGACTATTGCCTAAAGTGTAATTATAAGGTCATCATCTGTTAATACATGCAGCTCCATATATATTAGGTTTCATATATTTTGGTTTGAGTAGCTTGTTGGGCATGTTTTATGCTGCAGTCATAAGCTTCTTAGTATTAATTTGCCTTTGATTGTCTCTATTACTTTTACAAAAACAACACCTTCACTTAATTTTATGATAATTGTGGTTGTCAGTAATGGCTTCTTGGGTAAATATGTTAAGTCAAGTTCTGAGTTCAGACCCAACTATACAGATCATGCCCAAAAAGTAGTTCATGTTTTGATATTAAAAAACTGAAAATAATTTAGCAAAACTTTTTTTGTTTTGAATTTACATAGAGTAAACTGTTTTTCACAAAGGCACTGTGCATTGAATTATTTGTCATGCCTAGAAAAAAATATTTTGTACTCCCCCACCATGCACTTCTACTACCAGCCCACGGAGAAATGCAGTTGAAGTCTGTAGGAGTTCATTTTCAGCAAAACCTTCATCAGCGCTTTTTTAATGTAATTGTTAAGAATTAGTTGTTAGGTTATCATAATTATTCTGGTATTGGTACTATTGTGTTGATGTGCACCATATATACATTGAATCAGTTGTCATCAGCCTGTGTTGATGGAAATGCTGAAATTCATTAAACTGAAATTTTTTATGTGTAGATATGCATAAAGTATAAATAAAAATGGAAACATTTATCATAATTTTTTTAAACTCCTATAAAAATTAATTTACAATCTCTGTCCATTGAGTAAATATGGATTTAAGGGCAGGTGATGAAATTTTACATTTGTTAAGAGATACAAAAGCATATAGTTGTTTCTAAAAGATTGACAATCCCCTTGGTGAATTTTCATTTCTTAAATATAAAAGAAGTCTTTCACCTTGCTATATCATTGAAGCATGTAGAATATTGAATCCACTATTTCTGTGTGGCTATATTGCCAGTACAATCACTTGTTCAGTGATCACTAATGGTTGATTAGGAACTCTTGCTTCTTTGATATTTTGTTTATAAGTCACTTTCACTTGCTCTGGGTAATAAAATCATATGCAATTATTTGGATTCCTTCTATTTCAGCCACACTATTCTCACTATCTCTTCTAGAGCAGATTATAGGTCAGATCTGCTATTGTGTTCATGAGCATGCACCTTTGTCACACTACTAGCTTGCTAGGCCAGTTGTAATTTCATGGTGGAAACGTTACCATTTGTCTGTGAAGTGTGTAGCTATGTTCTGTGTGTGCTAAGTGTAATGTTTAAGAGGTGGAAATAGGGAACTGTCCTGGCATTCACATTGATGATTGTGGGAAACCAAGATGCCAAATATTGATACTTTCTGTAGGAATTGGCAAATTATGCAGCATTTCTGCTTACTCCCCCTTCACCGCTGTAGTACATCATGTTGATATAATAGAAAATTTATAAAATTAACTGAATTCAACAGTTAATGCAACTGCATAGTTGCAAAATATGAATAGGACTACCATGTTGACATGTCACTTGGCACTATTATTTCGCTGTCTTGTATTAATTTTTTTTTAAAAGTTACGTTAAATATGTGATATTCGTTTCTTCTTTATTTGCCAATGGTTTTATGTTACAGTTCTCTGAGTGTTTGATTTGGTTTTACAGGTTTATAATTCTGTAGCCGACTCATTTGATCATTAAATAATGGCGAACGTTCAGGTGTGGAGAAAATTGTCATTGTATTCATACCATACAACTTCATCAATTGGGTCATACTGTTCTGCCCACCGCTGTATTTCATCGTGCACACTAGCTGTTTGGAACTCATCCACCCAAGGTAAAAAATAATAGTAACATTAGAATTACTTTTTTAAATATTTTTTTATTATCATTTTTCAGTTGTCTGAACTTTTTCAGCTATCCATCTGGGCTTAGCAAGACATAAAATTAAGGCATGACAGAAAGAATGAGTGATTCCCCAAATCACGATAAGTTTGATCCAACTAAAGATCACAAAATTTGTTCGCTGTTGTGTCTAATGAAAATGGGCTGACATGCCAAGTATTATTGAGAGAATTGCGATAGACCAAGCTTATAATAATTAACTGAAATGGAGTGGAAGTTTTGATATGGATAGATGTAGGAAAGTACAGCAAGATAAGGTTCCTAGTTATCTAGCAGGACATGCACACAGTTTGAAATTGCTATATATTTCTTTGTGAATGTTGGAGAGAAATACAGATCTAATACACTGAGGGGACAAAAGTCATGGGATAGCAATATGCAAATATATAGATGGCAATAGTATAATTTAGCAGAAGTCCTTTTGAAGACTAAGCTAAGCTAAAATAGATAGGAAAAGTTACCCAAAGACTCGTGTGTTAATTGCAGGTCCTAATACTAAGCAGTTATAATAGATATTAATTTTTAAAGTAATAAGTTGATGTCACAAGGTAAAATGATTTAATAAAAGGATGTCAGCCATCTTACTTTTAGTCAGTCTTTCTGTGTATTTTCTAGAGGAAAGTCTGCATTAATATGTAGAGTCAGTCTTTTCAAGTATTTTCTCGAAGCCAGTCTGCACGCAGTTGGTGGAGCCATACCACCTCGTGTTCGGTGTTAGCAGTACGCTTCAGTATGCCATAGTAACATTTTCATCCTAGTAAGGGGACTAGGGTGGAAGTTTTTCTCTCATATGTGCTTAGCCTGTAATTTTCAAGTGGAACTTGTAGTCTGATTGCCTTATCCGAAATCCTGAATCTTGGTACCGAACTTTTGCAAACAAACCTTTTTTAAAGAATATAATTTTTCATTGAACTCTAATTGTGGACAGTGTAAATCATTTATCAATACCTTTCATGTTTGGGGTTAAAGTCAATCGTTTGCTGATAGCGAAATCAAATAAGCTAGGTACCAAGGGCACGTTATTATAAAAGTAAGCTCAAGCAGTGTTGAGGCTAATCCCCCAAGTCAGAGCACAACTTTGACAAAGGTTTGAGGAATTTCATCAAATTCAAATTTTTCATTGTAAGGAGGACAAAACATTAGTTTTCTGCCTACCCTCCTTAATTTCAGTCAGGAAATGTTTCAGCTCAGTCTTTTGTTTTACTTATTTTATGTATTTCACACATTCACTGCAGTGTTTGGTTATACAAAATATCTTTTATTTTTTGTAAGCTCACTATTATTTCCCACCTGTTATATTTGTATAGCAATTAAATGAACACTTGTTTTTATTTATGCTGAATTATTCAGAGATTCCAACTAGTATAAGAAAGTACATTACCAAACTTTGTTGAAGTGGATGCTTCAGCTCTTTAACAACTGTGTGAGTAAATGTCAAATTCCAAAGATATGGCGAAGAGCCGAGTGATCGCCTTGCTTAAACCTGGCAAAGAAGGAAACAGTCCAAAGAATTTTAGACCTGTTGCACTTTTATGTCACCTCTACAAACTGCTTGAAAGAATGATCTTAAACCGGCTGTTGCCTGTAGTTGATCCTTTGCTTATTCCTGAACAAGCTGGATTCCGCCCGGGTAAAAATTGCACAGGACAACTACTAAACCTCACGCAGTTTATAGAAGATGAATTTGAAGCTCGTAAGGTAACAGGGGTGGTATTTGTTGATTTGTCAGCAGCGTATTACACCGTCAACCATCAGCTACTACTAGTCAAGTTCTACAATCTGACCAGGAATTTCATTCTTAGTAAGTTCATTGCTACTCTTCTGCAGAACCGCAGATTCTTTGTTGACTTCCAAAGTCAGAGTAGCTGTTGGAGGTCACAGAAGAATGGTCTACCCCAAGGAAGTGTGCTAGCCCCATTATTGTTTAACATATATACCTATGATCAGCCTATGCCACGCAAATGCAGGAGTTTCGTGTATGCTGATGATCTTGCTCTGGTCTCACAGAGCAAAGACTTTGAATCAGTGGAGAGCACCCTTACCAACGCTCTGGAAGATTTGTCAAGGTATTATAGCACAAACCAGCTTAAACCAAATCCTACGGAGACACAAGTATGTGCTTTTCATCTAAGGAATAAAGAAGCAAATCGTAGGTTAAAGGTAACATGGTCGGGGGTCGAACTAGAACACTGTGATACTCCAAAATATCTAGGAGTGACCCTTGACAGATCACTTACATTCAGGAAACATTGCATTAACTCCAAGCTGAAAGTTTCCAGTAGAAACAATCTCATAAGAAAACTGGCTGGATCGCAGTGGGGCAGCCAACCTGAAACAATTAGAACTTCTGCCTTAGCACTATGTTATTCGGCTGCAGAGTACGCCTGTCCCGTATGGCACAGTTCAACCCATGCCAAACAAGTAGACATTGCACTTAATGACACGTGCAGAATCATAACAGGCTGCTTAAAATCAACTCCAGTCGAATGGCTCCACCATCTCGCAGGAATAGCACCACCTTCTGTTCAAAGGGAAATAGCAGTGAACAAGGAAAGGAGGAAAGTGAACCATGAAAAATCTCATCCACTATATGGGTATATCCCTCACAGGCAAAGACTGAAGTCCAGGAAAAGTTTCCTAAGAATATCTCAGGAACTTACAACGACAACTGAAGAAGCCAGGTTACAACTATGGGAAGCTAAGGCTCCCCTTCTGCATGGCTGGGGAAGAGTGTCTGAATCTTTGCCCCCTGGTTATGACAAGGGATGGTTGACGTGGAAATCTTTGAATAGGCTGAGATCAGGAGTGGGCAGATGCAAAGTGAATTTAGCAAGATGGGGCTATACTGAGATCAGTGATATCAAGTGCGACTGCGGTGAGGACCAGACTGTCCAGCACATGCTCCAGTGTCAACTGTGTCCAGCATCCTGTTCGGCAGCTGAACTGTATGAGGCCTCAGAAAATGCACTGGAAGTGGCCAAGTTCTGGTCGATTATAATTTGATGATTGTGATTGTGTAACTGTATGTTTCTGACACGAAATAATAATAACCAAACTTTGTTTATTTAGCAGTGTGTTTGATTGTGGATTTGTTTCTAATATTCCAAATAGTGTCAGGTTCATGAGGTGAACATATACATGGGTTACATTTTCCCCTTTGTCTATAGCTTTCTGAATGTGGAAATTTTCCTGTATTGTCAGAACAATTTTTCCCTGGTTATCTTTTTTGGTTTTGGGATTTATTTGCTGATTTTGTGTGTTTGTTGACCATATTTGTTTTTTTTTTTTTTTTTAAATTGTGATTAATCTTTTGCACCATGTCAGTGCTATGGCCATTCTTGGATATAAAATGTCATTGAGCTATGTTGTGTATTTATTTATTTTGTTTAAAAAGGGTAACTCATACATTTTATGAAACTTGTATTTGATAGAAGGGATGGTTGGAAATAGCATGTTTAATTATGTATAAAGTGGTTGATTTTCTGTAGCCTCTGAAACTGTGTTTATTGTCCGACTTTTTAATTGTTATGTCAAGAAGTGTATATGGGTTTTTATTTCTTTTCAGTGGTGAATTTGATGTTTTTGTGTACTATTTGTCGTTTTAGAATTAATCGGGTAATTGGTGTTGTTCATACAGTTTGTAGCTTATATCATCCTCATACTTATTCCAGTATATCATCTTGTATTGTTTTTTGGAAATTATTTTTTTTAATATTATTTATTCTATGCGGTTTATATAGATAGAAACCATTATTTTTGATATTGGACTACTCGCGGGTTTAATGTAAGCTTCACGGGTGTTCAGCCGGATTGCATCATAAAAATACAACATTTCGATAGTTGAGTCTGCTGTCTTCATCAGGTGCAAAAAGTTTCAGGTATTGTAAGCTATAAGTCACCGCCTAGACTGGCTTAGTATAATGCTGTTACTTTCAAAAAGCAGCTCAGCGAAGATTGGATCTCGTCTGCTGGTGGTTGCTGGACCACACAATTGGAGCATGGCAGAAGTGGAAAGCAACTGCATATGGAGCCGTACCAGATAGTCGTCTACTGATGCTTGTAGAACCGATCAATCCATGTGCAGCAGAAACATTCCATATACCCCGAACACATCTGGAAAAATTGGAAGACTCCTGGCACGGTATGGAATAAAAAGAATCTTCCAGACTGCCGCCAAGATATGTCACATGCTGCAATCAGTAAAAGATGACTTAACCTTAATAATTCCTAGGTTTTGTTCCATACCATGCGAATGGGGCAAAGTCTTTATCTGTCAGACCATCGCAACCATCGTAGAGCATCTTAACGAGCATAAACGACACTTCAGGCTGGTGCAATTGGAAAAGTCAGTAATAGCTGAGCACGCATTCAACGAAGAGCACAGGATAGAGTTCGAAAAAACAGTGGTTCTGGCTAGAGCCTCTTCCTTCTGGGACTTGGTAATAAGGCTGAATGATAACAACATCAATAGATCGAAGCATGTACACCAATCATTAGAGATCTCTGAAAAGAGCAAGGCAAATCTTCACAACAAGGAGTAATATATGCAAAGGGTCTTGAAGAGATCTAAGCCACCAAGCAACAATATTACGAGTGCAGAGTGTAAATCATTAAATGCTTTAGCCACAGAGATGACATAGTTGTCTTACTAGCAGATAAGGGTAACTCAACTGTTCTCCTTTCCGCGGTGGAATATAACAAAAATTTGATGATCCTCGGTGATGATGCTTCTCACATATTGTTGTACGCAGACCCTACCGCAAATGCTGTGAAGAAGATGATGGCTCTCATCAAAAAGGCTGAACTGCCGGAAGAGGTGAGCTAGAGAATTAGGTCACGTGCTGTGAGACCACCAAGACTATATTATGGTTTTCCCAAGATCCACTAGCAGGGTGTGCCATTACAACATATCATCGGTGCCATTGGGGCACCAGCTTACAAGATCTGAAAGATCTTCTTAGCTCCTTTGTGGGTCATCGCTGCCAACACATCAAGAACTCGACTGAATTTGTGGAGACCATCCATTCTTTAACAATTTCAGATTCTAATATCCTGGTTAGTTTTGATGTTGTATCTCTCTTCACCAATATGCCACGAAGGACACTCGTGATTTGATATGCCATCATTTTGAGCTTAGTACCACAGACCACTTTGACCACATACTTACAACGACTTATTTCATGTACAGAGGGAAGTACTATGAACAATGTAAAGGAGTGGCTATGAGGTATCTGCTCTCTCCGGTTGTTGCAAACCACTACAGTAGAAGTCCAATTATCCGAATCAGTTGGGACCGGACCCCATTCGGGTAATCAAAAATTCGGATAATTGGATTTTTTTCCGAAAAAGGGTTATTTTAATTGATTACCGTATATATGTTGAAAATGGGAGAAAAATCAATTTTTAAAGAAAAATAGCTTTTAATTAATTAACTGAAAATGCGACACTTTTACATGTTTAGTGTACTTACCAGTGCTGTACATTAGTACGGTATGTACGTAGCATACAGTAAATAAGACTCATTGCTTGCTGAACATCTCGGTCAAAGTAAGCAGTTTGACTATATTCATCCGTTTTCGAGCAGCCAAGTCACGCATCCACTTGGCAGTGAGAAATTGCGTATGGTCACACTCGGGTTAACGCTCCATCCATTTCAACACAGCTTCAATGCCGGAAAATGGTTGACTCGCTGATGGTCCCATGTCTGCTCCAACTTCAACATTAAGGTCATCATCTTCCTCGACACTTTCTTTTCTTTCACTTTCAATAAGTTCATCATCATTTAGAATTTCATACCCAGGGTCTGATGAATCACACCTCACCCACTCTCCTATATCTTTAGTACTAATTTCTGAACATCCAGAAATTTTCAAAAGAATGTTTCTGAATTCTTCAAGTGATACGTCATCCGCATCTTCTCCTGTCTCAATCAAAAAAGCGATTGAGATGTGCACTGATTCTGATAGTTGGAGTTCGCATAATTGGAGTTCTACTGTACCTATAAGTGTGCAGGATTTTTGTTTGTTTGTGTGTGTGTGTGTGTGTGTGTGTGTGTGTGTAAAGTGTGGTATCTGCCAGGCTCTGAAAAGCAGTTTGGTGTTTGTCAGTTATTTCTAACATCAGTTTGTAATCTGGTTGTTGGGTCTAACTTGAGTTCGGACAAATCTATATATTTGTTGAGGCTAGCTGGTACCACATTAAGCCTTCTTTTATTTTCTTTTGTGCCCAGAAGTCCATTATTTTGAGTGGACCTGTTTGCACTCTTTTGGAGTATTCATCTCAGTTTGTACCGTGTGTCATTAACTTCTTCTGAAAAAGATATTTATACAAAACTTTTTTTAGTTTTGAGGAAAGTCTTCTGTGATATTTACAACTCAGGGCATAACTTATTTTGGATTTTGAATCAAATAAGATTTTTTAGTCATTTTCCTTCATTAATGTGGCCATAGAATTGTGTCCATTTTTTGTGTATTGTTTCAGTGATTTTCTCTATTTTGCTGTAGACTTCTTTATTGTATCTCGTTTGATGGGTGCCATTCTTGAAGTTGGAACCCTGAATTCCACCAGTAATTTTTCACTTTTTTTTCATCAATTCTTTCAGGGGTCCTTTATCAGCATAGGCTATTTCTAGTTTGTGTATCCTTTCCATAAAGCATCATTGTACAATTCATTTTGCACCCAGGTCCCATAACACTGTGTATATGATTTTCTCAGTTGAAATTGTCTGTTTAAACTTATTCTGTTCTGGAGAACCTGAATGCTTTTAATCACCAGTGACAATATAGTTAACAAATCATCTTCCTGATGATGATGGTCAAGAAACATTAATGCAGCTTCCCCCCATGTTTTTTTTCCCCTTGTGGTTAGTTATCCATTTCATTTCTGATCATATGCATTGGTGTCAGGGATTGGAACAAATAACCAAGTGAAGTGACGAATAATTTACCAAGAATGCTGAAGGAATATAAAATTAAAATTTGTAAATTTAAAAAGTAGATGTGGGTGGAATTTGACACTCAAATTACATAATAAAAAAATAAAAAATGGGCACTTAGATGACAGGGAATTGACACTGGAGCGTGTGATCCATTGCAATTAAATTAATGTTATCACCCTCAATTATCTGTCTATAAATTTCTGATGCAGAAACATTTGTGTGTACAAAAATCTTGTCACCAACTGCACTTCACAGCTGGCAGGACTCACACAGTTGTTGCTGTAGATGTTCAGTAAACAGTTAAAAGACAATTAAAGGAGGCATCATTAAAATGGCATTTCATGTGCATACTCTATATGCAGTCGGTTCTTGCTTACTGGGCACGCCTATTGTTATTAGCGACCACAAATTTCTCCTCATCCTTAAAACATACAAAACCCTTTTTTTTTTTTGCCTAATTTCATCCTCTTCAGACCACCTTGTAGATGTCCACAATTGTTGTTTGTATCTTATATCTTTAAATGAGCAATTCTTGTATATATATATTTCGGATCTCTGAAAACGCTATGCCAATTTGGATGAAATTTTATATTTAGATAACGTTTTTACTTTTAAGATTACCTAAATAATTGTCTTCTCTACAAAAAAGCGAGTTTACAAAATTTCGAACATTTTTTCACTCCGTTTCTCGAAAACGGCACCAACGCCATCTTGTAGACAATTCAGGTACCAGAAAGCCTACAAATACTTTCTCTTTGATTTAAAAGAATATTTAAACGAACAGTTGTATACTGGCTGACCCGTGGAAATATTAGCACTGCAAGTTTAATTGTAAAACATTTAAAAAGGAAGATAATTATAAATTTATCATTGGTTTTGTCAGAGGTGATACTTTACAGATACTTCTTTTAAAATAATATTACTGGTACCAGTTATAAAGTAATCATCATTTATTTTTTGACCACGTAAAAAGTGGTTGTTAATTATAAAAATTTAAAAAGTACCTGGGTGACCAATCTCCACTCGGCATCTTTCGATTTCTGTTCAATATACAAGATTTTGAGTAAAGTTTGATAATAAAGTGCATAATTAAATATTAATACATCTACAAATTCCTGGAAAAAAACACGTTCAAGTGCACATCCGAAAAAACAGGTTCTGATAAATAGAATCTTGCCTTTTGAAGCGTCTGACCTTGTGCTTTATTAATGTTTATAATGAAGGTTACTTCTTATGGGAATTGTTTTATCATCATTTTGAAAGGCACGGTTGATCAGAAGATGTGAGGTTACTGCGAGGTATGAACATAGTTTTATCGGAGTGAATGAATTTAGCACTGATGATGTTCTATCATTACCGTGACGTCACAATCTGACGAATTGTTATAGAACTCGACGAAACATATCGAAAATAAAGAATAAATGTTCTTGATATTTCGCTTGGTTTTCGAGATATAGCATGTCAAAAATTGGTTATAGGTATAGTTCCTTGTGCTTTTGGCGACGTTTCTTCTGGTCCAGACTGAAGGAACAAACTAAAACATTTAAAGTACATTTCCACCATATAGACATTGTGGTTTTAGTGGAATTTTTTTTTCTGGTCCATGCCAGATCTAATCCTAACCTCTTCACTTGTCAGAGATAATATCTCGAGAACTAAGCGAGATATCAGAAAAATAAATTCTTTATTTTTTATTTTTCTCGACTAATTTCATATGAATTCATCATAAAACTTGGCTATGGCGAAATTTATCTTCTGATCCAGGTTGCATTTCAACCAACCACGTCAATTTTGAGATACAATATCTCGAGAACTAAGCGAGATATATAAAAAAAATTTCTGTTTACTTTCAGTTTTTCTCGTCGAGTTACATAAGAATCCATCATCAAGGGTTATCATAGAATCCCCTGAATTACCAAAAATTTCACACCATTAATTAATACCTGATTGGCATTAAGATTTCTATTTAACATAATAATAGCATTTTTCTTTGAAAGCAATTTATGAGGCGGTCTTGCAAATGGATCTAGCGATTTGGATGAAATTTCATATGTAGATAACGTTTTGCTTTTCAAGTTTTTAACATGACTTGAAAAAAAAAAAAAAAAAAAATTGTATTTGGTTTCTCGATAACGGCTCTAACCTAATTATGTAGAAGGTTCAGGTACCAGTAAGCCTACTGATGTTAGTTAAGCTTATCTTTGGTTAACTGTGCATCTCAAAATGACTAGGAAGCCTTCAAGCCTTTTACTTTAATCAAACTTTACTCGAAATCTTGTATATTGAACAGAAATCGAAAGATGCCAAGCAAAGATCGGTCAGCCAGGTACTATAGCATTATTTCATTTGCAAAAAACTCGACTTATGACTGTAAACCACCAACACAATCATTAACTAGAACATTTAACAGTAGTGGTTCCAGAATCTACCATGTAGCAAACCTCTTTTCATTCCACATCTTTTAATACTGCATTTCCTATCATAACGTTTTGCTTATATCTTTCAAGAATTCCTGGCAAATCACTTTTTCATCAACCCCAATGATTTTAATCAAATTTACCAACATTTATCACTCACTCTGTCAAATGTCTAGGATAAATCCAGTGTTACACTCAACTCCATGAAAACCTAGCTATGTAATGAACCAAGAAATTTCTTTTAAAAAAACTGCATACAGATTGGATCTGTAGTTGTGAAGTTACAAACTTATTATCACAAAATGTGCAGAGAAATCCTGCGCATTTAAATTTGGCCACAGTTATAAGTTTATCCTAAATGGGAACTTTAAATTTGTTAACATATTTTGACATTTGGTAAACTATTGTTTACTTAAAAGACAAGTAGTAGTATTGTGAGTAGATGAGGAGTTCACAACTAGCTTCCAGAATGAATTGTTTTGATTTTAGTAATGATTTGAATTAAATATATTAAAACTTAACATGTATAGTAATAACTTCTGCTGATTTACACACTTAATTTTCATGTTTGTATGATTTTCAGATGTCATTTCTTCAGTGGTTACAACATCAAAGGACCATCTTTTACATAGTCTCAGAACAGCAGAAAACCATACAGCACTTATGAAGATGGTTAAAATGCACTATCCCATTATGAATGACAAGCACATTATACAGACTTTAAGAACTTTATTTGAACTGTTAAAATGTGAAGAGTAAGTTAGGTTATGCTTAGTTTTGCTTTGTGTTTAGTGAAATGCTCATACTGTGATAAATATTCTTGTTGTTACTTCAGTTATTTGATGGTGAATATCTTATTCCGTATTATGTGATTTTGGCTCTCATTTTGTGGTTGTTATTCAAATTGAAATTAGTTGCAGTTTATTAGTTCAGCTGTCTGGCTTCCTTCTGAGCATATACTCTGTTACTAGATTGCTATTTTTTTAGCTCTATTTTTTTTCTGAACATATAGTTCTATAGTCCTTAATCAAGTAGAAATTATATTCAATTTGAAACACAAATATTTTTTGACAAAAATTCTTCTAGAGTGTTCTGCGGGATCAGTTCTTCCACGAGCGACTTTTCGACAATGGCCTCTGTTATGTTAATGGCATGAGTAGTAACTGCTGCATGCCATGCAGTGGCTGGCTTCTCCGTATTATCAGCTCTATAATTCTCAATGTGCTCTCACAGTCTGTCCTGCACCCTGTCTCTCCCATGTAATCCCGGCTACAGGTGCATGGAATCTCATAGACCCCATGACCTGTAGTGGGGACAGTTTGTCTTTGACCTTGATTAGTAACTTACTGACCATGCTGTGCATCTTATAAACAGGTTTTATTTTGGCTTTTCTCAATAGCTCTGTTAGTAATACCTTGTATATAGGGCAGAACTGCTACTTTGCTTTTCTGAGCGTTGGGTTGATGCTTTGATGCTAAACTGTTTTCAGCATTTGTGGTTCTGGCAGTATGTAAAGCCCATTAATGGTTGTGGTAACCATTGGACCTGAACATGTGTTGCTGTGCTTCCAACTCCATTGGCAAACTTTTTAGCATCACACAATTTTCATCACTTGGGTCGCTCAGTTTATCAGGAGCCTACTCATGCAGATGTTTAGAAGTTACCTCACATCACCATCCATTGGACTAAACAGCTGTCCTCTTGACATTGTGTGCCCGAGCAATTAAAGCATGTGATACTAAAGTTTTGCTGATGGAGTTGAAAGCACTGACTTTCTATTAATTGAAATCTGAAGATTACCATAGTAAAATTGCGAGACTTCTGGAAGACAAGATCCATGCCCCACTAGATAGAAACTCTTTATGCAAACTGAGTCCTGAAGTAACATCTCCTGTCAAAAACTCTTTGGAAATCGAACAAGATTCCAAGCAGAACAACACCTCTACTCCTCATTTCTGGGGCTCCACAAACCAGAGGTTACTTTGTAGTCAATTGTCAGCGGAATAAACTTTCTGCCATATCCACTAACCTGCTATGATGCCAACAAACTAAAATCCTTATCAGAAGGCATTGCCTCAACTGTTATAAACAGATCACACTTCATTGAAATTATCACCTAAAGTTCAAGAAACAGACATCTTAGCTATCTTTGATGTCACATCACTCTACAAAAACCTGCTTATGGAAGAAGCAATAGCAGTGATATGCATAGAATAATTGGCCTACAACATCTTGGAAGAATGAGTGGGCTTGACCAAGTTCTGTTTCAAATCTACATTCTTTGAATATGGTGGTAAATTTGTATGCCCAGGTAGAATGAGTGGCTGTGGACTCACAGCTTTTGTCGATAGCAGCTAACATCATCACAGAGGTGCTGGAGACAGAAGTCTTGGACATAAGTCCCTCCAAACCATCTCTGTGGCTATGCTATGTCAACGACATTTTTGTTGTGTGGTCCCATGGACAGAGTTCCCTTGACGAGTTCCTGGATTATATAAACAAAGCATATCCCAAAATCAAATTAACTATGGAAACAGAGGAACAAAAAAGGCTGCTGTTCCTAGATGTGTTAGTAACAAAACAGGATCCTGCATCACTCAGCTTATCGGAAGCCTACACACACGAACGGATATTTACACGCCACCTTCAACCAACATCTATTGATCAAAACAGGTGTCCTCATGACATAATGTGCCTGAGCAATGAATGTGTTGAGTTGGAAGTACTGCAACACTCATTCAGATCGAATGGTTATCACATCGTTATCAAACAGGCTTTAAATACAGCCACAACACTGAGAACTGCAAATGCTGCAAACAGTTCAGCATCAAACCAACCATTGCACAGGAATGCAAAGTGGCAGTTCTGCTCTAAATAAGAGGCATTTCTGACAGAATTGGAAAGCTGTTCAGAAGATCAACATAAAACCTGTTATCAAGGTCAAAGAAAAACTGCATCCACTACAGATCCGTGGGGTCTATGAGATTTTGTGCACCTAATGCCAGATGTACATAGGAGCGACAGACTGTACTGTATAGGACAGACTGAACTATACAGGACAGACTGTGAGAGCACAATGGGAATTATAGATCTTATAACATGGAGCAGTCAGCCATTACATGGCATGCAACCATGACCAGTCATGCCATTAACTTAAAAAACACAAGATGGTGGTAAAGGAGGCGTTGGAGATCATCAAATGTCCAGTTAATATAAATGAAGACAACAGGCAGGTTTAAACTTCACGACCTGTGACTATCTCTAGTGTGAATGGAACAGGTCATGGGCCACTTTCTCCTGCCACCTCGCTTCTACCCCGCTCCCTCCACCAAGCCGTGCCCCCACACCTAGCAAACAATCACATGATGGGGACGGACATCCCAGTTGGTCAGAAGAACCAAACTTTCTGGATGACCAGCAGGCCACGGGTACATAAATGCGCCCAACACCAATAGACAGGACAATTGATAGAAGGAAGAAATTTACGCAGTACTGCACAGAAAGAAGACTACAGAATTTTGGTTAAAACATCGGCTCCACATATCATGACGTGGCATTACCTGGACAGCCAAGAAACAGCTTTGTGCCATGGAACCTATGATCACATTTGATATTATAATTGTTTTATAGTAATTGCTCTGCTGGAAGTCGCATAGCACTTACAACTTTTAGTTTTCATTCTGGTAAATGTCAGTGGAACAAATAACTGCAAACGTTGACAGTCAAAATATTTTTATGTAATCAATTTTTTTTCTGTGCAGATGAGTGGTGGTTAATTTCCATGGCGTAAATTATATATATAAAAGGAGGATAGGGAAATTCAACCCAACACTTGCCCTAAATGACATCAGTTGGGAATGATGAAAACAAACAGTACAAACACATGTAACACATTATATTGTTGTTGAACCTTTATGCTTGCAAGTAGACGAGACCCTGAATGAGGTCATATATGATCACTCCTAAGACCTCGTAGTGAATGGAGAATCCAAGTAGCATGGCCTGGGCAACTGGAATGTTGGGAGCAGGGGCATGGTGTGGGCAGGAAAGTACTGAATCAATAATTGATAATTCTGGAGAAATAGTATTTTTGGAGATGGGGAAACAATACCAAAGTAATTAATGTGAGAGGATGATAAAATAATATTCGAAGCTTTAAGTGGGGACTGTTAAATTTAATGTCTATAAAATGTGAACAAATAATAGTAAATGCTGGGTTCATTGAAAGTGTATTATTGGAGATTGATGCCAGGAGGATGTCTGGTGTCAAGGATATATTGGTAAACTTGTTCCCTCACTTTAAAACAGTTGTATAAATTGTCCAACTTATGTATACTGGCATGTTCTATCATGAGACGGGATACAATTCTGAAGTAAACTCTTTGCTTGTGGCCATCCATTCTGATGGTGAGTGGGTTAGTGATGAGGCCAGTATAAGAACTTATACAGTGGAGGCAGGTTAGTTTATATATGAGGTGTGTTGTAATGCATGTGGCATGTCCAATGATGGGAAGAGTTTCCCCTTTGGCCAGAATGAAGTAAGAGGTGGTAACTGGTTGCATGCTGCAAAAGATGCGCCTGCCGCAGATGGACAGGCTGCAAAGAAAGGAAAGTTTGGTATGGGAAGGATTGCAGTTGTTAAGTGACTTCAGTTTTTCCTGAAACCAAAACCATCTCTGAACTCTGCAGATGAGAACTAGCTTACCAACATGTCCTTTATACCAGACATCCTCTTGGCCTGTCTCTGGTAAGACCTTTCCAGTAGACCCAGCACTTCTTATTTATTCACATTTTATTGATCTTAAATTTAATATTTCATACTTAAAGTTGTATATTAATTTTTGGTTATTATTATTTATATCTTCTCAGGTTAATTACTTTGTTCTCCAACTTGCAACAGTAATATTTCTCCAAAATTATCAATTTAATACTTTGTTGCTCCCCTCCACCACCATCTCAGCAACCGGGCCATGCTACTTGAATTCTTCATTCACTATGCGGGCATCAATGTGATCACATCTGACCTTGTTAACACTTTAAGGACCAGCAGCTTAGGTACATTCTTGGCACGGAAAACCAGCCATTTATGACATTCTTTAAAATGTCACTGACATGTTTGTATTTGACATATTTTAAAGAGAAACTCATATAATAAAAGAACAATCTTCAAGGTTTATTTTACATATTTATTTTAATTCTCTTAGTTGGTGACAACAATGTTAATGACAAATACAAAAGGTATAATTTTTATTTCACGACAAAATTGCGTTTTAGTTTTTGTATTATTTCACGCGCAATTGGCTTTAGTGTGGAAGATTCATCACATTCATAAATTTCCCATAATCATTCAGTTCTTCTTCTAGAGCTTCTAAAATTTCTTGCTCACTCAAAAAGCATGACATATTTGAGAGAAATTAACGTGAACTTGCAAAACTCGCAATGATTCAAATACACATTCGCGCAGCTGAAGCTGTCCGGCACCACTTACTGTTTATTTCGAAGTAATTCCATAAGCACATCAGAGAGAACAGCACCAGTCAAGGAGAATATAGACATATAGACATATAGACAGTCATTACACGCAGTTCTAGTACAGTAGCTGGCCTGCTTCCGGGTAGGAAACTGGCATGTGAGTTCCGAGAAACAGTTGCCCTACCTATGCTCGGACTCGTTCGCCAACGTGTCTCATCTGCTTGCAAGAATAAGGCTCAACACTGACATATTGTGTTACATGTGTTTGTTTTTTCTAGCATCCATCATCTGAGATAAATGTTGAGTTAAATTTTGTTATCCTTCCTTAGTTTCATTGCCCTAAAGCAGCATTTCTCAACTTTTTTTCAACCCAAAGAGAAGTAAATGGTCAAAAATAATGCTATGGACAACTAATGTATATGGGCCTAATTTTTTACCCATGTTTGTATTATTAACATGTGGGGCTGTATTATAGCATTATAACAGAATAAATTTAAAAGAATATTTTGAGTTCTTAAAGAAACACAGTTATGAAACTGGAAGTGAACTATTAGAAGTTAATTACATATTAACCAGATTCTTAATCATCAGTAATCAAATTAATAATAATGTTACTAAAGGCTGGATGCTACCCTGTACTACAAACCGCCTTACACCTTCTATTTTTGTCAACATTACCACTCCATTACTAACCCAACCACAGACCGCAGTCGTTCACACCTACTACAAGATTGTCAGAAAACGATTATTTACTTAATCCTTGGACAAACGGCACTCTTTTGAATGCCAATTGGAAATTAATAGACCATAGTAGGAACAATGCTGTCCTGTTCTCATCCTGATAATGTCAGATTTTTGCCTGGTATTGATATATTCATGACTTTTAAACAATTTGGATTATAATTTGTACTCTCTTATAACCTTATACAGTTCCTAAATTTTTAATATTCTGCCTGCAGACCACTTTAACCATCTTTGTGGACCACAGGTTGAGAAACACTGACTTAAGCATTTTCCTGCTCATTATTACGCTCTCTCTCTCTCTCTCTGGATTTCTTGAAAACGACTCCAACAATGTTGATGAAGATAATAGATTAAAGATTGTTTGGGTCTAGATACTGATCTGTCAGGGTCTCATCTTTTTCAGGCATTTATTACTTTTATATTTTTCAAGATGAAAAAGTAGTGTCTGCTGAGGTGTTTCTTAAAGAAGTTAATCTACTCAGCAACAGATAACTGTCTAAGGAACTCTTGTATCCTAAACTATAAAACAAGGTAGGACTCCAACTTAAGCCATAAGAGAACTATCCAGAAACCATTTCATCATCCCAGCAGACAAGAGCACAACCACAACTGTAATGGACTGCAGTAACTATGAGGCTAATGCCCCGAGTCAGCTTTTCAATACCAACACCTTTAATCCATACACTAGAGACGTTACCGTCTTTCTATCCCAGGAAAAATAACTATCCTTGACTTGTAGGACCCATTAGAAGGCCTTTCTTCTCAGTCCATCTCCCTGTACAACCACACTATCCCTTCTTCCAAAGATCCAAGGCTGGCAATCTTTGGTCACCTATGGTTGCTGCAATTGGGTCACCCATTGAATGAATTTTGGCCTTGGTGGATCATCGCCAACTCTTCAAATAGAACCTTCTTTCCTTTATCAAAGACACCACCCATTTCCTTGAACTTGTGTCTGCAGTCAAAAACTCATCTACCTCCTGACTCCTAGTCTCAATTCATGTTTGCACAAATATCCCCTACAATGAGGGTCACAGTGCTGCTCTTTAATTACTTCCTAGATACACAACTCCCACACAGCCTTCAAAATACATCCTTCCATACATATTTGGCTCATTTCATTCTCTCTAAAAACTACTTCTAATTCAATTCTCAAGTATAGCATCAGATTTGCGGCACTGCCCTGAGTATCCACTTGGCCCTATTCTATGCCAACCTATTCCTAGAAGGTACATTCCATAAATTGCATCCCATTTAAACCCAATAGTTGGTTCAGATACATAAATGATATATTTATGATCTGGACCCACAGTTAAAATCAACTAGACTAATTCAATTTCCTTAACAATAACCATTTTATCAACTTCACCTAGACTTATACACACACACACACATATATATATATATATATATATATATATTTAAAAAAAATATTTTGATTTTGCATATTTCTCAGTTTTTTGCACATACATCCATTACTTAGTAGGCAAGTTAGGACCATCAGCTGACATCTACCGCGCTTCCGCGACGGGTCCCTATGGACAGGTTTATTATCTATTTTCTAAATACTTGATTATTGTTGGCCATTTCTTCCTCAGTTGCTTGTTAAACTAGTAATTATTGTTTAATAAATATGTCAGTATCTGGATGCCCGGAGGGGCCAGAACATTAACCCACCACGCTCGGTGAACAAAAAGTTTTCTTCAGGATTGAAGATGCCTGGGATATATTACTAAACCAGTTCCAATCTGGCGGTTTCAGATGATGGTTGCAATGCTTGAAAAAGACTGATCTGTCTAACCACGAGACATTTGTTAGTCATTGGAGTGGTAAAAACTGGCATTGACAGCCACTGAATGATGGGTACAACAGTTTGGCTGTCACCAGTAGCCTTGGTGGTGAGATGTTTAGTAGTAAGGTCTATATATAGGGATGGGATAGAGTAGGTAAATGAGTTGGTATATAAGGAAAGTCATCCTGCAGATGGTGTAGTGATACAAAGATATCTCCAGTTGATGGTTGTGGACAGCTTCATGTCACAAGTCTTGTATTGTGTTCTTGGCAAGGGAAGAATTCAAGGTATTTAGAAGTGTTAGATAAGTAGTACCTGGGTGACCGATCTTTGCTCGGCATCTTTCGATTTCTATTTAATATCCAAGATTTCGAGTAAAGTTTGATTAAAGTAAAAGGCTTGAAGACTTCCTAGGCGTTTTGAGGTGCACAGTTAACCAAAGAGAAACTTCACTAACATCATTAGGCTTACTGGTACCTGAATCTTCTACATAATGAGGTTAGAGCCGTTTTCCAGAAACCAAATACAAAAATTGCAACTTTTTTTTTTTTAATCGTGTTAAAAACTTGAATAGCAAAACGTTATCTACATATGAAATTTCATCCAAATCGTTAGATCCATTTGCGAGACCGCCTCATAAATTGCTTTCAAAGAAAAATGCTATTATTATGTTAAACAGAAATCTTAATGCCAGTCAGGGATTGATTAACGCTGCGAGATTTGTGTTAATTCAGGGCATTCTACGAAAACCCTTGGTGATGGATTCTTATGTACCTTGACGAGAAAAATTTAAAGTACAAAATATTTTTAAATTTATATATCTCGCTTAGTTCTCGAGATATCATATCGCAAAATTGACGTGGTTGGTTGAAATGCGACCTGGACCAGAAGATAAATTTCGTCACAGCCAAGTTTGATGATGAATTCGTATGAAACTCGTCGAGTGAATAAAGAATTTATTTTTCTGATACCTCAAGTGAAGAGGTTAGGATTAGATCCGACCTGGACCAGAAAAAGAATCCACCAAAAGCACTATGTCGATACGGTGGAAATGTACTTTTAATGTTTTATTTTGTTCCAAATGGTTTTTGTTAGGTTGAAATACAGCATGGACCAGAAGAAACGTCGCCAAAAGCACAAGGAACTATACCTATAACTGATTTTTGACATGCTATATCTCGTAAACCAAGCGAGATATCAAGAACATTTATTCTTTATTTTCGATATGTTTCATCGCGTTCTATAAGAATTCATCATCAGATTGTGACGTCACAGTAATGATAGAACATCATCAGTGCTAAATCAATTCACTCCACTAAAACTATGCTCATACCTCGCGTGATAGTATTTAATGACAAACTAACAACCACTTTTTACAGTCAAAAAGTAAACGGTGATTACTTTATAACTGGTACCGGTAATATTATTTTCAAAGAAGTTTATCACCTCTGACAAAACCAATCATAAATTTTTAATTATCTTCCTTTTTAAATGTTTTACAATTAAACTTGCAATGTTACTATTTCCACGCCTCAGCCAGTATACAAGAACTGTTCGTTTAAATATTCTTTGAAATCAGAGAGAATCTATTTGTAGGCTTTCTGGTACCTGAATTGTCTACGAGATGGCGCTAGTGCCGTTTTTGAGATATAAAGTGAAAAAATTGTTTGTATTTTGCAAACTCGCTTTTTTGTACGGAAGACAACTATTTAGGTAATCTTAAAAGTCAAAACATTATCTAAATATCAAATTTCATCCAAATCGTCATAGCCGTTTCCGAGATCCGAAATATATATATATATATATATATATATATATATATATATATATATATATACAAGAATTGCTCGTTTAAAGATATAAGATTTGTGGATCAGAATATTCTTGAAATTGAGTGGTCTACTGAATCATGTGGGAAAGATTTTGGAGAGGATGTCTCCTGCCATTTACAGTTTAATTAAGAAATGCTAGCAGAATTTACTGTATCTTTTTCATATAAAATTAAAGCATTATATCTCATTATGTCATGTGATAACATGTTATAAAACTATCAAGCAATGATTGTTCATTGAGGGAAGCCTCAAAATGAGAGCTGAAATATTAGGTATTAATAAATCAGTACTATAACAATTTTAGTCTTGTGTCCTACCTTATCTTTTACAAAAACATTCCATTTGTAACACAAAAAAGAGACAAAATTTGTATATTTCTATTGCAACAGGATTTTGACAAATAACCACTGTTATTTAGACTTGTAAGAATTTTGTTTCTAAATATAATTGTTTCCAAACAGATCACAAGAAACAAAAATTGAAATCATCAGAAGCATGGAGTTCCAAAAATTGTGCAGCAGGTTAAAATCACAGTCAAGGTCACTGGATATGAATGAGATAGTTGAAGCTTTGAAGATTGTGTCCTATATGGGAGTCCCTTCATCAAGTACTATTGTTCAAATACTTCTACAGATGCTTAGACACTCTGTAAATGATCTTAGTTTATCACAGATTGTGTTTCTGGAATTTGTATTAAAGAAGTTTGACAATTGTCCCCTAGTAGATGCCTTGAAGATCGCTCTGCCAATAGTTTTTGAAGTGCAATTATCAGCAAAACTTGATAGATGCAATGTCACACATTTAGCGGAAATGTTGCATTATGCTGTGAAACAGAATCTTTCAAATACTACACTTTCATTGCTCCTCGACTGTCTTGTAGAAGTAACTCAAAAAATGGATGTTAAAAGTGCAACCAGTATAGCGAGGTCACTAGTTAGCTTGGATCGTCCCTTACTCTCTCTGCCATTTCTTTTGCGGCAGAGCTTGAACATTGTTTCAAGAAATATCAATGAACTTTCTTTTGATGAAGTGGAAATTCTTCTACGTAAATTGGTCTCCAGGTACTTGAAGACTAGTGAACATTTTTATCATGAAGATTTTGTAGATAGCAGTGCAGCATATGTTATTCAGAATCACTGTGATCTTGAGAAAGCTTCATGGATTCTCAAGAAGCTTACTAGAATAGTAAGTATAAAATATGATTTCTTAAAAATTCTGCTTCATTTGAATTACTAATTTGATTCCTCAATCGTTTCTGCAGCCCTGTTTAACTTTTTGTACTTATTCTTGTTGCAATTAAATGTGTAAAAATAACTCTTAATATGGAAATATCTTTAGTTCAGTGTTATCAAACTGAGCTTCGTGGATAGCATTTAATGTTAGGGCCTGGGGTTAGATCAATGTGTCTGACCATCCATGTCATTTTTCTATGATTTCCTGAAGTCATTTCCTATAAAAAGACCATAGAAATAAATCTACAGTTCCAAATAAATATCAAATTAAAATGCTTTCTTAGCAGTTCATTTAAATTAATTAATTTTAATTTAATTGTGATTGCACATATGCCCCAGTGACAATTTCCCAACTCACCTATTTTCTCATTTCTTGATTTTTATTTTTAATTCTTTGAATACAACTTCCCCACATACCTAATTTTGCATTTTACGAATATTAATTTTAAATTCTTTCAACGTTTTTGGTATATTTTTCATTGCATTACTTGGTATTTTATTCCTATCCCTGATTTCCTTAGCCACATAAGAAAATTTTTCATACTCCCTTATACCTGAAATGGAGTGGCAGCTTGTGGTCATGGTCAACTCCGTCATGTGTACTACTACAAATTCTTCTACCAATATCCACCCAAGCCTTATTACCAATATACACCATGTTCAATCCAGCACTTTCTTCATCCTCCTCCTGTCTTCCAATGACTCCCAATCCATCTCTTTTGTAATGCTACTGGCTGTGTTCTGCGATAATTTCAGCAAAATTATTTTACTTCACTGGTACACCATTTCATTAACCTCTGCAATAAATGATTTCGAAACTTTTTTTTGCCACATGCCCAATGTTTTGTGCCCAGATGAGTTTGTTATCCCCGCAGGTGCCTTGTACACAAGTGCTAGGTATGGAGTTGGTGAACCTGCGTACCCAAGGTGAAAACTTCTGAGCACTGCAAATTTCTCACACCATAAACTCCTTCCCTGCTTCAACGACCACTGAAAGGTGTGATGGTGGAACATTATGAGTCTAAGAGAATATGGATCTTGGCTTCAGCGGCCGGAAAAAGTAGCCGCATTTTATATGAAAGGGAGAGTCTAGTCGGGTCCGTAAGTCAGTAAAAAAGCTGAGGAATGGGACGTTGCTGCTGGAGATATCCACCAGTAGGCAGGCTACCCAACTCCTTAATTGTTAGAAGCTCAGGGAGTTTGCTGTAAAATGCAATCCACACAAGTCCCTAAATTGTAGTAAAGGTGTCATCACTTGCTGTGATGTAATGTATTTAGATGCCTTAAGAAGTGGGAATCATAGAAAGTGGTCAAGTTACGTCAGATCACACAGAGGGTAAATGGCAGTCTTGAAAGACTGCTGCCTTCATCCTGATGTTTGACACTCCATTGTTGCCCAAGTGTATTAAAGCAAGCATACGTAAACCTGAATGTATGCCCGTATGAACTGGACTCAGTGTGGCGTGGTAGGTGTGGAAAGGGGGCAAATGAGCCGGGTGTCAGTTACACACTTCCACAGGTGTGGGTCGCACCATGCTTAAAGCAGAGTGTGTCAAGCAAAATACAGGAATTGAAGATGAAAGAGCGAATACCATATGGTGAAGCAAAAATGGAGGCTAAGTTGCCTCTCCTGTTTTTGTAACTAGTTTTACTAACATGGCTTCAACTCCCATCAGGATGGAAAGTGTTGCTACCCAGAGGTCTGTCACAGATATGAGCACAAGCGCAACATGCTCATGTCAATGTATATGTGGTTCTAAAAGACGTTAAGGTCTAAGAATCTAAGACCGCGGGCATTGATAGCAACACATCTGTGACCTCAACCACACCAGCAGCATGCACAAAGGCGCCGCCAGCAGCAGCAGCAATCAAAGTAACTGCACCTCCAATTGCACCTTGCGCAGTGACAGCAGTAGCAAGCGCATCCACTACCAGTGGAAAAGAAGACAATTAGAAGAACCAGGGTCCGAAGCTTAGGCAGACAGACTTGACTCAATTTGTGAAAAACCCCTCTTCACAGGGGCGGATCCAGGATTTTGTTTTGGGGGAGGCTTGAGCGGACTTTGGTTTGGGGGGGGCTTGGCTTGAGTGAATTTTGGTTCAGAGGGCTTGCCTTCAGTGGAATTTGGCTTTGGGGGGGCTTGAGTCGGGAAAAAAGGTAGTTTTTATAGCCTCTTCGGGCCTCAAATCTGTAGAGCTAAAAAAAAAAAAAAGGTCTCAAAACTACAATGTCGGGGGTGGACCAAGATACTTTTGGGGGGGGGCTTGAGCCCCCTAGCCCCCCCCCCTGGATCCGCCCCTGCCTCTTCATATCCTTCCAGACTACGTGGTAGTAGGGAGAATAATGGAAAAGGCTGAGGAATAAAAATTGTAGGCAAGTGTTGAAGGATTTCACTGGGTCAGAGATATTTGTCTCATCTTCTGAGCCAGAAGATATTGAAATGCTGATGGGTGAGGCTGTTCAACAACAAGTGAGTGAAGACCCACCCAAACCAGAGCTGGTGAAACTAAACAGAATGGCTCCCATACTTCAGTTGAACATTAACAATTTTATTGCTCACAAAGAGGAGTTGCAACTTTTAGCACAGTTTGTGTCTGTAACTCCAAGAGACTCATTTTAGATCACCACTCAGTGGTAAGATGATATGACATATCATCCTTTAGATATGATATATCTAAAGGATGATGCTGAGGGTGATTAAGCGAAGGGGGCAGTTTCTCTGTCTGAAACACTGTCCACTCCGAACCAGTTGCTCTCACCTCTCCCGTACAAGCAGATCTGTAAAAATATATGGACTGGCACAACTGACTGCTCTTCATATCTACCGCCACGGGGTTCGATCACCGATTTTACTATGTTCTAGTTTAATTTATTCCAAATCTTTTTGGTCATGACAACTTTTCTCATAATTATTCTTGTTTAAGAGCTATTAATTTCTAAAAGTTACACATGGTGATGCTATCACATGTCAACACTAAAACTTCGTTTTTCTTACTTTAAATTTCAAGTTACCTCTGAACTGTTATATGTTTGTTATTAACTGAATTTTTCTCTTTCGTTTTAGTCTACTTCTATCTTCCTAGTTCTTTTATCTAAAAAGTTCCAATTCTTCATTTTTACAATATCTTCTCAGATAAATTTTAAAAGCACACAAAATACACCTTAACCTGATCATCATTCTCTACTTCCTTAATGGAAATGAATGCAACAAAATTCATCATGACTGAAAAACAACCTAATTTGACTATTATGTCTTTTACAAAAATGTTTTAGGATTGATTTAAAAAGTGCTTTCTTGTTAAGAAAATCGTTATAAAAGTTCTATACTATACAATTATATGAAATTTACCCCCTTCTAATTGGTTTTAGCCAGATAATGGACAAAGTTATGTTCTTAGATGAAAAGTGCTTTACCATTGAAAGTGATTATAAAAGTTATTTGCTATTCATTATATGTAACACACCACTTGCTGAATGGTTTAGGTAAGATAATAGGTGTATAACAACACTTTCTCCAGCAGTGTCAAGTCATTGAGGAGAAGGTGAATCACTTCTTTGAAGTGATTCACCAGATGGCTGATGTTTCCATCCCTAGTAGCTCAGGAACGCTGGGAAGAATGCCTGTCCCTTGGTGGGACAACAAATGTTATTCTGCTATTCAGGGTCGCACACGGGCCTTGTGCCGTTTTAGGTTGCACGTGATAATCTCACAGTGTTCCAAATTGCAAGAGCTTACTGATGATAAAGGAGAGCAAAAGAATCTCATGGCAGAACTTTGCAAGCAGTATTAACCATTCCATATCATCAAAAGTATGGTAGTCTATCCATTGTATTCTTGGTGTGTTCTTTGATATCAACAAGGCCTACACGGTACCGAGTAGGTAGTGAAGTTTCAGATCTATTTATCCAGGAAAATGGTGTTCCTCAAGGGTCATTTTTTAATGTGACCCTTTTTTCTATCTGTATTAACAGCATTTCAACTGTAATAACGAATCCCATTTGATATGTTTTATACCTTCTCATTCATTGACGACTTCTCAAATTTTTGTACACCTAGTCTCGGAGGTGCAAAGTGGCAGCTGCAACTCACTCTAAACATGCTGGATGAATGGCCAGTACACGCTGGGTTTCATTGCTGAGAAAACCCAATGTGTATTTTTTACTTGATCTTGTAGTATTTTATCTGAACCTCACCTTACCGTGAGGAACATCATTTTAAGTTTTAGTGAATCTTTTTGGTTTCTGGATCACATTTTTGACAGTCAACTAATTTGGCTGCCACATCTTTAGTATGTGAAAGCCAGAGCTCTAAACACCTTAAATGTTTTAGTGGTAGGTCATGGGATGCTGACTGCTCCTGCTTGTGAAATTTTATAGAGCCTTTGCACAGTCATGATTGGTGTATGTCTGTGTAGTGTATGGTTCGGCATGGAATAATTATCTCCAGATGTTGGACACTGTTCACCATGCAGCAATTCAGCTTGCCACAGGTGCCTACTGCACCAGCCCCATTTCTAGCATTTGTGCTGATGCTTGTGAGCCGCCGCTTGTCATCTGTCATCATCTCTTCATTGTGTGACACTACCTGCACATTGCAACAACATCTACATCTACATATATACTCTGCAATTCACAAAATTGTGGGTGGCAGAGGGTGCTCAGCACCAAAGCTAATCTCTGTGCTGGAAGTCCCACAGTTATTAACCCAAATTATGAACATTTTTATACCAACACCCATAGAATGAATAATCTGTTCAGTTAGCGTACTGGGGCTATTTTATAAGAATGTGTGTACAAGTTGCCCTCCTTTTATCACCAGAGTTGGAGTAAACCTCCTCCCTGGCTTTTAAAGAGACCCAGAACAATTTTATATCTGTCCAGGTATAGCAAGCTGTTTACTGCCAACAATGCTTTTATCAGAATTTTTAATAATTTTTTAAATCAGCATCACAATTTTACCGTGGTATATACAGATGGGTCTAAGCAGGCTTGCGGAGTAGGTTGCTCCATAGTGTTCACCCGAGTGACTTATAAGTACAATCTGAACAGCAGGTGCATTGTATTCACTGCAGTGTTAGACTTTGTTAAACTGACTGCGGTAAAAGTGAGAAAGAGGAGATAAATTCTGAAAATGTAAAGCCAGTAGTAAGGGTGTTAATGGTAAACTGTAGAAGTATAATGAACAAAGTAATCGAATTTGCAAACTTAATAGAGATGCACGAACCACAAGTATTAATTGGGGTAGAGAGTTGGTTAAAAGAAGAAGTACTAGACAGTGAGGTTTTTCCTGATGGTTACAGAGTGTACCGCAGAGATAGAGGAGCAGTTGGTGGAGGAGTCTTCATACTAGTTAGCAAAAACTACCACAGTTCACTGGCATTCATAGATCAAGACCATGAGTTACTTGGGGTAGATTTCTGGGGTTTTATTTGTTTATTTGCCGTATGGCAAGCAACTAATACAATAATAAATATATACAATGACAAGAACGTTGGTAGCGTTCACAAGCTGATGTCTAATTCTTCCAGCCATTCTAAGAAGGAACTTATAGCTCCAAAAACATCTTCATATGGTCCATCATACTTCCGTAGAGGGCATTCCCTGATAATATGCTCCACACTCTGGGAAGGAGCACTGCAGTCACATGCAGGAGAATCCTGAAGACCCCACTTATACAGCATGGCGTTGCATTTCGCATGGCCTGTTCTTAGGCGATTTAGTTTGACCCACTGGTCTCTATTTAGATGGAATCCTGGAAGTCCAGTTGTGGGATCTTTAATATCTGAATGTTTTACAGATGTGGAGCTTTGTCCAGCTTTGTCGCCATTTTTCCATGACATCAAAGTCAAATACATCTTGCCATACCGGATTTCTTGATTTAAGACGAGTGGGTGGTAAGTTATTTAGAACCTCGTGGATTGGGAGATCCTGTGGATGATCAGGATGGTGTAGTTTTATCCACTCACGTGCCGTTGCTTCTTGGCGTCTTATCTCTGGAGGTGGTATTTTGCTGATCAGGTGCAACCAGGGGACTGGGGTGGATTTTAGGGTGCCAGTTATTACTCTCATACACTCATTCAGGTGGACGTCGATTTTTCTAGTATGAGTGCTATGTTGCCACACTGGAGCACAGTACTCAGCAACAGGGTAAACCATGGTGAGAGCGGTTGTTCGTAGTGTGTTCGCATCAGCTCCCAATGAAGTACCAGCTAGCTTCTTCATGATGTTGTTTCGTGTTTTCAGTTTCTGACTTGTGTTTTCGAGGTGTTTTTTGAATGTTAAGGAGTGGTCTAAGGTGATGCCAAGATACTTAGGATGGAAATTATGTTTCACCCTCTGGTGGCAGAAGTTCAATTTGAGCTGCTGATGTGCTATTCTATTGCTCAAGTGGAATGCGCATACTTCTGTTTTCATTGGGTTCGGACAAAGTCTCCACTTTCTATAATATGTGTTCAAGGTTTCTAAGTCGTTAGAGAGAATGCTCTCACCTTCCTCTAATGTGGCAGTTTGGATGGCGATAGCTAAGTCAGCGTAGCAGAATTTATTGCCGGTTGTTTCTGGCATGTCACTGGTGTACAAGTTGAAGAGCAATGGAGCTAGTACTGACCCTTGAGGTAATCCATTTTTTATTGTAAATGACTTACTTGTCTTATGTCCGATGGTGACCTTAAAATATCTGTTGGTCAGCATATTCCTCAGGAGTGATGTTAGTTTCCTGCAGGGTATATGTTTTTTAAGTTTAAGTAGCAGTCCATCCAGCCAAACTGTATCATATGCCGCTGTTAAATCGACAAAGGCTACTGATGTTTTTAACTTCTTCTGAAATCCAGCCTCAATGTATGATGTCAGTGCTAATACTTGCTCACAACAGCTCCGTTTTAGTCTGAAACCTGCCTGATATGTTGGTGTTATGATATTTATTATTCCTTGTATGCGGTTAAGGATGAGGCGTTCTAGAAGCTTATAGCAAACACTGAGTAGAGCAATAGGTCGATAGCTTGAAGCATCATCTGCTGGTTTGCCTGGTTTGAGGATCGTCAAGGTGTGAGCCATCTTAAATTCTGGGGGGACTATCCCAGTGTCCAGGATATCACTGAAGAAGTTCTTGAGCCAAGTTCTTCCCTGCTTGCCGAGATATCTTATGAATTCTGGGAAAATGCCATCTGACCCTGCAGCCTTCCTCATTTTTAGCATTTTGATGGCTTTCTCAACTTCTTCATGACTAAATGGATTAGAAAGGATAGGATTATTTCTAAGGTTGTTATCCATTTCAATCATCTCTTTCTCCATCTGTTTCTTCATGGCAGGATCTATTGGGACTTTGTCAGCTCTTGTTTTTATGTGCAATGCCATTTCAGCTGGTGTAATTCCTGGCTCCTCTTTGCACATGTTTGAGGCTGCACCCAGTTTTCTAAGGAGAGTCCATGCATTTCTACTGGAGTGAGTAAAGCTCATTTGAGAAGTTAGCTCTTTCCATTTCTGTTTCCTCCCTTCATTCAGTTTTTCTAATATTCTTTTTCCTGTTTCAGGGTCACCAGTTTTTTGAAAATTTTCATATAAAGTTTGCGTAGATTTGTCCCAGCATGGAATGTATTGTTTCCTGTACCCTCGAGGGATGTTTCGTTTAGCTGCAGCAATAACAATACCTACAAATCTCTTGTAGTTTTTCACTTTTGGGGGTATCCATCACAGGTTATTATCTACCTCGGAGCTATAATTGTCCCAGTTTGCCCTCTTTAAATTCCATCTTGGTTTATGAATTGATCTGATAACAGGTATTGTGATACCAACACTGATTAGTGTGGGCCTGTGTTGGCTTCTGGGAAAATGCTGAAGGACTTTCCTTGTGTGGTCTAAAGGTTTTCTTTCATCTGTGGAAACAAAGACCAGATCAGGATTGGTGTCAGATTGCCATCTAGCAGAGTGGAATGTTTTATTTTCTTTAGCATCATAGCTGAGATACAGGTCTTGACTTTCGCACCACACAGTGAGTTTCTCGCCGTTTTCATCAGAATTTGGGTAACCCCAGGATGTATGTCGGCTGTTAAAGTCTCCTACATATATGCAAGGTTTTGGTAGTGAGGGCAGTGGTGGAGTTGGCCAGTTGGAAAGAGGTGGTTTGTAAACTGATGCAACAGTTAAATTGTTGAGTTTGGCAGTAATTATTTCCACTTCATTAACTTTTTGACACCTCACTTCCGAGATGTTGCAAATGTTACTTTTGGCATACATGGCTGATCCGTGTATAGGAGAGGGAATTCTCGATATCATTCTGTATCCTGCAATCTTGCCCCTGCTTTCCAAATCTTTTTCAGTCATGTGGGTCTCTTGAACAGCTAAGATGTCGATTTCGAGGTCAGTAGCTAGTTTGCTAAGGTATTCACATTTAGCAATTGTTAATCCTTCTGCATTTATTTGAAGAATCTGAGCGCTGTGTCCAAACATTCTGGTCAGTTGGCTCTGACAAGTGCCGTTTTTTCAATTTTATCTTCAGATTTTTCATCTTCTGATGTTGCTTTGTGTGACCGTGAGAGATACGGGATCTAGTTCGGTCGCCTATTGTGTAGATTATCAGCCGTCCTGCATCAGCAGTCCGTTGTCCAGGGTACACCACGAGGAGGTAATAAAAAAGAAAAAATCAGAGTGTTGGCTGTTTACCGCAGTGGAAGAATGACAGAAGAGGATGAGGCTCATGGGGAGAAATTAAATTCATACTCAGATTTCAGAGGTGAGAATAGAATGATCATCATTGGCGGGGATTTAAATTTACCAGGTGTAAACTGGGAAGGGAATAAGATAAATAACACAAGGGAACAAAGATTTGCAAATATCTTAATAAGGGAAGGAGGATTTACACAAGTGGTTGAGCAAAACGCTAGGGGACAAAATATTTTGGATATATTTCTAATTAAGCCCGATGAAAACCTTTTGAGGTATCAAGTAACTGAAGGAATAAGTGATCATGATGCAGTTCTGATGGATATTAGAGGATTCAGTAAACCAGCAGCCAAAATTGAAGGGGGAAATAGGTACAATTATAAAAAGGTACAGGTTTCAAATTTGAAGAGATATTTCAGAGAACAATTCAGCAAATGGAAGGAAGGCTCAGGTACAGTAGAGTCAAGGTGGGAAGAGTTCAAGGAGATAATAAGAAAGGGGGAAGTAAATTTATTCCAAAGCAGAAAATAAAGAGAAGTAGAGAACCTATGGACTATAATAGGGAAGTGAGGAGGTTAAAGAGGTTGTAAGAAAAGAACATAACAGAGTTAAGAGACAGCAGTGTAGTAGGGAATATTTAAAACAACTAAACAAGGACTTAATAACAGCAAAGAAAATGGCTAAAGATTGGTTTATGAAGAGTATTGTCAGTGCAGGAGGACCATTGACTGATGCATCTAGAAATTTCTATGGCTATATCAGGAAACTGAGGGGAAGGGAGGGTGTAGAGACACTTATAGATAAGGATGGAGAAGAAGTTACTGACAATTTGAAAAAGGCAGAGATTTTAAGTAACTGGTTCAGTGAAAGAATTAGGGACAATGAATCAGAAACAGGAGGGTCTAATTTGGAGAACGAGCTTAACAACACAATTAGAAATGACAATAGTAAAAAATTTGATATCCATCCTGAGGAAATCATGAAGGAAATAAGAAAGCTGAAAAAAAAAATAAAGGGGCTGGTGAAGATAATATTACTACAGATATCATAAAGATAGCCGGATGTGACATTGTATCTTATCTTGAAATATTATTTAAATTGAGTCTAGACACTTGCTGCATACCACAGGACTGGAAAAGTGCAATAGTAGTACCGGTACATAAGGGAGGGGTGAGAAATAGAGTTGAGAATTACAGGCCAATCAGTTTGACATCAGTGGTAGGTAAATTAATGGAAAGATTGATATGCAACCACATCAGAAATATATGTGAGGAACGTAAGTGGTTTTCAAGCAGGCAACATGGTTTCAGGCAAGGATATTCATGTGAATCTCAGTTGGTGGGATATATGCAAGATATTTCATATGAAATGGACAAGGGAGGCCAAATTGATAGTCTAGCACTAGATCTGTCTAAGGCATTTGACAGAGTAAGCCATAAAATGGTAGTAAATAAGGTAAAAACCATTGGAGTGGATAAGAAAGTCATTTGCTGGGTAGAAAAACTTTTAAAAAAGGAAAACAGAAAGTTAGGATAGGAAATGCAGTATCAAAAGAAGTGGAAGTAAAAATGGGTGTGCCACAGGGTAGCATATTGGGACCATTGCTATTCATTATTCTAATGAATAATTGTGTTGATTGTTTACTATCTGAAATTAGTTTGTTTGCAGATGACATAATGCTGTATAAAAGAATCAAAACGATAGAGGATTGTAAACAGTTGCAGGGTGATCTGGACAGGATATCTAATTGGGTTGGTAAACATGGAATGAAGATAAATGCAAAGAAGAGTCAGCTTATTAGATACACAAATAAAAAACAAAAGGTTAATTATGAATATAAGGTGGGGAAAGAATTGCTTGCTGAAGACTCGAAATGTAAATATCTTGGAATTACTTTTGATAACTAACGTAACTGGGCAGGACACATATGACAGGTAGTAGGAAAAGGTTTCAAAGTTCTGCACTTGTTGGAGAGAGTGATGAGGGGATGTACAAGAGAAGTCAAGGAATTGGGTTACAAAACTTTGGTCAGACCATTGCTCGAATATGGTAGTGTAGTATGGGACCCTCATTTTACAAATCAAATTCAGGAGTTGGAGAGGGTGCAAAAAAGGGCTGCTAGATTTGTTTCTGGAAATTATTGCAGAATGCAATCAGTGACGGATATGATAAAGGAGCTGGAATGGGATTCATTTCAAGACAGGAGGAGGATGAGGAGGGTCATGGGAGTGTACAGGGCATATACTGGCGATGAGGCATGGAAAGATATTGCAATAGGTATGAAAAGTTGTGCATGGAAGGGAAAAGATGACCATGACCACAAGCTGGCACTCGATTTCAGGCACAAGGGTGTGGGAAGATTCTATTTTTTAGGAAAGGGTGTCAGGGATTGGAATGAGTTACCAAGAGAAATGATGAATAATTTACCGAAAACTTTGAAAGAATTTAAAGATAAAATTTGTAGAGGGCAAATGTAGGTAGGTGCAGGATAGGGGGAAGATGGGTGTGTAGGGAAATTGCCACCGGAGCCTGTGCTCCATTGCAATTAAATTAAACTAGACGACCCGTGCGAAAATTTCGCAAATATAATGGGATGAATAGTGAGGTTTAATGCTTATAATATAATGGAAAGTAGAACTGTACTTTTGTAGCATTTTTTTTGTTTTTTTTTTGTTTTAGTCTTATAGGTAGGTCTACACATCAAAATACTCGCAACATATTACGAAACAGTTAGGAATTTAAAACACTCTGTATTTACGACAAACTGTCACTGACCTTTACAAAATACAACAAACCCGAACAAAATGTACATAATATATCAACATCTCTGTGATATTTGTTTCTGTGGGAATAAAATGTATACATTGGAATTGTATAGCAAAACGAAAGTGTTTCCATAACAGAAGAAAATATCCGAAAAGCTACTTATTGAATAAAAAAAAGTTTATTGACATCTCTGTGATATCCGCTGCTGCAATCTTTGAGAAATGATTATATTCTTGCCCCTTAAGGTTGAATTTAGAGGAAGATATGACCGTAGCGGATAATTTAGTATTTAAATAGATACCTCATTTATTGATTTCGGTTAGGTTTCAAGGGAAATAAATAGCTCGTGACAGAAAAATGAGTTGTAAAAATATTCACACTTTTGCTCTCTAAGGGTAGAATTTTTAAAAATTTCTACCTTAAAATGTGGTGTAACGGAACCAAAGACATTTCGAAGGCCTCAAACTTTTAAATACCTCGTTCATCAATTTTGTTTCATTGTCAAGGGAGATAAAAGACTCGAGACACAAAAAACGAATTTTAGAAATACTGATATGTATGCCCTTTAGAAGTTAAATTCAGAAAAATTCATTTCTTAAAATGTGATGTAAACTCAGCGGAAACCTTAATTTTTAGAATGATACAACATTTATCTATTTCGGTTAAATATTAATGGAGATAATTGGCTCGCAGCACAAAAATGCGTCCTAGAACCATTTATACTTTTTCCCCTTTAAGGGTTGAATTCCAAAAACATTCTTTCTTAAAATATGATGTCACCGAAGCTGAGACATTACTCCTCATAATCCTACTTCATTTATCGATTTTGGTTAGATATCCAGGGAGTTAAATGGCTCGAGATACAAAAAACTTATTTTAGAAAAATTGACATTTTTGCCCTTTAAGGGTCGAATTTCGAAAAATTTCTCTCTTAAAATATAATGTTACCACGGCGGCGTCCTTAGTCTTTAATATGATATCTCATTTATCTATATCGGTTAGATATGAAGGGAGATAAATAGCTCGTGACACAAAAATGCGTTGTAGAACCATTTATACTTTTTCCCTTTAAGGGTTGAATTCTAAAAACTTCTTTCTTAAAATATGATGTCACCAAAGCTGAGACATTACTCCTCATAATCTTAGTTGATTTATCGATTTTGGATAGATATCCAGGGAGATAAGTTGCTTGAGACACAAAAAAACGCATTTTAGAAAAATTGACATTTTTGCCCTTTAAGGGCCTAATTACGAAAAATTCATTTCTTAAAATATAATGTTACCACGGCGCTGACCTTATTCCTAAATATGATACCTCATTTATCTATATTGGTTCGATATCAAGGGAGATAAATCGCTCGTGACACAAAAATGCGTTATAGAAAAATTTATACTTTTTCCCTTTAAGGGTTGAATTCCAAAAATATTCTTTCTTAAAATATTATGTCACCGAAGCTGAGACATTACTCCTCACAATCCTACTTCTTTTATCGATTTTGGTTAGATATCCAGGGAGATAAATGGCTCGAGATACAAAAAAATGCATTTTAGAAAAATTATCATTTTTGCGCTTTAAGGGTCGAATTATGAAAAATTCCTTTCTTAAAATATAATGTTACCACGGCGGAGACATTATTCTTTAATATGATACCTCATTTATCTATATCGGTTAGATATTAAGGGAGATAAATTGCTCATGACACAAAAATGAATTGCAAAAATATTGATACTTTTGCCCTTTAAGGGTCGAATTCCGAAAAATTTGTGTCTTAATATATGACGTCACTAAAGCTGAGATCTTAATCTTTAAAATGATACTTCATTAAACGATTTCAGATAGGTTTCCAGGGAGATAAATGACTCGTAACACAAAAAACAGCATTTTAGAAATATTGACATTTTCGCCCTTTAAGGGCCGAATTCCAAATACTTCATTTCTTAAAATATGATGTGACCAAAGTGAAGACCATAAGCTTTAAAATGACACCTCATTCATTGATTTCGGTTAAGTATGAAGGAAGATACAGGCTTGTGACAAAAAAAATACCTTATAGAAATAATATATATGATTAATTAAAAAAAGTCACACCATCATATGACAGCAAGTTGCAGTATTAAGTACATTATATGCTGTGATTCCCTCAGCTGCATTCAGGCACTAGGAATCATTTATGCAGCAGATTGTCAGGTACAGGATATACAGGACACTGAATGTGTTTTATTTTTGGATTTAAGTGCAGACGTTGGGCTAGCAAACGATATGTACCTTATTGTAGATAATGACAGTGGTCTCCTTACAACCACCAACCCAAGTACTGTGATTTTACTTATTATAGTTTTGAGAGTTCTTTGATAAGTTTCCTGTTTTATACATATCAGATGAACTGACTTTTGTATATAGGTTGGAAAGTGGATTATTACCAAGATATGTGTCTAGATTAGTACAAAAGAATAATGATGTGCATAATTATAAGACAAGGCAGGCAAATCATTTCCTTTCGACTTATAATAGAAGTAGTAAAGCACAGAAAACAGTGTTGCACAAAGGTTTAAAAATACAGGGTGTTACAAAAAGGTACGGCCAAACTTTCAGGAAACATTCCTCACACACAAACAAAGAAAATATGTTATGTGTCCGGAAACGCTTACTTTCCATGTTAGAGCTCATTTTATTACTTCTCTTCAAATCACATTAAACATGGAATGGAAACACACAGCAACAGAACGTACCAGCGTGACTTCAAACACTTTGTTACAGGAAATGTCCAAAATGTCCTCCGTTAGCGAGGATACATGTATCCACCCTCCGTCTCATGGAATCCCTGATGCGCTGATGCAGCCCTGGAGAATGGCGGCGTATTGTATCACAGCCATCCACAATATGAGCTCTAACATGGAAAGTAAGCGTTTCCGGACACATGTCCACATAACATATTTTCTTTGTTTGTGTGTGAGGAATGTTTCCTGAAAGTTTGGCCGTACCTTTTTGTAACACCCTGTAAATAACAAATTACCTGAAGAAATAAAAGGACCAGAACTGTTGCAAGTTCCAGAGAGAAGCTGGGTAAATGGCTAGAGGAGAGAGATTGTAATAGTTTTTATTCAATGTAATTAACACGTCGTTTATTTTTGTTTTTCTCTTATTTTTTAATGGGATGTATGAATTGTAAATATATATATATTAGCAATAGGCTATTTGAAAATAAAAATAAAATAAAATTAATCTGGCTGACTGGTCCTTTTACAATCAGCCAGTCAACATTTGTAAATTTTTATATTATACGACCCTTTTACAGCCAGTGTGTTAGTATCTTTCTTTATTGTGCTGTCTGTATGGCCAAGTTGATGTGAGTTCACCTCATAACTTGTAGTCCAGATCTCCTGTGCACTAGCACAGATAGGAGTACTACTTCCATTCCTTAGAATTGTTGAGGACTCATGGGCTAGGTTCAGTGTCCTTTTGAAAACTGTGCTACTTCCACCGCTCTCACTATACCAAATTCCTCTCCTCTTTTCCACTGATATTACTGGGGAAGTCTTCATTTACAGTTGTCTGATGGTGTTTCCGCCATCTCAAGGCCTCCATACACATTTGTTTTTCTGCCACTGTCATCTCCTTTTGCTGGAAGGCCCTAATTTTAAATCATCAGGGAGTCATTTGCCACAATTTTCAATCTGTTACACCCCATGTGAATTGTATGGTCAAGGGATTCTGCAACTTTTGCCTTTGTTGGTAATACAAGAATCAATTTTTAAAAATTATATTGAAGTGATATTGTTTAGCACAATAAACACAATATATCTGTAGCCTTTAACAAAATTAAAATCATAGTATTTGGTTCATTATAATACTTATTAAAACCAAGCTTTTCAAATAAAACCGATGGAGGAAATTCCATGCAGCACAAAATGCCCAGCTTTCAGATTTTTAAAGATTTTGTGTTTTCTTTGTTCAGAGTGGAATTCATAACAATTTAATGTTCGTGTAGTTAAGCTCTGTGGTGGAAATAAGAATAAGCATAGATGGAGGATAATATTTTCTGTTCATGTACATGATGTCCTGCAGACATTAGTATATTTTTTTGTGTTGTGTGTATCCCATCTTGAGTTTTGAAGTATGAGAGTGTTTTGGAATGTTTATCTCTATTACTGATTAATTTCTTCACAATTTCAACCAAAAAAAAAAAAAAAAAAAAGATAGCTATTCTAAAAATCAATATAATAATAATTATAAGAAGAAGAAAAAATCAGTAAAGTTTACTGCTATGAACTTTATAATGCTGGTTTCTGTTTTTATTTTATGCTTAAGGTCTCAACATACAAACACATGCAAAGTTTTCAACCGAAAGTGAACAGAACCACTCTTTGCATGGTAGTGCTGCCGGTGACGAGAAGATAAAACTAATAACTTGCAAAGCTCCATAGCACCACATTTCAAATGCTTCAATTTTCCTTCTTTCCAGTATTCGTAATGTCCATGCTTCACTATCATAAAGTCGTGTGCTCCACACATAGAGCTTTAAAAAGTTCTTTCCGAGTCCTAGGTCAATATCTGAACCTAAAAGATTTCTCTTTTTCATTAAGGCTTTTTTCACTAGTGCTATTCTGCTTTTAATATAATTCCTGCTTTGGCTGTTAGTTGTAATTTTACTTCCTAAGTAACAGGATTCTCTTATTTGCCCTATTGCATCTGATTCTATTTTCATATTTAATCTACTATTATGTCTACCATTTCTGCTACATTTCATCATTTTTGTCTTGTGTTCATTTATATTTAGTCCAGAATCTTCCTTCAGCATTTTGTTCATACCATTCAGTAACTTCTCAAGATCCTTAGTCTTTTCTGTGAACAGGACAGTGTCATCAGCATATCGTAGCATACTGATTTTTTTCTTCTTGAAACTTGCACGATATTTTCTTTATTGCTTCCTCTACATACAAATTGAATATTAATGGGAATAGACTACAGCCTTGTGTCTCGTCCTTTTTAACTAATGCATCTCTGCTATGATTCTAGACATTTACTACAGCCACTAGATTCCTTTATAGATTATAGAGTATTCTTCCATATCAATATTCTGGACCTGTCTTCTTTAAGATTTTGAACATCTTGTTCCATATTACATTATCAAAAGCTTTTTCTTAGTCAAAAAATGCCACAAAAGTGTCATGTCATGGTGGTGTTTTTTAATTCACCTTTGAAGTATTAATTTTAAAGCAACAATAGCTTCTCTTGTACTGCGGTTTTTCCTAAATCCAAACTGTTATTCACCTACTATCTATTCTTCTGCTGGTCATTAATGATGTTAGACGCACAGTGCAATAATTCTCACATTTGTCAGATTGTGCTTCCTTCAGAAGTGTGAAGATGATACTTTTATTAAAATTAATTGGAATCTTTCCTGTCTTATAACTGTTTGATATCAGTTCAAATAATTTTTGGAATGCTTCTTTTCCTAGGGATTTCAAAAGTTATTCACGAGTCTCAATTGTTTTAACTTATTTGATTTCAAATCTTTCAATGCTTTATCAGATTCTGTCCTTATAACAGAATTTCCTAAAACATCATTGCCAACATCGCCTTCATTTTCCAGTACACTGTTGTTCAAGTCATTATACAGTATTTATATGTATCCCTTCCATCAGTTAGCTATATCTTCTGAGGTTAAAAGAGGTATCCCATCAGCAACAGAGTGTTTTTACAGCTTTTTTCATTTCTCCAAATTTATTTGAGCTTCCTATGGACCACTTTTAATTTACTTATGACCATTTCCTTTTCTATTTCTTCATACTTTTCTAACAGCCATTTTTCTTTTGCTTTCTTACATTTCTTATTTGATTTCTAAAATGTCTATACTCCTCTCTCCCTGTTGCATCCTGCATGTTCTTGTGTCTTCTCCTCTGATCCATCAACTCCAACATTCTCTTGTGATCAAAGGTTTTCAGGTGAATTTTTTCCTTAACCTAATGTTTCTTTACCATCTTTGATTATTTCTCTCTTCACTGTGTTCCATTAATCCTCAGTTACACTCCTTGCAGAGTTTTTTCTTAGATCCACATTTTACCATCTGTGCAAATTTTTCTCTTGTATTGCTTCTTTATTATTTTAAATTTCGTCACTACCAGATTGTGTGTGGAGTCTGTCAAAACCTGAACATGCTTTGCAGTTTTGAACTTGGTTCCTGAATCTCTGTATGACCATAATATAATATAGCTGGTATCTACCCACATCTCACAGATGATTCCAAATGTATATCTTTTGTCCATTATTCTTCAATAGAAAACTAGTATGTAAAACTTAAGGACGATACAGATAAAGCAACATAATATGTTAACTACTTGGTGCAAATGAATGAAAGTGTGAGTGCATGTTGCTAGAGGTCTCCCACACATGCATAGAAATCTAGGTCAGCATGACTATAGTGCCAAATGTGTCTGGCCATGTAACACAAGGCAGTTGAAGGAATGGGACAAGACTGTGTGTCTATCAGTGAGCTGTTACAGTGCACTGTGATAGTGTTTTTCATTGTAACATGATCTGGAGACAACATCTGGAAACTGGAAGAAGGACGAAGTGTAGCCCAGAAGTATGATATTACTCACAGCATTATTTCACTTACATGAAGATCATTCCAAACCTTAGGTACAGCTTCCTGAATGAAAGGAGATGGTCAATAGTGGTCAATTACAGCACCTTATGACCTGGAGGGGCAAGAAGGGACACACATCAAACAGAGGTTGCAGTTGTAACCACATTTAAAAGGACTGTAAGGTATGCAATCTCATGCTCCACAAAGGCGCAGCTACTGCATGAGGTTTGTCTCTCTGCCCAATGATGATCACATCTTGTTCCGTTGACATCCACACATCGGCAGCACCATTAGCATCAGGACTGGACTGAGGAGGAGCTCTACTGAGATGAGAGCAGATTCAGTCTGAGTAGTGACTCTGGACATAAGGGTATGTCCAGAGGGGTATGTGGCAAGAGGTGGAGAACACACTGTGCACTCAGGAACATTGTCTATCATATTCATTTTGATGGTCCAAGTTTATCGTGTGGAGAGAGATAATATTGCATGGGCACACTAACCTCATAATCTTTAAACACAGTGTACTCGCTGGTCAGTGTTATTGTGACACTGTATTCCTTCTCCATGTGCATCTTTTCAGGGGTGCATTCAGCTCTGACCTTGTTTTTATTGATGAAAATGTGCAACCATATCGAACAGAGCAAGTTGAGGTGCTCTTGGAACAAGATTAAATTCAGTGAAAGGATTTGCTTGTCTGTACCTCTGACTTAAATCCCACTGAGCACTTGTGGGATGCATTTGGGAGACATATTGCAACACATACACATGTACCAATGACATTTCAGCAGTTGTCAACCATGCTGGTGGAAAAAATGGAACATATTACCACAAGAGTTCATCAGCAACCCTGTGGCCAGCATGAGAGCACATTGCTGAGCATGTTTAGCTGTTCATGGTTATGACACATCCTTTTAATAACCATGTTTCTCCTTTTTGTAATGTCTAGAAAACCATCATGTGTCACCATGATTTAAGTGTGCCTTGTAGTCTCTGTGTAGAAGTGTCATTTCTGTTAATCTCAGCATGTATTTCTTGCAGTTGCCTATTGTACTATACTGTAGTAGTTCTTTGTGTGTATGGTTCAAGTTACATGTTGGCCATGACACAGCATGCGAAAGTTACTTTCATACTTAAGTTTTGCACACATGTGTATGTTTCCTGCAATGAGTGTTTATTTTTTACAAATTTCTAACGACCACCTCCCTTGCCCATTTTTTTTCCCACCTAAACCAAAATTTCCTACAGTATTCCCCTCCATTCCTTCTCCCACTACAGCATTTCATTCTCCTATAATAATGAGATTCCCCACCCGCATTCACTTATTGGATTAATTATTCAATTTCATCATATATTTTCTCAATTTTTCATCATCTTCAAGTGATTTTGAAATTTATACTAGTATTAATGTTGTTGCTGCAGGTTTAGTTTCTGTCCTCATCAAAATAATCCTGTCAGTAACCTGTTTATAATAATTTATCCAATTCCCTACACTCTTTTTTCCATCCCAAATCCCACTCCAGCAACTCCACTGACAGCTTAAGTGCTAGTTATTCTGTATCGCCCAGACCAGAAATAAATGCATCCTTCCATCTCACTAATCCCAAATACATCTAACTTAAGCCATTCCATCTCCCTTTTTAAGTATTTGACATACCTGCCATATTCAGACTTGACGCATTCCACACTCCATCTTGTAGAATGTTTTTAGTCATTCTGACGACTTGTCTCTGAGCAGTCATCAGCTGTCTGACGGGGAGCTCTTTTTACTTTCATAATATTTTATCCAGGAAGAAGCCATGATTCTATTTGTAATTTGAGAGGATTACATGGCCTTGGGATACCCTTTGGGTCTTTACTGTAGGGGCTTCTCATTGCCTTCCCATACCGTTCATTTCTCATTCATCTGCCTTAGGGGATGTTTCCAACCACCAGGAGAAAAGAATGCTTAGGATCACTCTTCTCAATTTCACCCTCCTTTCAGTAGGCTGTTGGCATGCTGTGGGTGACACCTTATACTAGGAGTCAGTTACCAGAGTCTAGTCTGTGCAAACGAGGTGCACTGTGTAAGGAAAGGATGTTTGGTTGGTAGAAGCAATTAGTCTCTCCAAAAACCTTATACCTTATTAGCTTTACACATGCTTGAAAACCTACATTTACACAGCTTTACACATGTTTTACACTTTTTCTGTTATATAGTTGAATTGAAGAATCCTGTGTTAGTTGATAAGTGCGTGCTCAAATCAATGGCCTGGATTCTCTTATTGTGGAATTATTCACAACTTGTTATATTGAATGATTTACAAACAGTTCATGTATCTCACTAGGGACATACAAATATTGGACTCTTAGATTACATTGCTGAAGAGGCTGCCAAATATCCAGATTATCTTCAGAATGCTGGACCAACAATAGTTTTCACCACTGTAACAGGAATGTCTAATGCTGATTACAAACCTGTCAAGTGGGATGTACTTAAGGAAAATATTCTGAAAAACAAACTGTTGGAAGCGGTAAGTAGAAAATTAATATTCAACTTGTGTGTGCTTGTTTTAGATAATTTTTTTGTTATGTGCTATTTTTTATTTTGTGCTTTTGGTCTCTTTTTACATGCAGCATAAAATAGAACTTCCATGGATGAAATTTTCATTGGAACTTGCTTCTCTTGGATGTTTCCACACACCATTGGTGAAGCGAGTTTTTGGAGAAGAATTTCTAAGAAAGTATCTGGCCAGAGGTGGATATCGATTTTTCCTTATAGTTTAAAATCACTAATATTTGTTCTTTAGGCATTATGCTCATTACAAATTTATAAAAAAAATTGCAGGGTAATCTGTTCTCACTATTCTTCCTTTTTCAGATAATAATCTTTTGGATCATTTACAACTGCTTTTACTGTATCAGGCTGTGGCAACACTATTCTCTGGCTATGATGGACCTTTCCCACCAGATGCTATAATTCAAAAAGCATCTCGGATAAATGGTGACAATGTTACAGAATTCCCACTAAAAGCTGCTCTTGAACATGGTCTAGGAGGCCCCTCATATCTTCAGACAAGATACACTACAAAGCTTGGACATTTCATAGGTATTTTGATTAATTTCTTTTCTCATAGGTGGAACAATTGAGAAAAGCTTTCTTCATTGTATCTGTAACTTGTGTCCTGTACTTAAACATTTTTTGGCAATGTTTATCTTTTAATAATTACTTATAGGTTCTGATTGTTGTCCCAAGTGAAAAGAAATCAGGTGGAAGAGGATATTCTCCACCGGTCTGAAACTGGTACTGACCTGTTAAAATTTGTTTTAATTGCTTCAATATAATGTCCTCTTCATGTTTTGCACTCTCCTTTTTCAAAAAAGTCACCAAAAATTAAATTAAAAATGCCAAAATGTGAGAAGCTCCACAACCGCAAAATGTTAGCAAAAATTACACAAAAATTATTGGTATAGGGATCATATCAATCTAAACAGGTTCGTTTTGTCATTGTGATTGTGGTTAGGTTGAAATTCGGCCTGGACGAAGAGTAAAAAGTTTATGGGAAATTCATTCTGCGGCATCCATCTCAGAAACGGCGTATTTGTTTACAGCAAAAGCAATCAATTCTCTCTGTCCGTTTGTATCAATTCTAAGATGACAAGCCTTGTTGTACTGCATCTCAGATAAATATTTATTATCTGTTAATTTCATGCAACATTGTACTCTGGAGTGAAGCTAAAATGGCAAGAAAATATTACAACAAAAGGATTTAACCATCATTTCAAATTATTGTCATTGTTTTTGCGGTGGCATCTAAGGCTGCACATCAATTTCACATTTTGGCATTTTTAATTTCTTTCTTGGCGAATTTTCTGAGAAATGAGAGTACAAAACATGAAGAGGACATTATAACGAAGCAGTTAAAATAAATTTCAACAGGTCACTACCAGTGGAGAATATCCCGTTCCACCCAAGAAATCACTTAGTGACATTCCTAGTAGTATTACAAAAATATACTGCACTGTAAAATACAAAAACAAAATGGTTACTGCTGTGTAAAATTTGAGGAATAGAGCCAGGTAGGGAAAATAAAAAAAATAAAGCTTCAGAGGAAGTACATAACTTTCAGTAACCGGTACCTGATGTATCAATTAACTCACAGCAAAAAATATAAAAAGATAAATTTTTCAGATCAAAAATAAGTTTTGACATTAGGTCAGTTCTGTTTGAATAGAAAGAATTGGGGTTCTTAAACAGAAATTATCAGAAGCTATTTGAAATATGGTTTTATGTAATAATGCAGATGTATTGGTTTACAGAAAAGTCCAAAGAAACGAAAAGTGCTCAATATGCTATTACAATGGTCATAGGAAAGCCTCATTAGTTGGCATAGACACCAGTAACAATGGATAAAAGAACTGTACTTGATGATAGGTGTTATTTTTTGTATGAATGAGTAAGCTGAAATAGTGCAGATAACTGAATAGAGATTCATCACATCAGTTAACTGACAGGAATGTAGGTACATATTCAGGCAAGTAAGTGGATATATAAAATGAGTTGTTTGCTGGCGTGCAAAGTCAGAAAACATCAGTGCTAATCATGGTGCATAACAGAAAAATTAAAAGAAAGTAGTATCCAGGGAAGAAGAAATTGAAATGTTTAAATTTAACTATGACCATATGACAGAAGTTCCAACACCATAAAGAGTTTGTATACTGATTACCAACGAAAATATTTATGTGTGAGTCATATGAAAGCTTTAAATTTGTTATTAAAAATTGAAATTTCACATCATTATCCTGTGTTGGTAAGTGGTATGTGTGTGTGTGTTTTTTTTTTTTTTTTGCTTATGGCTTTACGCTTTGTTGACGTCGAGGTCATTAGAGACGAAATGCGACTGGGAACAAGGAATGGCAAGGAATTTTGCCGTTTTGAAGGAAGCATCCCGGCATTCGCCTGGGAAAACCAGGGAAAACCCAAATCTGGATGCCCAGACGGGGATTCGAACCACCGTCCTCCTGAATGCGAGGCCAAAGCGTTAATCACTCATCCACGATGCTCGGTAAGTGGCATATGGGTGGCAGCATAGTGCAGATGAATGGATACTGCTGCATCACTAATATATAGATAATTGTGCCACTTAAGGCTTGCACCACGGAAGAACAATGTTTTGCTTTGTGAGGAGATGGAATGAAATTTCATTATGGTGACACACACACAATAGCAATTCTACAAATGCAGTAGGAAACATGCATATTGTGTGACTTCTGTTGAAGTTTTTCAGGTCAAGTATATTGAGTTGAGACTCCACAGGACATTGTGTCAGATGAATCCACAGTGAGCAAATACTGCTAATAACACTGAATGATATTTCAAGTTTAAACCTTAGATGTGGATTAGAACACAACATTGTGCTGAAAGTCCTGCAGTTTCACAAAGTGTCTACCAGGTCGATGCCAGGCAGCTGAATCATGAACTTCTTAGGTACTTTGAATGTGAAGGTGATGACTTTTTCACAAGAATTATTACTAGGGATGAAAGAAACCTGAGTTGCCTTTCCCAACTGAAAACGAAGAGACTGAGCAATGCATTGTGCCACTAATTTCATAAACTGAAAAAGTTTAGAATACAATGAGCAGTTTTGCTGGCATACTTTTTGGTTGAAAAAGGTATCAACTTGAGGCATCACACACCTACAGACCACTGTCATCAGTGCATCATATTTGAGTCCTATAAAAAAAAATCATAACCACTCTTCTGTCAAATTAGAGTGACATAGATTGTAGTTAACAGATGTCCTTATGCAACATGGCACTACAAGACCTCATACTGACAGTACAACAGTTATAACAATTACAGACTTGCTTTTGAATGACTCGTGGTGAGTCTCAGTGTGTACACATCTGATTTTCTTGCCATATGTCTCACCTATAAACTTAAGTAAGGTTAGTAACAAAATATTGTAAAGTGTTTTCCTATTTATTTGTTCATTACACCTCTCCTACCTTCATTTGTGGTAAGACTTTCCAGATGTTAACATATTTAAGATTTCCATTTATTCACTCTCATATTTTACCATGATGCTGTAAAACATCAGCTGTCTATAATTGTGGTTGACAGCATTGTGTTTTTCTGTCATTTATTCCTTTTGAATAAGTAGTTCACTGCGATAATTGGGAGTGAATGTAAAAGGCTCTGAATCCAGGAATAAGTAGCTGCCCATTGGTTGCCGGAGGTATTATTAGGTTATCCTTGCAAGGGGATTGCAAATGGTGACTTGCAGGCTGCTGAATCGGGGCCAGATTAAAACAGTGTGGGACCCGTAGAAAATGTGAAAAAGGGGAAGTAGTAGAGCTTTAAAAAAAAAAAAAAACTCGCCCATTTGGCCTGACGGAGAGGCTTCAAAGAATCGTAGGCATGGCCTCCTAGAAGAAGTCACGGGGCCCCCCAAGAAGGCGCGAGACTCCCCAGAAGGTGCGGGGCCTGTAGCATTTGCTAACTCTTGCTACAAGGCTAATCCGGTACTGTGCTGAACTGAATCAGGAATTTTTGAAAACATTAAGAGACAAAAAAGCAGAAAATTTATTCAATTTGACGGTTTCATTTGAAATATGTTATTACTTCATTATGGCTGCTTTGTCAAGTGTAAAAAGTTCTGGAGGGAAGTGGTCTTGGGGAAGGACTTGTTCACCAGAAAGAAAATAGACAGAAACATTTTGTAGACTGGAATTTTAAAAGTTTGTATACAGTAACCAGATTAGAAAATTTAAAAACTGAAATTTAAAACCTTAATGAGATTGTTGAGATTAGTGAGGTTAAGTAGAATGATCTGGAAGATTTGTCTGGGGAATACTGAATAATTATCATACAAAATTCCAGCAGATTTAGAGGCAGCAGGAAAATGTGCAGTGAAAAATTGATGACATAATTGTATTAATGATAGAAATTGCAGCAATTATCTGTGATGTACTTACCATCTTGATTGTGAATTTTACACAATTTTCTTTAATTATCCTACGGAATGCTGGGGTAGAGTAGCATCCATTTTATAAGCAGAATAACATGAGGAGCGATAAAGAAAATAAACCTGTCACCTGCTAGAGTTGCAGATAGGAGGGCAGAAACTTGCCCATGCAAAAAGGTGATTGACAAGTGTGTCGTATGTGCATGCACACAGTGTCATCACATGAAATATCGTGTCTCCTTCCAGCCTTTCATTGCCTAAATGAATTATGCTTCTTATTGTCATTACAGAATCACATACAATATATTAGCACAAAGCTTATACAGACTACAGATAGATGTCATCATTCATATCTCACCCTTTGTATTCTTTGTCATCAGTTACCTCTGAGCTGTTTTCTTGCTGAAGAGACCAAGCATGAAAAGAAATGCAATTGCACTAATGACAATATATACATTGTTAAAAGAAAATCATTGAATAGATAGTGAAAAGGTGGAGCTAATCAAATGTGTTAACTGAATGGTTATGTACATTAGAATACCAAGAGAGTGTAATACTTTAAGGTATATTCAACATGTTGAAAGGACTGAAACCTGAACTGTTAGAATTTGATGTAAAATGATTGTACTAAAATTTTGTTTCAGAGTCACACAAAAATATAAGTAGAACCTGTATCATAAGTAAAACAAATTTCAGAATTTTGGTCTGCAGATTGTGCCCTGGGGAAAGATCATTATCTGAAAGTTGCAGAGTGCATATTTAATACTAGAACATGATGAAGCAATAAAGACTGGGCAAAATATAAATTGACAAATTAAAACAACCTTTCATAAAATTAGTAGGAACTGTGTTTGCAACTTTAGAGAAAAATAGTGAAGATAATTCAGATGCAGGAAACCGACCACTTTCAGTAAATAGATGTTGTAAAAAGTCAAAAGGGAGGAAAAATGAAATTTGGTTAAAGGAAAACAGCAGGTCAAAATCTTTTTAACTTATATTGAAGGTGTTTGGCTAGGGATAAAAGCAGAAAAAATGAAAACATTGGCACTGATATATTAAAAGTAGGCCACGTGATTTGAAGAAATTGGTGACAGATTGAAAGAATACCCGGAAATGGTATCTAACTGCAAAGGAGTGAACGCTCCATTGGCAATTTTCCTACACACCCATTCTTCCCCTCTCCTGGACCTGTCTACTTTTGCCCTCTACAAATTTTAGCTTTAAATCCTTTCAGCGTTTTTTGTAATTTATTAATCATTTCTCTTGGTAACTTATTCCAATCTGTGACACCTTACCTGTGAAAGAAAAATCTTCCCACACCCTCAAGCCTGAAATCGAGTGCCAGCTTGAGGTCATGATCATCTTTTCCCTTCCATGCACTACTACTAATTCTTACATTGATATCTTTCCAATATACCCCATGTACGCTCCCATGACATTCTTCACCCTTCTGCAGTCTTCCATCATCATCATTCATCATTATTGTTGGGGACCATCTCCAGTTTCCCGGATGAGGTTTATAAACCTTCTTGTGTTTCTGTCTTGGTTGTTATTGAGGATCGTCTTCCACTGTCTCCTATCCAGAAAAGTTTCTCTGTCCATAATATATTCCCCATTCCAGCCTCTTCTCTCTGTCCTCCTTCAGTTTGTCTGTCCATCTTTTTCTTGGTCTTCCCACTGGTCTTTTGCCCACTACCTTTTTCCAAATAGGTCTTCCAATGAGCCCCATTTAAGTTCCTTTATCATATCAGTTACTATGTTAATTTCCAGAGACAAATCTAGCAGCCTCTCTTTGCACCCCCTCCGAATCCAGTATTTGATACCACACCCAAAACCTTTTTACTCCACCACTATATTCAAGCAGTGGTTTGACCGAAGTTTTGTAACCCAGTTCACTTACTTCGCTACTACATACAATATCACATTCTCCAACAAATGAAGTATTTTTAAACCATTTCTTACTACCTCCTGCCCAGTTGAGTTTGCTATCAAATTTTATGCCAACATATTTATATTTCAAGTCTTCGACAAGCAATTCTTTCTACACCTTATAATCATAATCAACCTTTACTTTTAAATCTGTGTACCTAATAAGCTGATTCTTCTTTGTATTTTTCTTCAACCCATGTTAACTTATGCAGCTAGATATCTGTCCAGATCACCCTGCAGCTGCTTACAGTAGTCTTCTACTGTTTTAATTCTCTTTTTATAGAATTGTGTATTCTTGCAGATGACCTAACTTTGACAGAAACTATCAATACAGTCATTCATTAGAATAATGAATAGCAGTGATTCCAATACATTACACTGTGGCATTCCCATTTTCACTTCCACTTCTTTTGATATTGCATTTCGCACCTTAACTTTTTGCTTTTTACCTTTTAAGAATTCTTCTACCCAGGAATCACTTTTTCATTCACTCCAATGGTTTTTACCTTATTTACCACCATTCTATGGCTCACTCAATCTAAAACCTTTAAAAGATCTAGAGGTTCACTATCTATTTTGCCTCCCTTGTCCATTTTGTACAAAATATCTTGCATATAACCTACTGAGTTTGCATGAATATCCTTGTCTGAAGCCATGTTGTCGACTTGAAAACGATTTACTTTCCTCAAATACATTTCTGAGGTGCATATCAATCTTTTCATTAATTTACATACCACTGATGTCAAACTGATTGGCCCATAATTTTCTACCCTATTTGTCACCCATCCTTTATGTAACAGTACTATTATCACACTTTCCCAGTCCTCTGGTAAGCAGCATGTATCGAAACTCAATTTAAATAATGTTTCATGACAGGGTACAACAACTTGGATGGCATTGCATTGGGGGGAGGGGGGGATGAAATGCTCCGTTTGTCACAATGGTAACACCAGACCTGAAGATGACGGCAGAGCTAGCTGCTGAAAGTTCATCCTTCTTCAATACTATCTAGTGGAGAACCCATGAATATTAAATTTCAGCAACATGTTTGGAATGCCTTTGTTCATACTTCATAGACCAATAAGAGATATTAATATTCAAAAGTGTTCATATTTGAAATTAAAATAATAACCAAGTGAAATTTAGGCTTGAAAAAGGATAGTTTAATATAAAACAATAATTTGATAGTAGCAGACAAACAATAATATGTATAATTGAAAAAAGGATTCTTGATGTCGTAACGTATACTGCATAGAAGCATCAGGCGGCTCTTTTTAAGTTTTCTTGATAATTCTGTAGCGCCCATTTTAACGCCTGAGATCACTAGCTGTGGAGTCCAATTTGCTTGTTTATTATTTTGTCTGAGTTTGAAGCTGTGGGCCTGTAATGTGCTCCAGAATCTTTGAAATTGAGTCCATGCCTTATCCATCTATTTGTTTATGAAAATTTGGGCAGAATAAAAGTGCAGTAAAATCTGAATTGATGGTCTTGTTATTTCATCAATGACCTGATCATTCAGAAGTTGTAAGAATCATCACATTTTAGTGAAAATAATAAATCACCTAGCAGCCTGCTGTTAAAAACCTGTAAAACTAAAAGACAATATTAATTAATTAAATGCAATACCAAATACCAAATTTCTCACATTACCAGTCAGAAAACCAATCATCAGCACACATTTCTCTTTTTATCAGCAGTGTATCCTATATTCAGCGATTGAGTATAATTGTAGTTATATTTTATTTCCAGATCATGTTGTTGTAATGAGGAAGGGAGGTTACCCAGTAGCTGTGAATGCATATGGAAGCACTGATTCATCCAGATCATTTATTGAGGATTTAATAGTTCCTCCTGATAGCCAAATGTGAGTAAAAGAAAAAATTTATTTGAATTTAAGAAACAGAAATTTCATCTGAATATTTGCAATAGGTTAGCCTAAATTGTAAATTTTTTACTCATATTTCATACTCCTGGTTGCTGTGTGCCTGTTACCACTAAGAAAACTGCACACTCATCTACCTTTCTCATGATTAAAGAATAGTATAGCCAAGTAAGCCTGGTAATTTGTGGATTTAGTTCAGTTACAGTAGATCGTATTGAATCAATCAGTTATAATATCTTATTATTATTCTGTCTTGCAACATTTGAAATCCATATTTCCAACTTGTAATGTTTTCTTCTATCATTGAAATAGCTTAAGGTATACATGTATAAGCGTAATTGCAGTTTTCAATGGGGGGAGGAGTGGAGGGACGGTAGCTGCCAAGCAAGGTATTATCAGATCATTTCTGGCACAGATTCAAGTTGTTTATGTAATTTGTAATGTGAAAGAATAATGGTAGAATAACTAAGTCTATCTGAATAAACATGCAAAGCCGGTTCCTGGTATTAACTTGGATCTGTTGCTCTATTCTGTTATTCATGTTTATCTTAATAATTTTGTTCTAATTATGAAGGACAGTTGCCTAATAGTTAAGTATGCTTAACTTACGGTGAAACTGAATGTATATTCAGAATTTAGAGAAATGAGGCAGATGGTTATAATAGCGGAGCTATTGAATATATTGGGCATAAAGTGGGGAGGAAGTAGAATGAATAATACCAGGCGCCTAATATTTGCAAACATCTTAGCAAGAAAGGATTTATGAAAGTAGTGCAGCAAAATACAAGGGGGCAAAACATGGTAGATGCAGTCATATTTCTTATGGCATTATTTGTATATTTGTTGAATCAGTTTTTATATGGCTGGTGAGTTTATAAATAGTTTCTTTTTCTCCCCTGCCAGAGCACAGAACTCTTCAACTAATTTCACTCTTTAAGTTGTCCCCGATTTAAAAGAGTGGATTTTTTTAATACTCAAACAGCAGCAATACTGTTTCTTTTTATTCCAATACCAAACTACATATGGAAAAAACAATTCCAATGTCTGAAGAATTTATTTATCGGCAGTGGTTTAGGATGGAAATTAATATGTCTAATTCATTTCTGAATTTTCAAATGCTCACTTTAACAATGGCATATTCATTTAAAACCCTCAACTAATATTTGTAGTGGAACTAAATATTATTTCTGAAGGTAACATCTCTGCCAAATTTAGTCAGAAGTTAACAAAATTGCCTCTATCAACCAAAGTTCTCTAAGAATGCCTGAAAGTTCATATTGCTTTATGCCAATGAATACAAAAGAAATTGGCAAAATTACTATGGTTTATCATATTAATTTGGGAGACTGTTTACATTATGCTACAATGTCTTACTAATATAGCCTGTCTCACAAAAAAGAGGTTTAAATGCATGTGAAGCAGTTTTTATCGATACAGTGTGTCTGGTAAACCAATGGATAAGGAAGAAGGTGGATGTAGATAAAATAAAAAACCATTTTTTCCCTCCAAATTTAAAGAAATATTTCAGGAAAAATTGTCAAGTGTAAATAATGCAGAGGAGTTGGTAAACATATATATCCCTTCCCACACATACATTACTAATAGATTGGCCCTCCTGCCTTAATCTGTCATAACTCATGGGTTATTTTCCCCTTCCTACCTTATTTTCTTTAGGGTAGATTCAAAACATCCTCTGCCACCTTCTTTACAGTGAATCTCAGAGTAACAGTAGTATTAAATAAAAGAAAAATGCACTCATGATAAATATTATAGGAGAGAGAACACTGAATGATGCAACTAGAAATTTATATGGCTTTATTTGGAAACTAGGAGAAAGAGTACATGTTCAGAAAATTATGGGGAAGGCATTACTGTGTACTAATTGTTATTAATTAATTGCAATCAAGTATATACCCTGGTGGCTATTTCCCAACAGACATACTTTTGCATTACACAAATTTTCACTTTAAATTTTTTCAGAGTTCGAGGTAACTTATTCAGCATATCTGTCAACAATTTGTTCCAGCCTCCAACTGTCTTTTCAGAAATGAAAATTTTCCTACTTCCTCATGCCATCAGTTAGTAGTTTATGATCATGATCATCTTATCCCCTATCCCCTCCATATACTGTCTCCTAATTCTTCTCTCAACATCTCAGCAGGCCTCATTGCCAGTGTAAGCTTTATACAGAATCAGCAGTCTCTTCTTCTCCCACCTCTTCCTCCCATTACTCTCAACACTTCATTTATCAAATCAGTTGCTGATTGATAATTTTCACAAACAAATCTAGCTGTACTTGTTACACATAATCAAATCTTTATATTTGTTATTCATAAAGTGGGTTCTAAAGACAGAAATATTAAATAATGTGTTTATGAGTTTAGAGCCAGTAATACAGAGACTGTAGAGGATGTGTCAGAGCATAATAGCTCCTAGTAAGGAAAGAAGCTTATCTTAGGGGTTAGAAAGTTCCATCATTAGCTATCGTTATATATGTATTGCTTAATCTGATTTCTATTAAGATTCTGTCTTTGCTAAGTTCTACTTAAAGTGGTTGATGTGCCTACTTGTATTTGCACTGAAAGAGATCCTGGTGGAAAAGTTACTCCTAGGAATAATAAATCACATTTGAAAGTCACTCTGTATATTTTCGCAACTATGGAAGTTAAATGCTTTAAATCTAGTAACAGTGCATCTGAAAGAAACTGTTTATCTGACTATAAAACACAATTAAGTTCTCAAACAATTATACACCATACTTAAAGCAATGTTAATCACAATTGGAACCCCATTTTTTAGAGTGCACTTGAGCAATGTTCGACACCACAATTTTTTTAAAATTGAGTTTTATGGCTAAAACGTTCAGTTACTAATAACTTTTATCATGCAAATAATTCTAGGGACCTGCTTCATTATGCAGAGCGGTTCACCCTACGTGATTTAAGATCTGATCTGCGATTTACAGTGAGAGTAGCAACTCCTGGCCTTAAATAGCTTTTCCGTAATAGCTTCTGGAATAATGGTGTTTTCTCGTGGTTAACCACCTTCATCCTAAAGTTCCCGGTCCTCATGATACATTATTTTAATCAGATTCTTCTGAAACTTAGCTGACACTTTTTGTCATGTTTCTATTTGTGTATACATAATTAAACTTAAAAACTGAAGGGTTGACAATTTGACTTAATTTTTTATAACTTTAAAAGTATTTCTTCCCTCATAGAGCTAAGGCTTATTTGCGCTGTGCAAGGCAACGTGTGTCGTATGCTTGAGGTGATCAACACAAATCGTAGCACACAGCATGGCTCCACCAAGACAAAATGTACAGATTTCTGCTGATGTTTTTATTGTGATTACTTTGTGTATACAGAAATTGAAAGCAAAACGTCACCCACGTTGGCGGTTAATAAAAACTTTACCAGCAGCGTAGTGAATACAAAACAGATTTTTGAAAACTGTAACTAGCAAAGAAGATACAAATTTTGTGTGTATGCCCAGTGAAGACTTTGAACATCTTTTGAGTCTAATTGAACGTATTTTGAAAAAGAAACAAACTATATGCAAGATGCTATAACCACCAAAGTAATGATTACTTGTTACATAAATGTTCTTAGCAGGTGGTGATTCGTACATAAGTTCACCATATTTGTTTCGCATATCTATACAGACAACATTAACAGTTGTTCCAGAAGAGTGTGAGGGAATAATGGAAGGATTAAATGGTTATGTAAAAGCATGTACAAAAGCGTATTTTTTATTGTGCGCCCACTTCTGTACTAAGATAAAACTAAGCATAGTTTACAGCTTCTTTATAGGCTTTAAAAAAAATTCTTATTCTTGACATTTATTCCACCATACTAGAAAATAAATAATATTCTTAAAAATTATACTATCATATAATAAGATAAAAATAATACATTACTGTCTGTTTATTTATAGATTTAAGAACTAAAGCATAGCACTGAAAATTATACAGAGTGTTACAGAAAAATGTATACACACTTCAGGAGAAGAAAAAACATATGGAAACGTTTTCATACAAAATGTTTATTAGCCTGAAAGTAAGATTATAAGTCTGTTTGAAGTTTCCAATACACTTTCTGGGGTAAATGTTTATGTTAAGTGTTCAAAGTGATGGCCTTCTGCATCAATGCATTTCTGAACACGGGTTGCGACTGATTCGGTAACTACCGCTAAAGTTTCCAGTGGGATATCTGCGCACACTGTTCTAATCTCATCCCAAAGTTCGTTCAGGTTATCTGGTTTCTTCTGTACACCTGGTCTTTCACTGATCCCCATAAGTAAAAGCCCAACGGTGTTAGATCTGGAGAATGCGCAGGAAACTCGATTGGACCCCTGCGTCCTATCCAATTCTCTGGAAAATGTAGATCAAGGTATGCTCTGGGAATGTACACTTTAAACTTGCCTTTCTTCAGAATGCGTAGCACGCTGACATGACTTACACCACTCTCACGCGCACATTGCCTTGTTGATTTTTGTGTCGACTGCTGAAAGCGTTCCAGCACCGCAGCCGAGGACTCGTCACTCATAGCTGTGCGAGGTCGCCCTGATCGGCCTTTGTGTACATCACACACTGTTCCATGCAGCTCGAATTTGTCACGTATACGGGTAATTGTTAACTGTGTAGGTGGATCTGTACCAAACTCACGTCTCCACTGTTTCTGGACAGCAGCCACATTCTCAAATTTCCAGTACCACTTCAACAATTTCTTACGCTCTTCAAAGTTCAACCGTACTTCCGCCATGTTGATATCAGTTAAGCACCGCTGCCCGCGTCACGGCCCTAGCTTGCTGCCACCTATTGAGCAAACATCACACTACGTTTGTACCAAATTTCATCCTCTCAAGCGTGAAAACGAACTCTCTATGACCTTTAAAAGTGTGTATACATTTTTTTGTAACACTCGGTATATTCATGTAATAAGATAATAATTTATTGCCGAATGTTTATACATTTAAGAATAAAAACATAATCTCGACAATTTGACATTCGTCTAAAAAGATAAAGCATAAGAAATGGTTGGCTGCTGTCTGGGTTGTTTATAATGTGTATAAACTTCAGAGTGAGGCATACTTGACCCATCTGCAGGCAGCGCGCAACTTGGGCTGAGGAGCCTTCGAGCACAGCCATTTTACCGACACACCCACCGATGTCTTGCGCATTCCTTTACTCGACCATATAAGATTCGCACAGTGCAAGGCGTGTGTTGCATGCTATGCACCACACACTACCCTGCCCTGTGCAAACGGACAATACTTATACCAAATGGATCGATTTTCTTTTTTCTTTAATTTTGTAGAATTAGCTCTGTGGCTATTCTTATTTGGCTGTTGTATTTAATTATTATTATGGTGTCTCACATCTATCTTATTTTCAAGGAAATAAATTCTTTCTAGTAGTCATATCTTTTTTATTTAATTATGTTTTTACAGAGGATTTTCACTATTCTTCCTGGAATTTTATTCTGTTTTTAATGATCCTTATTTCACTTTTAACAAATTCCTATTTCATAATTATTTTTAATACTTGTATCTTGCAACTTATTTAAGATTGTTTTTTTCATACTTTAAACATAATTTCACTTATTAACTGTTAAAATTAGGGTTCGGATCTTAATGACCAAAAAAATCGAGAAATATGCAGGCAAATATGACCTTAGAAATAGGTAAATATGACCTAAAAGAGACAAAAATGGCCAAACATTAAATTTTTATAATTTAAAAATGCTCAATTGTACATAATTTATTTTATGTAGCTGTGTCGCTTTCATGTAGACAACATAATTTGCTTCTATGCACTCACTGTACGATTGGGAAATTAATTTTTTTGAAAGTTATTTTCTTGTTCCCGTAAAAGAGTGGATTACTAGAATTTTACTTTTAAAAATGTAAATTTACTCTAAATTTGTTGCAAATTAGTGTACATACCATTTTTTTATTCTTGTTTGATGCCAGCATTGCAGTATATCACCAAATGCATCTTCAAGTTCTCGAAGAGGAATTTTCCCGGTTGTCACTTAAAACTGTCTTGTAGTGTGAGAAGCTTCGTTCGACATCGCAAGTTGTGACGGGAGCGTACTTAAACAGAGTCAGGTCACTGCAATTTAATTGTGAGTGGTCTGAAGTCAAAACAATTCGCCACCATGTAAAATTTCACTAATTGTTTTATATCCCTTATTCCCACACAACACTTTATCAAATTTGTTTTTCAGCAAACTAGCCACACTGCCTCCTGCTTGGCCTATTTCGGTTTCCACACTTTTAACGACCGCCAAACTTTCATTCAGTTCTAGACCAATGTCTTCAAGACGTGAAATTGCAGTTGTAATGCATGAAAAACTATGCCAAATTTCTGAACAAATTACTGGAAAAGAGTTCTTGAACAATTTTTTGGAAGATGCTTCACTGCTATCAAAATTAGAAACTATTTTCTTTATGTTTTCATAATATTCACAGTAATAGCTAACTGCATCAAGCCATATGCCCCAACGAGTAAGTATAGGTTGTAGTGGAAGAGGGACGGAAGGTGCGTCTTCCTTAAATTTTGCCACTCTCATTGGAGCTTTAACAAAAATCTTTTTGCATTTGATATTAACCTATCAACATCAGGGAAATTTAGTCTTACTTCCTCGGCAACTCTACGTAATCCATGAGCGAGACAAGTTAAATGCACCATCAAAGGATACAACATCTTCAGACATTTCCCAGCCTTTACCATGTACGGCGCAGTGTCGGTCACAAATAGTAAGACTTCTTCTCGCTTAACTTCACCGCTACATAACAGTTTCAAAGCGTTGTCGAAATGGATGGCAATTGTTGAGTGGTTTACTGATTCAAGAGCTTCACAGTCCAGTAAAAATATATCACCCCAGTCTATCAGAAAGGTAGGGTTCCAACGATAACATTTACAACGTATCTCCCACAAGCATCAGTAATTTCATCCATTGATACCCAGATCTTATTGGTGCCTATCTTAGTTCTGATTGTCTGCAATATATTTTCATAACAAGACGGTAAAACACTTCTTCCTCAATGTTGATTCGGGTTGGAATCGTCTGTATTGTGTATTTCTCCAAGAACGATTTGAAATTCTCATTGTTGACTTTATTAAGTGGGATGTTGGCTGATACCATCATTTCACAGAGTTCTTTGGAAAAAATTGACAATTTAAAAGACGACAAAAACTGTAGGTGTATCCAAGAAAAGTCGCTGTTTGCTTTGTCGAGTTGAATGTCATATTACGTTATTCTTGTGTCTTGATGTATTGCAGTGCTGCTGCACATAAAATCGTTTTGTTGCATCACTTTAGTTTCATATAATTTACAAAAAAGAACTCTTTCATCTGTACTAAAATACTCCTCTCCAAATTCCTTTACGTAACTCCGTAACTTTACACTTTCAGAAAGTTTTGTTTTCGGCATGGCGGTACTCACTGATCCACTGCAGATTTAACACTGGTTCAGGATTATTTTCAAAAGCATTGGTGACAGTGCGTGAGTGGCTGAAGGCTTTGTGTTGTTTCGACGCGGAGAGTCTGGTATGTGGGGAATACCTGACCCAGGTAGGGACGGGTTTCCCGTTAAGCAGCAGTTTCGCCGTACTGAATCATAGGAAGACAATTGATTCCTCTCAACTCATCGGTGGGTCACTGCAGTGGACTCAATTCCCGCGATACCGTCACAAGTGAGACATTGATTGACGCGGCTCGACACAGGCATGCTGCTGCATAGTCGAATTTAAAAAGCGGGCGGAACATTAACGTTTAGAGAGTGCAATAATTTATAACTTTAATTCTTGACTGGTGAATTCTGAACAATTTAGTTACAATTAGTTTCGTTTCTTTCTCCAATGTATAACAGGAGTATATGTCTTTGAATAATTATCTTAATTTCTTTTCATCTATAACTTCTATCAAAAATTACCAGATTTCTCCTCGAAATATGACCAGAATGTGCATTTTTAGGCTATATAAAATACATTTAATACAATCAGAAACGCTGTGCTTATTCAGCATTTCAGCTCAAAAGAAGGCAGGAAAAAAATATGACTTTTCCTAAAGATCCGAACCCTGGTTATCATATTCCTACTTTCTTTAAATTTAACTTTCATTTGGACATATTTTTAACTTTGAAACTATATCCTTTAAAATTTGAATGTATTTACTCATCTAAAAACACATTTAGGATTACCTATTGATTAAATTTTCATAATGAAGTCTATCTCAATGGTGAAAAGGCATGGTCGTGGTTATATTTCACCTATTTATTTAAATAAGTGTCTTTAGTTGCTTCCTGGATTCTACTATTCCATATATCTGGCCTTGCTTGGCTGATTGTCACCACTCTAACCTCTCGTTCAGCAAAATTTTAACTTTAATTACTGTTGTAAAAATATTTTATGACCCTATAAATATTCATAAAAATGCTTGTTTTTAATCGGCAATCGTCGGTGGAAAGTTTGTGAAGCTTTTTGTTTAATTTTGGTTAGATTCCAGAACATGATACTGTTCTGATTTTGACTTTAAAACTGCTTTGTTTTAAGTTTGCGTTTATACAATCTGTTTCCATGTTTAAAGGCTTTTTCTCCCCTCTTTCGGACTCTGGAAGCTATTACTTCACTACATCCTGTGACTTATATAGGTAGATTAAAAATATGTAAAAGGTTAGTATGGATAATGTTGCCATAGGCGAATTGAATATGAATAGATAGGACATTGTGCCATTCCAAGATATATAGATTTAATTCAGAAACTAGCTACATATGAGAAGACTAGAAATGTGCTAGTAGTATAAAGGAGAGAGAAAATGGAACTGTAGACATTTTAGTGTCACCTCAGGAGGCGGTAAATTGATGAAGAGCTTGATATCAAACCGCATTAGGACTGTCTATGGAGTATGAGAATTGTTTGTACATTATCAACATAGGTTTAGGGGAGGTCATTTATGTGAATCTCAGTTAGTGAGCTATGTGCAAGATATTTCAGGTAAAGTAGATGAGAGAGGCCAAGTTTATTGTGTAACACTGAATTGGTTCCATGCTGTTTGGTAGAGAGAGCATTAGAATGGTGGCGAATGTGCAAGAATTTCAGTTCAAATTGACAGGAGATGCCACGTTGATAGTATATTACTAGATATTTCCAAGATGGAATGAGCCATAAAATGATATTAAAAAAAGGTGAAAACTATTGGAGTGGATGAGAAAGTGACTTACACGATAGGATAAAGGAAACGGCTTTGGGCAATATAAATTACAATGAAAGGGAAAATGACTCATCACTCACCAAAGTTGAAGGCAGTGACGGAAGAGCAACATATATCACAAAACACACAAATATACATAATATTTCGGTCTTAAACCTTCTTCGTGTTAAAGAGAATGAGTCATGTGGTTCGGGAGGTGTACACACACCGAAGTTTGTTACATGATTCAGATAGAGGAATTCTTAAAGGGTAGAAAGCAAAGTGTTAGAGTAGGAAATGCAATGTCAAAAGAGATAAAAGTAAATATGGAAGTGCCCCACAATGGTGTGTTGTAATCACTGCTATTCATTATTTGAATGAATGGTTTTGTTGATGGTTTACAGTCAAATGTTAGGATGTTTACAGATGACAAAATTGTGTATAAAAGTATCAAAATGGGAGAAGACTGTGAACAGCTATTGGGTGATCTGGACAGAATATCTAACTGGATTCGTCAACCTGGAAGGAAGATAAATGGCAAGAAGAGTTATTATTTACGCAGCTTGTATTTTTAGGTACTCCTCTTCATCAATAAAGATGTTGTTTAGCTGGCTGCAGAGTTGTTGAACATGAACAGGAAAATTATAATGGTAGGTTGTGAGAAATAATTGAGAATCAATTTTAGGGGAAGAAATGAAGGGACTGAGAGTGGTTTCTCTGCCTGTATGATTGCTTTGATTTCCATCCAATCTTCTCTTCCCCTTCCCCCCCCCCCCAAATTGTTCCCCAACTACATCTCTATTTTAATAAATAGTGATTGTACTGCTAATGGGCCTTAACTCAGAATGTTCATTCTTCATGTCTGTTGTGCCCTCTTACTGTGGTTTGTTATGACAAGTGATGGCTTCTTTCTTTATCCTCAGTACAATTAAAAACACGCTTGTAAAAAATGTATCTACTGATGTTTTTGCAGTGACATTAATTCAGCATGAAACACAGGGAAAGGCAGAAGATGATGAGAAAGTTTCTCCTTGAGCATAGTTATAGCCTACTACATATGCTTCACAAACATGTTCCTGCTCAGAGGATAAAAGGTTTCTGTAAAAAATGATGTTCATTGGGAGGAGTCAGTAATCTTATTAGGCTAAGTGACTGCATGAACACTGTATTGAATGTAACCCTGCAGATATTTGTGAACATAAGTTCTGCTCATTAGATGGTTGCTAATTCATTAGCAGTGTATACATGTTTCATAAATACTGTAGGTAATAATTAACTGAATGGTCTACATTTTTTCTCATTCATTTATGGTTAATATGGCAGCCATGTAGCACAGGCTCAACCCCCAATGAATCTGAGAATTTTTCTTTTAAGTTGAATATTGGAACAGCATTGTATGTTCATTAAACCTGCTGTCTAATTAAGAATGCACTTCAGGGTATGGCATTGGCTGTGTCATTTTCCATATGTAGAAGAATCCTTAAGGGAATATCGAGGTGAGCTCTTCCTCCTCCCCCTCCCTTTTCTTATGAGCCTGTATGGTCTTAGAAACCGTCTCACTGTTACCTTACTTGGGCTCAGTAGAAGAGTCTTTTCATACTTGTATATTTTTCAACAGCTGCTCTTAAAGCTATATCTTAACATGTCTAATTCTCTAATCCTTGTTACTCATCTGTATTCTTTTTGTTTCAGCATACTTATCCTTTTGTTTCATAAGGGATGCTACAGTGTAAACAGCAGACGACTGCGGGGACATTTTTCCTTAATATGCAGAACGTTAGAGTCGATGGGATATGCTGTGATTGCAATATCACATTCTGCTTGGCTTGATCTTCCAGATTTTGAAAAAATTCCATATCTCATGCAAAAGATCAAGCTGAAATGTGATTCAGCTGATTGTGAAGCTACTGTAGTTCAATAAATTTTGTAGTGGTGTTTATTTTGTTTATTTACAGAATTTTACTTGTACAAATTGAATAAAATTTTAAATGTAAAACTTTAAGAATTGCATCACATTTACATGGACAGGTAAAGGAAACTTCATCAGCTGAGGAGAAGAGTGCAGTTATGAGGTGTTTTTTTTTAAATAATAATAATAATAAGATCCATTTGTGAAAGATAGTGACAATGATGTGTGATTACCGCAAGGCTCAAGTGCATCTGCTTCTAGCATAATTTGCCCATGTTTAGATGCCATTTGTAATTGTATTGTTGGTCTGTGTACTGAGTTGTAGAAATTTATAATGTTTAAGAAAATTAGTCCACCCGCTGACTGTGAGATACAATCTGTAAATCAATTCTCGAATGCAATGAACTTGGCAAAAGTGTAAATTCACCATCAGATGATAATGCTATGAGCGATAGCAAAGTTTGAAAGCGGGTGAGAATGTTCGAAGATTGACGGGTTAATGTGCATGATTAGCCACGTCCAGGCTGACCTCCTGTGGTTTCTAACAACAAAATTCGAATCTAGATCTGGCACCCAGTGATTTTTACCTGTTTCACTACTTAAAGGGGTTCCTTGGCAATCAGTGTTCAACTACAATGAAAAATTTTCAACTGTAGTCATGGCTTGTGCTTCTTCACAAGCAGCAAATTTCTTTGACATCAGAATTCAAAATCTTGTTGAACGGTATGATGAATGTTTGAACAAAAATGGATATCATGTAGAAAATAAGATGAAAGTATGTCAAATAATATATTTTAACGATATTTACAGTGTATTTCTGCGCCCATTTATAGTATTTTTCTTATTAAAAAACAAACCTTATTTTAAAAAATAACACCCATAAAAATGTTCCATGCAGTGCAACAGATTCATATTAAGAGGAAATTATTTACCACTGCCTTATAATTTCTTTGGTATTAATATTGATGTTTTTACTGTGTACTTACAACAGGTCCCAGTATTTGATTGATTAATTTTAGAAACTGAACATTCAGTAGATCTGAAGTAGTCAATTTATCCATCTTCTTCCATAGTAACGGGCAATTTAATTCCTACCTGGTTTGGGAGTTACATTTTCATAATTTTTGCCCCTGCTATGAAAATTCCTAGATCTGCCACTGCATGCAAAAATCAGTGACAATTATAGGCCCATTTACCCATACGATTTTTCCGATGGTTTTGGAGTGTATGCTCCAGGTTGGTGCATCAATCCTTTGCATTCAAATGCTCAGTGGTCAGACAGACTCAGCTCACGCTCAAAATGTGTACATCTGGCGCGCAGGGCTAACAAACAGTGCCTGTTGTTTACATGTGCATATTGCGAGGTATCCTCTTTGTAGATAATTAAAGAAATCCTGGTTGGCCTTACCAATTCTTCCAGGTTCCTTTTCAGTCTGATCTATAATCGATAGCACGTTCTGACAATATGTGTGGCCCCAAGATACCATCTCACACGTTTTTTTTGCTATCAACTCGCAGATTAAATTTAATTATATAGTCTTCTCTATAAAATCAATGACACATCTTAATAAATTCAAATATTTACAGTTCTCGTTGATACAATATAAAATCTCACATATAACAATCTGGCTTAAAAACAAAACAACACAACACAGCCTACCAACTTGAACACATTAAAACATATTACGAAAACTTAAATTTACCCTTTGCTACACAGACTACTATACTGTACAGCCTTGTATTAAAAAAAAAATACATTCATAAATTGATTAAGTTGCTAAATTATTATTTGAATGTCTGATGAAGTGGGACCTCACAATATAAATTCAATACTCATTCATTTTTTGTTCGAAGTTCTTGGTGATTTCATTAGGTTTAAAATGGTGTTAACACATACAAATATAAATCTTGAAAATGTGCTGACGAGATAATTTAGAAGAATTTTTATAACCCCGCAAGAGTTGTAAGTTTATGAAAAGTTAAGTCGTGTACTTTGGCATACGCTGGACCTCACTGTTTATTTCTAAGATCTTCCATGGTAACTTAAAAAATTTATATTTCAGAAAAAATTATTTTATACATAAAAAACAATGATACTCTCACAGTAGAACTTTGACTGTTGAGTCTATGTACCCAGCTTGGACTGTTTACAAAACTTTCAAACTAGGCAGAAAGTCCATGCGCCACACCAAAACTCTTGGATTGTGTTTACAAGGACGCTATTGGTGCATGTGCTCCAACCAGGTATCCTGGTGCCTGTTTCTGGAATGTTGGCCATTTTTCATCACATGCCCCAGGAGCGAACACATCGACCTCGCAACCCAGCGCAGCAGTCCGGAGCATTTTACCAAACCAGCAGTTTGGCGCATACATTTAAATTGGCCTGGTTACATAATAATCAGCACATATAAAAATTACTGGTATATATAGGTTGTTTTAACTAGACTATCCAATTATTATTTACTAGTATAAGCCCGTGACCATTCTTTGCATATCGCCACGGTCTAAAAGAGTTCCAGTTTTTAGGGTTAATGATTATAGCAGGTGGACGTGGTCTGGCCAAATGCGAACTTGACCTGTGTTTCACCCTTAGGATGAATAAAATCTCATGAGCTTGAAGAACTCGGATGCATTAAGAGTGATATTAAACAAGGACACAGGCAGTAGTGCGATCGAATATGTGTTTCAAAGGTCGTGATTGATAGACTCGAACTTAGTGAAATACAAACTTGACATATAGTTAAAGCTTCACTGAAGAAATTAACTGCCAGAACACTCTATTCGGTTACATATTTGGTCTGATGTCCTCTTTAAATAACCTAATAACTCACGTACAGTCATTGGCATAGCTGGGGGGAAGGGGGGGGAGTTGGAGGTGGTCCGCTCCGGGTGTCACCCATTTGGGGGTGAGACCAGCAATTCATGAAATGAAATAATGGAAAATAGTTTGGTACAAAAAAAAAAGGCATTTTTTTTCATATCCTTTTGGTGTCCAACCACTTATACTTTGTTTTCAATTTTTTTAAAGTTGATCTAGCACTTTTTCAAATGCGATCCAGTGCGCAGTATACTTTCATTAAAATGAAGTACAAATATTAGCAACACTGGGTGCTTAAACAAAGGTAGCATCACTCTGCGGCTCTAATAATCACAGTGCTTGCCATCCGTCGCTGTTTGGATTGATAGAAGCGGCGGTGGCTTTAATGTAAGTTTTCTTGGACGATTATTTATGGTGCAATGCGAAGTAGATTCAAAATTTTTTTTAAAAAAAAGATGCCAGAATTGACTAAACCAGAGGTAAGTTGATAGTGAAATTGTAATCCCTCATAATTATTTAAAGAAAAATGTTATATTTTCTTCATAAACTAAATGAAAAAACCAGCCAAGTGTATGTCGGAAAACGCATAGTCTAGGCTTCCATTTTCATAGTCCAGACATGAATTAACCTCCGATGTTTTAGGTGTAACATTAAATTCAATTTTTTAACTGTTTTGCTTATTTATAATTCAATTAGCTTTCAAACTAACATTCAAGAGTATCTTTAACTATTTTCTATGGTTAGTTATTTCGAATTTACCATCTGACAGATTCGTGTAGTTACAGATAGAATGTAAATTGGAGTTATTAGATTTATATCCATTTATAACCTCTAGTAAGGTAAGCGTACCTACCTATTGTGACAGTGTACCTAGAGTCGACATGAAATTGTATCATGCTCGAACAATGTCAGGTTCCAAGTGAATCCGAACTGGTCCAGGTATGGTTATGGTATTATTGTCTATTGTTAGTCAACAGTTTTGTAGAACTTGTGCTTAACGCAGTTGGAAGCATTTATCATGTTAGCAGTATCGCAACATTGATAAGTATTTTAACTCTTGGTTCACGAAAGTTTGATTTACTTTCTACTGAACTAGAATATACAAATGTGTTTGCGATGAAATAAACAAGCGTATGATTCTGTTGTTTAGAATATTTCTATCATGGAAACCTCTCTGTCGGATATAGTTACCAAAATCCTAATGTGTTCCTTAAATTGATGTGGATGTACAACTCATGTTCCTGAATAAAAATTGAGCTTTTGTACGGGACGTTCCTGCAGTGTGTCAGTTGTCAGGAAGGCGAGTGGTGCGAGAGTGGACTTACTTGCACAAGCCGCTCTCCTGAATAATCAAGTCTGACACCAGCCGTCTGAACGGCGGAGAGGGTTCTAGCTCTACTACGAAATAAATCGAGACTGTGATGTACAGCGGGTTTATTTGTAGTAGACTACAGTACAAGTTACGCCCTAAAGGTATGGTCCACACCGCGATAGGTACTATACTGCTGTATCTGACTAACGTAAGTATCGGCGAAGGTGGCGGCGTAGCGCGGGGACTGTGGCCGTGCCCGAGGCGTTCGTGCCAGTCCCGAATCACAGGTTCAAGTGCCTAGTAACTAGCTATTAAGAAACCTCGCTGTCCCCATTGTCTTGCAGGCGTTGCTTGCGTGCGTAGCTTCCGCTTTGTCAGCGATCAGCAGTTCTCGCAACCTGGTTTGCCAAGCCGCGTCGTGATGCAAGCCCCCATCAGCCAACGCCTTATGCCATATAATAATTTACTTAATATTCATTTACGCCCCTGACACTTTAATCAAAAACTAAATGAACCTTCAAGCCGTTTACATTTTTTATATGCTACGGCGTAGCGTTAGGGACCTAAAATTTACACATGGTGACGGTCTTTGATACATATGATGGGATATTTAGGAGCATGTAGTTACAAAATTATGTCCAAGGCAGGTAGTGAAATACATCACTTGCTAAGTACTCCATGTAAAGCCAGCAGTTATTGAAAAGTTGTGTTTTTATACTATATGACCAATTATTTACTGTTTTCGTATTTTTATTTAATCCTATTTTTTTATGAAGGAATTGAATGTACAATTGTTTCTCTGACAGTAACCCCGACTTGTGGGATCCAAGTACTGAATTTGCACCCATGCAACCTCATCCTGGTCTGGAATTGCTTCTACTTGGACTAGGCCACTTCTGTTAACTTATCCTGCTATGTCCTTTAGTCACCTCTGCTTTTCTGACCCTGATGGTATTTAATAATTATGGATAAGGTGTTGACTACAGGAGCAAAATGTGGGAGCCTGTCTAATTGAATGTCAGCTTTAGGAGTAGGTGTAGAGGTTAATTTTCTAAAATATATATATTATATTATAGCATTCACAATTTCCCATCTACTTTTGTATGGCTACCTGAAAAAGATATATTCAGGAAGCAGAAAATGAATTTAAAATGCATAGCTAATTAAATACTAGTGTAAGCCCTGACCGTTTCTTGCATATCTTCATGAGTATAGAATAGTTCCAGCTTTAGGGTTAAAGATTGTGACAGATTGACCTGATCTGATCAAATATGAACTTGATCTGTTTTTCACCCTTGGGGTGAATAAAATCTTTTGAGCTTGAAAAACTCAGAAGTATTAATAGACGTAAGTGTTGAACACACACAGTGACGATCGTATAATTGTTTAAAAGATCTTTCGTAGATTCAAACTTGCTGAAATACAAAGTTGACTTGTATTTGACCCTTAAAGTTCACTCAGCAATATTTAAAGAAATCCTGCTTGCTTCGAAAGCTTCACGTTGTTGTCTATTGAGGGCTAGGCATTCATAAGGTAATCTTTGGTCACAGTGTTTGTTACGGCCAGAGAGCTTTAAAGGGCCCCATACCATGGAGGAAGGAAATATATGGAGACGACGCAAGAGACCTTCACCACGCATTGAAGTGAAGCAGGGCGGAGGAGGAGTGGGGGGGTATGGCCGGAGTGGAGGGGGCATGGCCGCTTCCATACAGACACGGGGAATATGTACAAAAACCTCAAGGGGACTCTAGGATAAAGGTGACGTCGATATCTAGTGATGGATTATTATGTAACTCGATATGACAAATAAAAAATGAAGAATAATTTTTTTTATATTCTGCTTAGTTTTCGAGATATTCTGTCCCAAATGTGAAATGGTTTTGGTTGAAATTCAGAAGAAAAAATTGGTTAAAGTCAAATTTGATGATGGATTCTTATTTAAAAAGACGAGACAAATGAAAAATAAAGAATAAAAATTTTCGATATCTCACCTAGTTCTAGAGATATACTGTATCAAAAGTGAGGTTTCTTGAGTTGAAATGGAGAAGAAAAATTTCGCAAAAGTCAAATTTAATGATCGATTCTTATGTAACACGACGAGACAAATCGAAAATAAAGAATAAAATTTTTCGATATCTTGCTTAGTTTTCGGGATATACTGGGAACATCGCAATGTTTGGAAGCGCAATACCGCTGCTGCCGCCATGCGGGAGAGTTTAGTGCCTGCTTCACCGATTTAACGTCACTTCTCCTCCATATATTTCCTTCCTCCATGCCCCATACACACAGCAACTTGTTGTCCAACCGTGTCTCCCAACTTGGTTGGCCAACACAAAAACAAGTTGGCCGACATCAGTAGAGAGAGAACCAGCATACAGAAAACAAGGTGTTTACTTATACCAGTAATGTTTTTATTATTATTATTATTATTAAAATAACATTAGGCAACGGAGGCTATACAGCTAGCTCAAAGTGATTATCGTAGCTTCCAGTGAATCAGTCATCCAGTATATATATATTTTGCAGCTTCTAAGTATGAACGGACAGGACATTCACACAACACTTAAACACTCATGCCCTCGGCCGGACTCGAACCGGCGCGCGGGGCCAGTAGTCTAGCCCCTACGCTACCGAGGCCGGCTACCAGTAATGATGGAACTAGAAGAAATAGCTTTGTGCACTATTATCGCTGCGCGGAAAATGAGATGGAAAAAGAAAAATTTGGGCAAAAGAGTGGCTCCAAAAATGCCTCAAATTTTCACTCACAAATTTTCTGTCGCAGCTCAAAGTAACTGCACCGGAAGATTACAAAAACTTCCACTTCTTTGAAATCAATCAGCAATTCTTCCCAGCCCTTCATTCTTGAATTTTTATATAAATCAGATTTCACTTTCTACAGTTGTGGTAGACTGAAACTTTTCGATAACGGTGTTCCATGCATCGTTGTTCTGAACAGTATCCATCACAGTACTACTATTAGCATAAATCAGTAGCACTGCCTCGATGAGAAACCGGAGTGGACTGATGTTGGCAGTCAAGTTGGACAACTTGCCCATACACACTACAACACGTTGGCACAACAATAGGCCCCGCCCACAAATATCAAAAGAGTTTGAAAACCGCCAACTTGGTTGGCCAACTTGTGATTTGGTCTGCCAACCTACCCATACACACACCAACTTCAGCTACAACACAACCAAGTTGGCCAACAAGTTGCTGTGTATGGGGCCCTTAAGAAACATTCTAGATTATTAAACAGTTGAGCATCTCCAAAGAAATGAATTGCCAAAATACTCGATTCGATAACGTATTTTAACACTTTAGTCTGAGCCTTCTGCTCTCCTGGGTGCTCAAGTAACTGGCAAGTTTTTCGCGATTTTTAAATTTCAATCACTTCTAATTATTAACGCTACAGCTAAGAAACATTCATATTATTGTAGTTTGACTTGTACACTTTTTATGTAAATGGGGTATAACATCAGGAGAAAGGTAATAAAGTGTTATAATAAAATACACAAAAATATAAAGAAATTTGAATAGAACAATAGTAAATACGTAATTGTTCGCATCAAGTAGCTTACCAACAGAAAGCGTTTCATTTTTATCTGAAACCCTTTCTCACTCTTTAATATCTCCTTCAGAACCTGAATCATCTATAACTTCATTTAACAGATCTAATATTTCTTTGTCCTTTAATCTTACACCCATTATAAAAGAAATTCGCAGAGCAAACCATAACAAACTTTCTGCAACAAGCCGCACACACGAAAAACGAGGGACTTACTGAAGCCGAAATAATGTACAGCTGAAGATAGTCTCAGAAATACTCGCTAGATGGCAGCAAGTAATATAGAAACATCGACAGATACAATACCATGCGGAAAAACCGGGATCTGACTTACAAGGCGACGGAAACCGGCAGTTAACTGCCGCCCGAGTCGGGCTCCGGCAGCACGACAATACCATGCAGCTCGAGTCTGACTCTGGCTCCATCACGAATGTGTTAACCTGATGTCATCTTCAAACATAATAACTCACATATAGCGAATAAGCTAAATTTGATGCAATTCAGCGTATATGTGGATCCATCTTGAAATATATACTCTGCAATTCACAAAATTGTGGGTGGCAGAGGGTGCTCAGCACCAAAGCTAAACTCTTTGCTGTATATTCAAATCCCTAATGGTACGAGGGAAAAAAGAATTCATTTAAGAATTAGATATGTTACAAAACTGGTCATAGCCTAAGAGCATCAAAAGAAACTTGTAAGGAAACAAGTTTTCTTACATATACATCTCTGACCAACGAACCGTGACTAAGTGTTTGTATTCTTTGGTAGAATTATTATTATGTTGTTATGGAGTGATTAATTGGTGAAAAGAGAGAAGTATTTTTCGATAGGTATTAAAGAAATATTGAGATTTGTGTTGCTCTATGCTAGTGAAGGATAAATGTTTAAATTTAATAAATCTGAATTATTTAAGTACTTGAAACACAGAAGTGAAGAGGCCAGTTCATAATGGTGACCGTGACAGGACGAAGCAGCAATGAAGGGAAAAGATAGTTTTACCAAGAAGAGGATATTTTAGAAGAAGATATATGATCGACGTGCAGGAAAATTAGAAAGTTAGTGAACTAGTACTGCATGAAAAATGCAGTAATATAAATGCTGAGATAAAAAAGTTTTTTTGACATATTCCAGGGACCTTATCTATTCGCCGAGAAATCTCATCAGAATACATATTACCTAAAATATCCAAAATCTGGAAAGCAATTGGGTTTAAGATTGTATATAGAATAAATATTTTACAGTGTATATCACTTATAATTATGTAATTTTAGTGAAAAAATGACGGGGGAGGGGGTTATGTAAGGAGATAAGTTTTGTTACATATGTATCTCTGACCAACGAACGTGACTAAGAATTTGTATTATTTGGTAGAATTATTATTATATTGTTATGGAGTGATTAATTGGACACAAGAGTTAAGCATTTATTCGATATTAAGAAAGAAAGATTGAGATTTGTGTTGCTGTATGCCTGTGAAAGAATAAATGTTTAAATTTAATAAATATTAAAGTACTTGAAACCTACAAGTGGAGAGATTCATAGAATACCCACGAAGAGGCAAGTCCTTAAACTGATTCTCACCTTGATGCAAGAAATAAATGAAGTCAGCTCATCTTCAGAAGCAAACGAGATGCTAAGAAACAATTTATAGTACTTGAGAGATGTCACATTGTGGTATACTCGTTTTTGGTATTGTAAAGAGATCATTAAAAAAGGAAGCGATTATTTTCAAGACAGAGAATGACCATTGATCACTATATGTACACAAGGGTTTAAAACAAAAGATGGTTGTCGATATCTTTAAACAGAATATTCTGTAAGAAGATGCCGAAAGGTGAAACAATTCTCCGGTCGTGGATGGTTTACTCCCGCGTCACTGTCAATAGCTTTTGCTGTCGTTTGTTTGCTGGCTATAAAACTAATACTAGATCCGTATTTATGACTCTATTTCAGAAGTAGTCGAAAATAAATCCCAAACTGACAGACCATAAAACTACAAGTAAACAATTTGGAAAGTGGAAAACTTCTGATATAAAGCTAAAATTCTACAAAATAACAGATGACACAGACAAACCCTTGCTATCAACTTTTACCGAAAAGCAGAACTGGAAGGGTCTTTTATTTAAATTCTTGGATATAACTTCGTTTCTGGCTAAACAAAACCAAGCTTGTTGTGAACCCAGTGAAGGAGATGGCTCTACAAATAAGTGTCCTAGAACTGGTCCAACCTCTTTCAAAATATTTGCCGCCAGATATAAAAAAAAAAAAAATTAATCCATAAACGTTCTATCAAACCACGTAAAAATTATGCTCGTTAACGAAATTAAATCGGTAAAATATTTCTGTATTATATTTAATAGTACACCAGATATTACACACATTGATTAAATGTCTAAAGGGAACAGTTTTGTAAAAACTTATAACAGAAAAATCGAAGTCAAAGAAGTATTCCTTGTATTTTTTTCTCTTAAAAGTAAAGGAAGCCGTTGATCTAAGGAATAAAATTTATAAGAATCTTTATAATGACTGTTTAGGTTTTGCGATATGTCTTTCTCAAGGTTTTCAAAATGCAGCTATATAAGCGGTGTACCTGTAAAAGTACAAGTTGTTATTAGAGCAAGAAATATAAAGCCCTTTCCGTTAGATGTACTGGTATTTTAATTAATTTATGTCGGTCTACATTCATTTTCACCAAAATACACCTAGTGTAAAATTTTTCGGAACCGCAGAACCTACTTTTTACATATTTCTTTGTGTTCTTCAGCCACTGGAAGTGCTTACTAACTACAGCAAACCATTTACTAAAAAATTCTCGGCAACGCGTTGGAGTCCTCGTTGAACTGCAATAAAAGCGCTAACAGAAAGTTTTTATTAGGTTGTGTTGAAATTAAAGAATTATTGATTAACAAGGAAATGTACACACCAGAGGGGCTGCTCATAACCCTATACTTGTAGTCATGGAGGAAGGAATATATGGAGACGACGCAAGGGACCTTCACCACGCACTGATGTGAAACCGGGTAGAGAGAAGTGTGGTGGGTAGGCCGCCAAATTGCTCGGCCGTAGAAAGACGGGGAATAGGCACAAAAACCTCTGGCGAATCATAAGACAACCTTGGCACCGCAATTTGATGATAAATTATTATGTAACACGACGATACAAATCGAAAATAAAGAATAAAATTTTTCGATATCTCACTTAGTTCGCGAGATATACTGTCTCCAAATTAAGGTTGTTAGCTTATAATGCGAACTGGACCAAAAGATGTTTTTGTTGCACTTGTAGATTGGGTGTTTAATTTTTTTTTACTAATCCTTGTGGTTTAGGTTAAAACGCGGCCTGGACCAGAATAAAAACGTCATCAAAGGCACAAAGAACTATACCTGTAACTAATTTTTGATAGTTGATATCTAGGGCACTAAGGGAGAAATCAAAAAATTTTACTTTTGATTTTCTATTAGCTTCGTCAATTTATATGAGAATGAATCATCAAATAGCATCGCCATGGCCATAATAGTGCTGCCCACCTCAACACACAAAATGCAGTTTAAACTACAATTCTAGCTACAACAACATTGGCAATATCAGGATCCCAAGTCCACGAGGCATAAATTATCACAACTAATTTCAATATATACCTTAAGTCAATGTTTAGAAAGTTTAAAAAATGAACACTTCAAAAGATGTCATAGTTTCTGGGCTTACTTAGAAGATACTGTACTGTTAGTGGCCTATATTTTTTGCTAGCAAAGTCAGTGCATTCATAAGTCAGAAGCTAAAAACTAATAAGAAATAATTAGTTTGTTCTCTTCCGGTATACACCCGATTTCAACCTACCAACATTTCCATTCATATTGCCGCTCCAAAATCAAACTATGTAAACACATGAAATGCATCGCGAAATACATTTCGGGCAACAACGTTTGTATCATCGCATTTAGTAGTGCACACAGCACAAAATATCACAGTTAATTTCATCGTACACTTTCAGTGTAAACTGAAACTGGAATAAAGCATGCAGAATACCATATTCACTGTGTCGCGATGAAAACTTGACCCGCTTAAATTAAACTTTCATCACTTGTCTACAATAAAGCTAGCTTCTCAGATGCAAAGTAGTAACATATGCTAATTGTTTACGCTACACCAACAAAAATTTGAGAACGATATCATCCTATTGAGTACAATGAATATAATTTATAGCGATAGGCCCTAATATTGTAGTTACCTATCAGATACTTCAAAAACAATAATTACAATGTGACTTACTTATGAAACGTTATTCCAGGTTGTTTCCTATCTTGTCTGAATGTGCAACCGTATGCAACACAACTTGGCATTATAAAAAACTTAAATATTAGAAAATGAAATGTTCACAGCAGGAATACACAGTGCAAACAGCCCATTGTTTTGGGTTGATTCCTATGGCCGCCAGTGGCTGCCGCGCATGCGCAGTAGGAGACGAGTTTTTATATGAGGTTTCACCGATTTGGCGTTATTTCGTCTCTATATATTCCTTCCCCCATGCATAGGAGATGCAGCATCACCTTCTGTTCAAACAATTATATATATTTGTTTTTGGATTGCTACAAAGTCTGTGCACTCTGCTAGCTCGAAGTTATTTATGGGCTAATTTAAAAGCATATGTAAAATCCTTTTCGCTAAAACCACTTTATGAAACAAGATGGGAATGCAGGGTTAGAATCGGTGAAGGCCATTAAATACCAGCCAAGGATATATGTGATGCTTTGAGAGATTTAGCAGAAAATTCAACAGATAGTCGGTTGGTTGGTGAGTGCCATTGTATAGAAAAGGAAACCAGCTACGAATTTTTAGTTTCTCTCGTCGTATGGTATGACATTCTTACAAAGATAAATGTTATAAGAAAAATGTTGCACAGCGAAAAATGTACCTAGATGTGGCTATGCAACACATAGACACATTTACTCATTGGCTTGATAATTATTGGGAAAATGGATTCCAATTCATCCTTGGTACAGTAACAGCGAGAGAAACAGCTGATGAAAATGGTATTGACAAAGTTCATAATCGTGAGAAGGAGAAGTAAAAGAACGAAATTTGATTATGAAGGGAAGATGAAGCTCTTGAATTGCATGCGGAGGAGATTTTCAAATTCATCTATTTGTATGTTATTTCTGACAATGTGGGCGCAAACTGCCAACGTAGATTTGAGGCATTAAAACATAAGAACATATTTGGTTTAAGTATAACATAAAAATATCAAAGGAAATAAGTGATTGTGAACTTCTGAAGCAATGCAGTACCTCCAACCGCAGGAGAAACAATCCGATATTGGTAGAAAAAAATTGTATGAAGAATGACGAATTACGAATGGTTCCATGTGGGAATATAGAATGTAATGATTTTATTGAACGTGTGTGACATGCGATTCTCCTGCAGAATAGGTTTGAAAATTACAGACGGTATATTTGACTGTTTTGTTTTACTGAAATACAACGTGTATCATTAATGTACACTTTCGATAAGAATAAAACATGATTTCGTGTGGGAATGTGGTTGTGAGGTAATGTGGTTATTTTATTGACTGTATGTGAGAGTCATTTGCATGGCTTGCAGAAGACCAGCGAAAATTACAGACGGTATATCTGGCTGTTCTTGCTTATTGAGATACTACGTGGGCAAGTGATATTCGATTCTGTATTTCAAATGCGCGGACTACTACCACTTACTTTTCCTCTGTGCGCTGGTAGCGCTGCCTTAACATGGAGGAATTTCTGTCTCCGTGTGCCTTATATCCCGTTTACACGGTGCGAGTTGACTGGAACGAGTATACTGTCTTGCTGAGCGTGCAGCACTGGATAGTCCACTCTCGTCGTGTCAACAGGTACAAGACAGACAGTTGATTCAGGGTCAGAGCCGCATTTAAGCATAGGCCACCTAGGCTATAGCCTCGGGGTCCGCACCACAAATGGGGGCCAGCACCACAAAGAGGGGGGCCAGCACCACAAAAACAAAAAAAAAGGTCACCCATACATTTTTGGGCCGAATTTAAAATTTAAGCATCCACAGCCGGAGGCAGCCCCTGGTCGGAAAGGCCACTGACGACTGGGATGCCTCGCACCACATGTATAGCCTAGGGGCCCAAAAAGCTTAAATGCGGCTCTGCTGGGGATAGTAGACTCGGTTCACGACCAACTTGTGGCGTGCTAGTTCAACAATCAAGATGGCGACAACTAACCAGTCGCGTAAGCGTGGTGAAGTCATGGAGGAAGGAATAATATGGAGACGACGCAAGAGACCTTTGCCACGCATGGAAGTGAAGCAGGCCGGCGGAGGAGTGGGGGGGGCATGGCCGGAGTGGTGGGGACTTGACCGCTTCCCAACAAACACGGGGAGTATGGTTAAACACCTCAAGGGGACTCTAGGATAAACGTGACGCCGCAATCTGGTGATGGATTATTATGTAACTCGATGAGACAAATAAAAAATGAAGAATAAAATTTTTTGATATCCTGCTTAGTTTTCGAGATATTCTGTCTCAAATGTGAAATGGTTTTGGTTGAAATTCAGAAGAAAAAATTATTCAAAGTCAAATTTTATGATGAATTTTTATTTAAAGAGACGAGACAAATAAAAAATAAAGAGTAAAATTTTTCGATATTTCACCTAGTTCTCGAGATATACTGTCTCAAAAGTGAGGTGTCTTGAGTTGAAATGCAGAAGAAAAATTTCGCAAAAGTCAAATTTAATGATGGATTCTTATGTAACACGACGAAAAAACTCGATAATAAGGAATAAATGTTTTCGATATCTTGCTTAGTTTGGGGGATATACAACAACCAAATTGAGGGGTTTAGGTTTGGATGCAGGCTGGACCAAAATTAATTCTGTCAAAGCCACAATGATTACATGGTTGACATGCAGAATGGATATTTCAGTTTTATTACTACCACTTGTGGTTAGTCTGAAATGTGTCCTAGACCAGAAAAAAGTAAGAGGACCCACTCTAGGGATGAGCAACCCAGACATTTTGTAGGCTGGTACCAGAAATAAAATGTTTCCGCATAATTTATAGTTAGTATAAAGTGTATCAACAAAAAGTAAAGAGTGATACTTTACTATAATGTATGGTTGGCATCATGCGGTGTTCTTTTAAGTAACTTCAAGCAAGTGTGCTCCAATCATAAATGCGATGATGAGTCACTGTCTGAACAAGCCTATACTTTTTTCAACAAAATAACTTATCACGCTAGAAGAACTCTACTTCAACTTCTGTTTAAAAGGGCAGAGGCTTTATTATTACCTTTAAAAATAAAAGAGCCGTTTCACAATTGTTGCTATTACAGGAATGTACAAGTAACTTTATGACACAGAATTTGATTCATTATTTTCCTTTACTTCACATTATTAATAATGAATTAACATGTGGTTAAAGGTAGGGACCGTGCACAAACTACACGGCCTGGTCCGGGGGGGGGGGGGGTGCTGGAAGGCTACGTTGAGCTATGTAGGGAGAGGGGGGGGGGATTCCAAGCCAGGCCACGTAGCTATCCTTTCATAAAATTTGTCACAGTTAAAATGAGGAATGGAATTCACAACAGCATGTGAATATTTATTGGTTTAATTCTAGATGGCGATACCGCTATAGCACCTTTCTGCCGCACGCAGCTATCAAAGAATTATCCGTACCACTTTTATGACATTTTTCTTCTGGTCCAGGCTGTATTTCAACCTAACCTCAACTGCTAGGAATAATTAAAAAAAAAGCTAGGTCCCTGTACTGGTAGTAGGCCTAAAGTAGTTGTAGCAGTATCATGATCTAGAATTAAACCTATTTATTTCCCTCAGCTAATTATCTCCTTATGTAATTTATAATAGTCTGACAAGAGAAAACAGTGCAAAATGTCTTCTGGAATCAAAAGGGGAAAAAAAACCTACTTGCTGGGTGAGGGGGGGGGGGGGAAGGGGGGTGGAGGCAAAAGCCAAGTTGGTCTACTTGGGGAGGGATAGTGGTTCACAGGAGGCCAAATTGGAGCTATGTGGTTTATGCACGCTCTCTTATGTATGTATCTCAATTGATGCTATCTATAAACATTAGAAATTAAGGAAAAAAAGTCTGTTAAAAATTATTTTAATAGAATTTTATTTGCCAAAACATCTACAGCCACAAAAAAAGACTAAGGGTATTATTATTTTATTTAATTTCAATGGAGCACACGCTCCATAATATCCAAGTGTAATTAGGAAACAGTGATACAAGATTGATTGAAACAGAAAGTTATATATGTAATTTGAAAGTGTCACCATATGGCAAGATAATACTTGACAGCAGTAGGAGCACTGGATTCTTAGGTTTTCTGATTCATGTTTGAAGTATTTCTTTAATTCCTTAGTTATTGATCAAAAAATCTTAAAATATATATTAGCATATAAATTTAGTCAGGATCACTTTGAAATATTTTTACAATGTATCAGATCTTTGGGGGGTGGAGGGGGGGGAGGAATTCAAACAATCCCACTGCCCATACACTTTAAAGCAGCTTATAAAAAAAAAACTACTCTTGAAATGTGAAGTGAAATATGCAACCACTGGTAATTGTATACTCCTGGAAAAATTGTTAATCATGCTCCAGAACATATTATAAATTTTACATCAAGACATCATCGAATTATTGAAGAGGAAAAAGAATTACAGTTTCCTCCCAAGTCCGACCACGAATGTGACGAAAGAAATCGTAATAGTAAATTCACTGAATCACGAAGTAAAACACGCCCCTTTAAATCTCATTTTAAACACTCGTTAAAAAATAATGCTAGTCTATTATGTGCAAAATAGCAAGGTTTGCTGATTTTCTACACTACACCAAGAAAAATTTGAGAACAAAGTCATCCCATTAAGAGCTATGACTAAATATTTATAGACGTGCTGCAAAGTTTGCGGTGTCTACCACTCACTTCAACAACGATAATTACAATTCAACTTACTTATGAAATGATATTCCAGGTTCATTCCTGTCTGGCCTATTTGTGCAACCGTACGCAACACAAGCTGGCATTTTAAACACTTATACACAATACTAAATGAAATAATCACTGCCTCTACCACAATGTGAACACCTTAATTGTTGGGAAGCGCCATATGGTCGCTGCCGGTGCTGCCACCATGCGGGAGAGTTTAGTGCTTGCTTCACCGATTTAAGCTCACTTCTCCTCCATATAATTCCTTCCTCCATGGGTGAAGTAGAGACATTAAAATCTTTGGAACTGCATGAAAGTGAGGAAATTCCATGAAATTTGAAGAATAAAAATTATAAGAACAAGGATTTTAGAGACTCTACTGTCAAAATATTGCTTCATAGCGGTGTCATCTTTTACGTATCGGGAAAAAATATTTCACAATAGTTCTTCAAATTGAGATACAGGTAGTCTTAAACGACGTAACTCTACATTTTCATTTGCAACTTTATTAAAAAAAACAAATCGCGCTGAAGCATAAAGCATTTCTTTTTAATATGCACCATTTTAACCATCTTCTACGTTTTATTTTTGCTATTCTTCATACCATTCAACCTTATAATCAAAAAATTAGCTACGATGTTAATTCCTTCATGTAATATGGACATACTATTTTCAACAAGATCACAATGTAGGAATAGAGAACTGTTCTGACAATGGACAGTGAACTGTCTTCAAATTATTACTAGCATGCTAGTCCATTCTCTTACTAAAGCTGTAAGAGTAACGATATATTCGCTACTGAGTAACGGGTTCGTCGTCTGACTCGAAGTACAGAATCGTTACTCACAAATTCATTTCGTTACCGGTACTCGCATGTTTCGTTACTCACATTTGTCATTTAGATACGAACATGTTCCAGCTCCAGCAGGTAACTAATTTTGATAACGTGCAGACTAATTTTATAGTTTTTTTATATTAAAATTTTCACTGCATAATTTGTAAATAGAAAATTTGTATGGATAATTTGAGATAGTTACTGTTTTTTCATTGATCGTTCATTAGTGAGGTTTATTAATTTCAAACATTTATGAAATGTGTTTATTTAAGATTTGATACCGTCTATTTTATTTTATACTGTAATTCACAATATAAAAGTTTTTTATATTAAAATTTTCACTGCATAATTTGTAAATAGAAAATATGTATGGATAATTTGAGATAGTTACTGTTTTTTCATTGATCGTTCATTAGTGAGGTTTATTAATTTCAAACATTTATGAAATGTGTTTATTTTAAGATTTGATACCATCTATTTTATTTTATACTGTAATTCACAATATAAAAGAGTTGTCTCCATATATTTCTTTCCTTCATGGTTTCACTCCAGAGCGTGGTGAAGGTCCTTTGCGTCGTCTCCGTCATGGAGGAAGGAATATATTCTTCCTCCATGGTAGGAACTATACACTGTGAAACCACAGCCTTCTAATCACACCTATTCTGCATGTATACCAATTTAGGTATGTATATGAACTTAAATTGGTGACTATGCATATAGTGTGTATCAATGGTTTCAATAAAATTCGAGAAGAGAACGTTTTTTACCTTATTCATGTTTTATTGTCACATATTATCTCTGCATGAATATGATTAGAAGGATGCTTTTCGATTATTCCAAAGAGTTTACGTCTTTGTGTCATTTTACAGGTGGCTGGTGGGGGATATTGTGAATTGGTGTTGTGTACCTGTTGGTGTTGTTGGAGGATTCGTCTTTGTATAGTGTGCAAAGGAAGGTTTGTAATTTGTCATATGGGGTTGAAAATTTGGATAAACTTCGAAAGAAATCGTTAGTGACATCTGCAAGTTGCTTGTCACTTCGTAGTTAAATGTTTAAAGCTATTTTTTTCTTAAGTTTCGATTATTATTAAATGTTACAATTTCATTCTATTTAACGCTTAGGGGCCTTTATGGAAATGTTTAATAACTACCAGATAACTCGCGTATGATACTCAACATTGGTGTCACAATTGCAGAACAAAAAGATTGCACTAGCCGCTTCCACGTATACCATTGTTATGAAGGCAAACCAACTAGTATGTCATGCCGTGTTACCAAATTTTAGAAAACATTTGCAGATTGTGGTCAGTTAAACGAACAGAGTAAAATATTCGGTATACAATTTGGGCAAACTACTATCGAACGATACCACGCAAATTACATCAAAACATACTACTGATTACATGTTGTGCTGGTCAAGTTTACATCGCGATACAGTGAATGTATTATTGCGCTCATGTTAATACACTTGTAGTTCATACTAAAAGGGTATGACGAAATTAATTTATGCCAAGCGAACTAGGAATGTTGTTTCTACATGAAATTTTGATCGCGGTGCGGGTTTTATCTAACAGGCAATACCGCTCGCTTCGCGCTGTTAACGTGTCGTCATAGTGACGTCACGTTCACGTACAGTCAATTTTTGTGTGTATTGTGCCCTCGCTACGCTCGGTCACAATAATTTAAAACTGTACAATATCAACATAAACTGATATCCCGAAGGTGGATCAGATGCAGGCGGCCGCTGGTAAAGCGGCCGCAGATGTCCGATAACACAACCAGATGTCCAGTGTTTGATTCGTTATCGGACGTCTACGGCCGCTTACCAGCGGCCGAATAGTCACAAAAATTGACTGTACGTGAACGTGACGTCACTATGACGACACGTTAACAGCGCGAAGCGAGCGGTATTGCCTGTTAGATAATACCCCGCGGTGCATATCATGTGTTTAGGTGTGTCTGCATATTTTGATACCGTAGCAGCGATGTTAATTAAGATTGTGGTTAGGTTGATATTCATGGTCTACCAGTGCTCGCTATTGCGATACAACAGTATATCACCACGCTGGCTAATTACGTCGTAATACTCTAGTAGTCAATCGCTAGATTTATTATTTTCAAGTATGAATACACCCTGTACCATTAGACCAATTAGATTTGAGTACAATATGGAGCAACATGACCCCTTTAAAATACTTTGGAAAGTATTTCCAATACTATTTTGCATTTTGACTACTGCAGTATTATGTTGTAAATTTCAATAATTTTAGCTGTGAGAAGGAGGGGAGGAGACCAGAAAACAGTCTTAGTTAGGACCTTAATTTGAGGAAGACATTGCTCTTTTTCCGAAGAATACACAGTGGGATTTGTACTCCTGCTTGAGTTTTGGGAACAAAGCTGGATGTAGCATTGTGTTATATGAACAGGTGAAAGATTGTAAGGTTTGTAAATTCTCATTATGGTTTGACTGATGTGTTCTCTATTGGGTCAGTTGTAAATAAGTTTCGAGGATGACAGGTGAATGGAAAAGTATTCTTGTAATGAAGTGTAGTTAAGTGGTGGCAGATTATTGGTTCTAGATGAAGCAGATATATTAAGAAATGTCAGTTGAAATTCTTGGAAATGCAATATAAATACTAACAAAAGGCTAAGTTTGATCATGCTTAGCCATGTGTAATACTGTCTTCATACACTCAGCCTTCGTTGCTTGATTAACACCACCCAGAGGTGTTATATAATAATATTTAATTAAATTGCAATGGAGCACATGCTGTGGTGGCATTTTCTCTAAACACCCATCTTCCCCCCTTTTCTGTACCCACCTACATTTGCCCTCTACAAATTTCAACTTTAAATTCTTTCAACTTTTTTGGCAAATTAATCATAATTTCTCTCCGTAACTTATTACAATCCTTGACACCCTTACCTAAAAAAGAGAATCTTCGTTCACCCTTGTGCCTGAAATCGAGAGCCAGCTTGTGGTCATGGTCATCTTTTCCCTTTCATGCATTACTTTTAATTCTTACACCAATAACTTACCATGCCTCATCACCAATATATGATTTGTACACTCCTGTCTTCCAATGAATCCCATTTCAGCTCTTTTATCATATCTGTTACCGATTGCATTCTGTGATAACTTCCAGAAACAAATCTAGCAGCCCTTTTTTGCACCCTCTCCAACTCCTGTATTTGATATGCAAAATGTGGGTTCCATACTACACTACCATATTCAAGCAATGATCTGAACAAAGTTTTGTAACCCAATTCCTTTACTTCTCTCATACATCCCCTCATTACACTCTCCAACAAGTGCAGAATTGTGAAACCATTTCCTACTACCTGTCCAACAATGTGTTCATACATAGTAGAGGGTATGTGTTATTAAATAAGTTTTATTTAATTAAACATCTACAAAGAAATGAATTGCCAAAATATTGAAAGAAAATCATGTTTTGTTTAAATTAACATATTAAGAATTAATTACTTTTTATTTTATTAGTGCAATGTAGATGTTTTCCTTAAATTCTTTGCTCATTGATGTGGAAGACAAAAGGTTTAATGTTTTTAGTAGCAATATTAGTGGAAGTTTTGATTAGATTGGTCAGAATGAAAACAGACATTTGATGTTACAGCAGAGGGATATGAATAATTTAAGTTTTATAAAAAATTTTTTTTGGGCACTATGTTGCTGAAAATATTACCTCATATTGATGAAAGGAGTTCCACATTTATCGCGCTCTATGTTGCCTGGACCAGGATTAAAACTAATACCATACAGCCTAACTTATAAATTTTTAAGATTTGTTTTATATTTCATTTGCTTTAATTGATGTTATATTGCTGAGGTCATTCTTCTTCCTACATACCAAGCGAGGTGGTGTAACGGATAGTGTTCTGGCCTCGCATTCAGTAGGACGGTGGTTCGAATCCCTGTGAGGGCATCCAGATTTGGGTTTTCCATGGTTTCCCAAATCGCTCCAGGCAAATGCCGGGATGCTTCCTCAAAAAGGCCATGGCCAAATTTCTTCCCATTCCTTGCCCCCCATCCTTTCCCGTCTCTAAAGACCTCGCTGTTGAGAGACGTAAAGCAGTTAAAAAAAAAAAATCTTCCTACATTGTTATGCCCTACTGAGGAGTACGAATGAACTTATTTAGAGATATGTTTTTCTTTTCTCAAAATCTCTTAATCCTCTCACTAAGCTCTTTCTTACATCCAGGTGTTCCTCCTTGTAATACGGTTTGTTGGCACATTGGTGGTTATTGCCCATTCTACTATATCTTTCCTGTTTATCTTCTGTGATTCTGATTTCCTGGAGATCCTTTTCTATTTCAATTAGCCAATTGTTTTTCATTTTTGTTGAAACAGCAATGTTGAGAATTCTTTTGGTTAGTCTGTTGTGATTCATTCTGATAACATGGCCAAAGAATTTAATTGGTCTTTTCCTTAATGTGTCTGAAATTTTTCTGAATGCTGATATTGTTCATGTGATTTCCTTTTCATCCAACTTCATCCTTTACAAACTGGGCCGAAGATTTTCCTTTCTTGCTTTTAAATATGTTTAATCAATGATCTACACCCATAATCAAAGTTTCTGATGCGTACAACGCCTCCGGTTTGATTATAGTGTTATAGTGTCTTAATTTTGCATTTCGGGATATTGACTGTTTTTTATCTGTTCCAGGTGATTCTGTATGCTTTTTGTAATTTAGACATTCTCTCATTGTTTGATTCACAATTTAGTCCTACAGGTTGAATAATTTATCCTAGATATCTGGATTTACTTACTTGAGAGATATTGCCAAACCATGTTTTCACGGGTTGTCCATCATGGTACCGCAAAGATCCTTTCATATAGTAGGTTATAGCGGGTAATATCTAGATCGCGATACCACTGCAAGCACTTACCGCCTCGCGATGTAAACACTTCCGGATGGCGAGAGTATGACGTCACTACGATGCTGAATGTGACGTATACGTTCCGCTCGCAGCTTTAAATGTCACTAACGCGGCCTTCCACGGAAAGAAGTCCATCACTAATACGTCTTATATCGAGAAATCATTAATTTTGCACCAGTAGTACAGGAATAAATTCATTTGCGATGAGGAAACGTAACTATCAAACACCTTATTGCGGATACCTAATGTCGTATCTATCGTTGTTTACATCTTAATGCAGCCTGGACCATAGTGAAATGTAACCATCGCACACGATATTGCTGAAACCTAATTTCCAAATCGTATCTATCATTGTTAGTATGGTCCAGGCTGCGTTTCAACCTAAACGCAAACGGTTATTGACGAAATCTTGTTTTAATAAATATTTTTTTTCGTATGAATGATTTTAATACCAATTTCAGACACGCGATGAAATATAGAACGGAATCAAATACAAATCAAAGGAATTGTGACTAATAACGTTAACGCTAATGAACGATATCAATTATCAGTTTGGAATGTTGTACATATTATAATAATATTAGTAATAGTGCAAGTAATAATTTTCTTTAACTTTTTTAATCCGTAATTTTTTTTATTTTTAGTAGTATTGGTTACGTTCTATGGCCTAAAGTGAATTTCTCAAATCGATCGAAGGCTGAAAACGTCACACACGGAAACAAAGTGACGTCATACTCTCCATCTGGAAGTGTTTTCATCGGGAGGCGGTAAGTGGTTGCAGCGGTATCGCGATCTAGATATTACCCGTTATAGCATATGAAATTTGGAGACCAAATTTAGCTGAAATTTCAAGGAGTTTTTTTTAAGGGAGTAGGCCTACATTGCCTGTTGTTGGAGAGAATTGCAAGATCGTCTGCAAAGTCCAAATGCCAAAGATGGAGTTTATTCTTGACTAACTTGCCAATGGTTATTCCTTTTACTTCTTTCTCACAGGCTTTGATTACTTTACCCAAAACATGACTGAACAAAAGGAGTGATAGATAGTCCACCTCCTTGCCAGAACTCCTGATTTGAAAAGGTTCAGATACTTTATCTATGAGCCTAACTTTTGAGATAATATCCGTTAATGACTGTCTGATTAATTCTCTTGTTTTCTTGTCTACTTTGTATTCTTCTAGGTAACAATGGAAGGAAAGAACTGCCGTGAGGCAATATTTATATGGACTGGACAGATAAAATACACCCAACACTCGCCAAAGCTGAAGGGAAGAGGGCAGCAGCAGTACAAAACAATACACAAACACACAAATTCTGGTTAAAACCCTTTTTCAAGTTAATAGAAGTACATGGCTGAGCTTGCATTCTACGAGTGGCTGCGTCGGACGCAAGGTTTGCGCAAGCTAAGCCATGTACTTCTATTAACTTTAAAAAGGGTTTTAACCTAAAATATTGTTGTTGTTTTTTGTGTTTGTGTGTTTGTATTCTTCTAGTATGTTTAAAAGTGGTGGTCATAGAGTCGTAAGCTTTTTTTGAAGTCTGCAAAGGTGATCACTTTTGGTTTATTTTTAAGGGCTTTGAAATATTGTTTTTAGATTTAAAATTTGTTCCACACATGATGTGCCTTTTCTAAATCCTGCCTGATTCTTGCCAATAAGATGATCTGTTTGTGTTAAGTCTCTTTCAAAGTGCCTTGTAGAATTTTGTAAGTAATTGGACCAAGGAAATTTCTCTGTAGTTATTAATGTATGTTTTATCCCTTTTTTGTGAAATGGATGAATTAGTGCACATTTCCAGTCTTTGGGAATTTTTTCCTTGGTCCAGATATCTTCAATAATCATTAATTTTATGAGCAACACTAGTACCACCACATTTCAGCAATTATACCATCTTCCCCTGAGGTCTTTTTAAGTTCTTGGATTATTTGTTGGTTTTGTACTGAGGTGGGAGGCCATTATTATTGGTGGTTAGGTTGAAATGCATCCTTGACCAGGATGAAAGCTGAGTGTTTTTTTCTACATCATAAGGCACAAGAATTGCGTTGAACATTATTTCATAACAATTCTACTTAGTTAACAAATAACATGCCAGAACAATCAACCATGTTTAACGGCCTTAGAAGGTATTGGAGTTAACAGTAAGTTAGTATGTGCTGATACAGTGACCCAAATCAATATTCTACATCAGACTGATTAGAATTTTTATTTAAATGAATTATTATTTGTGCCTGGTAGAGATTTGTATTTCAAGAGAGGGTAAAGTATATGGTGTGTGTGTTTCCTAACATCATTTATCTGACTGTAGAATTGACTCTGTCTTAAATTAAAAACTAAGTGCTTGCAGATCATGTGTGGAGCAAGGGAAAGTTAGAATGTTTAACATTAAAGTCCAAAAAATGTAATTTGATAGGCCAAGAACATTTGCACCAGAGAAAGTAAATAATTCCACTCATCACCCTTTACAATATCCTGCTATCCTTTCTAAGGTTTCTTTTGTCTTTCCACCATTCCTTTTCTTCCACTAATGTCCATTTCATTCTTCTGTTTTATACTGTTATTAGTCCATCTCCCATTGTCTTCACGACTTTACCAGTCTGACCTTGATTTCTTTATTCTTTGGTGTATATGTTCCTCCTTGAGCATATCTCATTTTCTCATTCATCCCTTATTACTCCTACTCTGCGCCTATGAAACATCATTTCCATAGCTTCTCCTAGTTTCCCTCTCCATCAATGTTTCCTATTCATACATCAAAATTGACACAAAGTAGGTTTATGGTACTTACGTATTAACGCCACCTCAGCAGAAGATGTGCTAATGCGACAATAAAGAGCATTGTTGCTGTTCGCACTCACAAAAAACAGAACAAGATGCAATTTTATTTTTTCAGGAGCGAAATATTTTACCAAAAAAAAAACGAAAATGTACCAATTCCCATGACATGAAACTTTATCTGATTGACTACTTTGTTTTTAAATAAAGTGTTTTGAATTTTGAAAGAGTTTTGAAAGCGTTTTGATTTTAAATAAAAAGCCGGTAATATGGTACTGAATATTATTGTGAGTGCTGAAGCGCGAGTGGATAAAAACTGCCAAATCTGTGGCTGCGGTGGCGTTATTACGTAAATACTGGTTTTATAGATTGCTTCCTTACATCCCTACTCCATATTAGGCCTCTAATACTCTTAAAAAATCCATGCGCACATCTACCTCTTTCATATATTTCCTCCATTTTATTCAATTACTCTTCTCCAAGTGATATGCCTATTTTCCCTGCTCTTCTTTACAAATTCATTTCTGCACTTTAATGTTTAAATTTGTGTATTATTAATATTATATATATACATATTCTACAGACCATATATCTTTTCTTTGAAGGTAAATAAATAGTGTAACAGTAATACAAAAAAAATACATGAAAGTTAAATAGGCTTTTCCTGCTCATCAGAATTGCATGGATTACATTCTGGTGCAAATATTGCTGAAAACTGCTGAACCTAAGTACTGATCTCCATGTGCATTAGATATATACCTGCTGCATGTGAATGTCCTGCCCATGTTATCACATTTCTAAAAAGGGGTTATTTCCTCACCCATATCATAAAATAATTGTTGTAATAAGTGGCTCAGGAATTCAAGGCCACATACGAGAATTTTGTTAAAATATGCCAGTGAGATCACTGTGAGCAAGCATAAATTTGAGATGTTTCTCAAACGATACGTGCAGGACTCCACGTCTGGTACAAATGGCAGTGGCAGAAGCAAATCAAAAACAAAAAATGACTGATGCCAGTTACCTGAAGCATGGTTTTACGATCATGAAAAATATTTCAAATAAGAACCTCGAAGGGAGAAAAGAAACCATTCTAATGGCCAAGGATATAATCAAAGGATTCTGCACAAAACTTCGTCAATGGTCAGCATCTTTTTAAAAAAATATTTTACGCGTCTTTCTTCTGCTTTCAGAAGATTCTTAAGGAAATTGCTATGGATATTGGTACTAAGAAACTGCATTCATTGCATTTTACAGAGCTTGCATAATTGTCAAGAGTAACTATTAAGTTACTTTCCATAACTGGACTCTTAATATGACACCATCCATAGATGGATACCAAATCCTTTTTTTGATATTTCAGTAAAAGTGGATGATCGGATCATGAAGATGAAACAAAAATTTTGGCTTCTGATTGGATTCTTAAAATTAAACTTAATTCACAAACAATTTACACCTTCTGAATGAAGAGAAAGGAAGACAATAAAGAGCTGATGAGGAAAGCTTTAATATTATTAGTACTATTCACCACTTCCTACCTACATGAACTAAAGTTCTCTTCATTTGGAACATAAAAACTAAGAAAATTAGATAATGATTTGGTTATTTGCAGCTCAAACATTTATCCACGGTTCAACAGTTCATTAAAAAAATAAACAGACACAGCCTTCTCACTGAAAATGTTGTATTTTTATTGTAGTGTAAGACCTACAACTCTTGCTGCTTTACGTTTACCTTTTTTTGCGACCTCCGAACAAGAAGTGGCGAGGCCCCTGGATGTCGCGACCCACGTGTTGAAAAACATTGTTCTAGGTAATTTCTGCCAGATTGTCTGTTACTCTGCTATCCAATCATTAACAACACTGACAGATCAGTGGTGAGAAAGCACCAATGTTTGCCCTGGAGTTTAAAAATTGTCATTGCAGCAGTTATGTAACCTAGTTTTTACTAATAAGTGACCAGTTTCATAAAGATTTATTTGTAAGATACAGTATTAGATTCCAGCAGAATACTCTTTGGAATAATGTGTAGAATGGTTTCTGGCTGGAACAAGGGTGACTAGAAATATTTTTTGAATTGACCTCCTTTTACAGAAGATTCAGCTTGTTTCATTTGTGATTAATATTTTTTAAAATGTGTTTATAAAATTTTTATCAAGTAGTTACTTCAATATTATTGAAAATTGAGCATGAAGAGTCCAAAAAACTTAATGACCTGTAAAATGCTGAGTGGGACTTTATTTTGCAGTAAGATAACATTTTAATTAAATGTGGCGGTCTACATTGTATATGGAAACATTACAAACATGACATTGTTATTATTCCCACTTGTTTAATGTACATTAACCAATTCTGTGTTTGGTTAGATAGTGCACCTTTTTTTAATTAATTTTGAAGACTGTATTGTGATGTCAACTACTATGCAGAAAATAGCATCCAGTATAGTGAACCTCAAAAGAATCCTAATTTGTGTTTACATAGCATATGGTAAACTTGAGTTATTTGGGGATTACTATCTCCTTACCTGTTCTTTTAGTTTTATAGTGTGCCCTGATTGAGAGCGAACATGCACAATCTACAATAACAGTATGTTTGGTTCTTACTGTCCATTAATAGTTGTCATGTATTATTATTTTTTTTAAAAAAGAATTAAACTTAGTGAGGCAGTAGCCAAGTAGCCAAATTCTTTGTAAAACTTAAACTTAGTTTTTGATAATATCTTAATTGGTAATTTTTGTTTCAGAATTCAAACATGCAAATCTTTGTGAAGACGCTCACAGGAAAAACTATTACTCTTGAGGTAGAACCTTCAGATACAATAGAGAATGTAAAGTCAAAGATTCAGGATAAGGAGGGGATTCCACCTGACCAGCAGCGTCTCATTTTTGCTGGCAAACAGTTGGAAGATGGCCGAACCTTGTCAGATTACAACATTCAGAAAGGTACTCTTATATTCATGGTTCTTAAATGATAGATAAAAGCATTTGTATGATGGTGAACATTGTATCTTAATATACCCAATATTTAAGCGTTAAAACACAATTTTATTTTGGGTATTATTTGTTCATCTTGCATAAATGTTTAGGTTAGATATAATTTTGTACTAGTCTTCCCGATTGTTTCTGTTCTGTACTTCAGTTACTATAATAAGAAGGTTGTCTGATTTTGCTAGTGTTTTGTCATATCATTCATCGGGTGGCTTCTGATGTTAGGTTATAACTTATATTAGCTATAATTTTTGAATGGTGTTTTATGCCAGTGGCAGTATCATATTCCACTTGTATTAAACTGAAAAATTGATGGGAGCTTACACATACTTCAGTTTTTTAATAATGTCTCTCTTGCTGCTAACATGGTTTTCTTCTTTGAATGTGGACAGGATTCATTAGTTTTAATTACAAATCTGTAGAATTCAGCTAATGGCATTATATTTCTGACAGAATCAACACTTCACTTGGTTCTACGTTTAAGAGGAGGAATGCAAATATTTGTCAAAACACTAACGGGCAAAACCATTACACTTGAAGTGGAGCCTTCAGATACAATTGAAAATGTGAAGGCCAAGATTCAGGACAAAGAAGGTATCCCACCAGATCAGCAACGACTAATCTTTGCAGGCAAACAGTTAGAAGATGGCCGTACATTATCAGATTACAACATCCAGAAAGGTAACTATCAGCAAGCAAAATTTTTGAATTTTTTCCATACAATTGTTTTTGTCTTGGGCCTTGCTCCACTGGAATTTTTTAGAGCAGTGTTTTTCAACCTGAGGGTTACTACCCTCAGGGGGATCATCAAGACTTCCACGGGGAGTTGCGGTAGCAAGCTAGGTAAATGTAAAAAGTAAGGTTTGTTGGTCTTGTACTGCAATAAAAATATGGATGCCTGTTTATTTTTTAATAAATTTTCAAATCATGGCTATATATTTGAGATGCAAAAAACCAAATCATTCTCTAATTTGAGCCTGTTTCACTTCTTTTTAAATTTATCATAGAAGAGAATGTTAGTTCACATAGGTATGAAGTGGCGAATGGCACTAATAATTTTAAAGCTTGCCTTGCCAGCTCTGGATATTCTACTTTTCATTCTGAAGACATCAATCATTTGTGAATTAGTGTTTATTTTAAACATGCAGGTAGCAGCTAAATCTATAAAATTTTCTTTCATCTTTGTGGCTAGATCGGTTAGTTCTATTGACATCTAAAAAAAAAAAGAGTCGGTATCCATCAGCTTCAGAGTCCAGTTCTGTAAAATAACTTAATAGTTCCTCTACCAAATTATACAAGTTCTGTATCATGCAAGGGATGTGAGACTCACTACCAAATAATTGGTTCAATTTCTTTAGGAAGTTTCTGAAGTCAAAGAATAAAATCATAATCCATTTTTTGTAAGACGCTGACCACAAATTAAGTTTTGTGGAGAGTTGTTTGATTTTATCCTTAGTTGTTAGAAAGTTTCCATATCTCCCTTGGAAGCTCTTGTTTAAAATAATTAAGTGAGAAATGCTAATTTTAATAGCCAAGCAGGATCACAAAAATAATTTGCATGTTCAGATTTAGTATCTTGTAAGAACATTATCAATTCAGCATTTAGTTCTAGAGCTTGTGTCAATACCGTTTTTTTTATAGAGTAAATTTTGAATGAGCGAACCTATGTCTTCAGAAATGATTCTAAACAGTCAAGTTTGTAAGGCTCAATCTTTAATAGAGTTTATAAGTTCGATCACCTCTTTAACCACATCACTAAGATCAGACGTTAAAACCTTGGTTCACAGAGCTTATTGATTTTAATTTTGTGACAGTCGTAGCTTTAGCTCTTAGTCATGGCAGCTTTCTAAAAACATGTTTTATAAGTATTTGGCAGTAGTGTTTGCAGGAAGTTCTTTGCAAAATATTCTATTATTATTATTATGTTTTCATCTGTTTCGAAGTCACAAATTGTGCCTCCATAGATCATCCAAATGCAAAGCAAAATGTGGGACTTTTCGACTAATAAGTTCTCGAATGTCGCTGGCCATATCATTTATTCTGCGTTCAGTAGTATTATCAGAAAGTGATATAATTCCAAACATAGCCATGGATGCTGGCAAAATAAGATTCTCGGCAACTGTATGTGGCTTCCCTGCTTTAGCAACTCGGTAGCTAGCTGATAAAGCCGCAAATTTATTTTACTTGTAAAGGGGCCGCCTATTCAAAAAGATTGAAAGACTGGTTTAGAGATATGATATTGCAACATTTGAATCTATTAATAAAGTAAATTTGTAACTGATTACTGCAGTTTACAATATTTGCATTCATTGGTTGTTTTATTATTTTGATTTTTTTTTTCATATTTAGCAAAAGACCTAATTTTTTACTGTGAGGAACCACGTGATAAATAATCTCACCAAAAAATAAACAAGTGTAAATATTTAAATGTTTCCTTCAAAAATGAATGGATTAAAGTTTCTTGTCATGAATATAGTTGTGTTCTTCACTGATTTAATTTGTACTCAAGTTTTAGCTATCTCATTTAATACTACTTCGTATGTTCCAACTTGTACCTTCTAAAGCAAAATAAATAATGAAAATATTTCCACTGTAATCTTCACACAATAAATGGAAAGTGAGCATGCAGTAGGGTATTGAATCTCCTCTCTGCACTCTGCAGTATTTCATAGCTGATGTTTCTTCCTTCTTTGTTTTTGGCATTGAAAAATAATTTATTGAGCTGTAATGAAAGAGTAGAATATAAACTTAATTTTTGTTCCTGTCAGAATCAACATTGCATTTGGTTTTGCGACTCCGAGGAGGAATGCAAATATTTGTGAAGACGCTAACTGGCAAAACCATTACGCTTGAGGTTGAGCCTTCAGACACGATTGAAAATGTGAAGGCCAAGATACAGGACAAAGAAGGCATCCCTCCAGACCAGCAGAGACTAATCTTTGCTGGCAAACAACTGGAAGATGGCAGAACATTGTCTGATTACAACATACAAAAAGGTAATTTTAATTAACTTTCATGCATTTTGTAAAAAAATGCAATTGTTTGGATCTTTACGTTGGATATCTGAATATATATATAATGTTTAAAGTTACATGTGTAGCATCAATTCTGCATTTAACAGAGACAAAAATTGCAGGATGCAAATTATAATAAAGAATAAGGGTAGAGAAAAGAACCATTGCTTTAATGAGAGCATATCAGTTTCATCACACACAAAAATAACATACATGTTTAATTTACTCATCAGTGAAATAACACCATGTGCAATGGTTGTGGGGAGTCCAAGACAAATTAAAGCTAGTTATTATTGCAGTTGAGCAGATGGACTGGGATTGGGGTTAGAGCTAAATGTAGGATAGAATATGCCAGTGTGGTTCTCAATTAGTTTTTCTAGAAAGAGCTCATCTTCGCGTACCCCACATAGAAGAAATGTTAAATAAAAGATGGAACTAGTTTTTAGAGAGTTATTAAATTGCGTTCATTGGTATGGAGCAATGCACAGATGGCAATTTCTCTCGTCATCTAATTTCACTTTTCTTAGTATTTTTAATATTGCTGTCATCTGATATAATTTCAGTGTTAAATTCCTACCTGTCTACTTTTGTGATTTATGAATTTTAATTTTAAACTCCTTCAGAGCTTTTAGTAAATTATAAATCACTTCTCTGGATAAATTGCAACCCTTGATACCCTTACCCACAAAATAAAATTTTCCTACTCCCTTAAGCATAGTACCAGCTTGTGTCCACGGTAATCTTTTCCCTTCCATGCACTACTTCTAATTTTTCGATGAATATCTCCTCTAGCCCCATCGCCAAAATATGCCTTGTGCACTCCCAGAACACTCTTCTCCCTCCTGCTGTCTTCCAACAACTCCCAATCCAGCTTCTTTATCATATCAGTTGTTGAATAGATCCTTCAGTAATTACCACAAACAAATCTAGCTGCTGTCCTTTGTGTACCCTCCAACTTATGTATTTGATACCCAAAATGTGGGTCCCATACTAAATCACCATATTCAAGCAGTGACCAAACTTTTGTAATACGATTCATTAGCTTCTCTAGTACCTCTCATCACTCTCTCCATTAAATGAGCCTTTCCCTGCCAGTGTGTCCTACCCGGTTGAGTTTATTATCAAACTAGCTTCGAGCCCATCAAAAATGATAGTTGGAACGCAATGTTCTGGCAGTTCAAGTTTTTTTTTTTTTTGCAGTTGGTTAATTATACAGACTTGTTATTACATAATTCCAATGGCCTTGATTTTTTAATGTTATACATATTTAATTTGCAGTTCACATGACAATACAATAGTAACTTCTACTGAGTTAGACAACGGAAGTATAGAACCAGTGAAATTAAAAACAAATTTGGAATCCCAAAAACATTTGCTATCCATGTAATATCAGTTTTGTTCCTGGACCAGGCATAATTCAGCACATTAAATATGGAACTACTTCCACCCGCATTAACATGGCGCTTATGAAAGCAGTTTAAATGGTTTGTAAAACTGATTTTGGAGTGAATTATGCTGTAACAAAATGTGAGAGTTGCAATTCTGGTCAATGTAACCACAACCTCCACTAATATTGTGCATAACTGCCATTTATTTGAGTGATACATTTCACGATTTGTACATTTTGTGTAAACTTTCTCTGAGTCTTTAATAAACTTCAACATTTCTTATCTTCCGCTAAGTAAATTCTTAGATAACGTAAACATATGTTTGTGCAGTTCAGACTATTAAGTTTTCATAGCAGTTAACATTACAGCAGAAACCATGAGAAATTAAAATTTCTTAAATGTTACTTTCATTAGTGACATTTTACTTAAAAGTAGTCGTAGTTCTACGTTTCATCAGCCGAAAGATTTTTATAAATGTTTTTAAGAATAAAATGCTATGAAAATCAAACTTAATGCCTGTATTATGGCAATTAATTTCATAGCAGTTGCATATGTATTAAACTGTGTAAATAATTTCTTATCTCTCTGCTCACTGCTATTTTGCGGCAATAATATTATTGAATTGTCATATTGATTATACATAGTCCTTGATGATTTAAGTCCACATAAAAAGGTAAACTTAAATCTAATTTAATAGCTAACATATGTATCAAAAACTGAGGGTATCATCCATGATGGTAGTACAGATTTATTCTGGAAAAGCTTGTAGGGGAAAACGAATTTTTAATGATATCTTCCGTGATAGGAGTACCTTATCAGAGTATTTGGTTAGGCTGATGTCTGATCCCAGTGATGGTGAAGTGTGACTCAATCTTTCTATAACAATGGCAGCATGCTTCGCGTTGCATAATTCGCACACACACACAGTTTGACTGTCTTTAAAATATTTTGGCAGTAGTAAAGTTTGCACAGTTTTCTTCAGATCTTGGGGATTACCTTCACCAAGAGATTACTGTGCATACCCCTTGAAGCAATCTCATGTAGCCCTTGGTGGTACATGTATCACTGATTGGGAATCACTGGAATATGATCAAAATTTGTGGATGAATACATACAATGAAATAAATCTCTGTAATAGTGAATTGAATGTGGCCACTCAGAAATTTTAATCTCTGGTAAATTTTTGTTCCTGGTCACAGAAGGAAGGAAAGGCATATATTTAAGATGGTTTGGAAGCCGAGGATGGGGAAGAATGTGTTTTTTTTACCTGGGTTGAAATGAAATATATCCTTAGATTTTAGCTTTTAAATACGTTCCCATCCTATTATTTCTGAAAGCACACACAGTGGAGTGTTACTGGTACTATGCCAGATCGAGCGAGATGCTAAAGGATTAGATTACCCAGCCACCTATAGAACCTTCACTTAATTTGATATGGAGCATATATACTACTTTAAGTTTCTCTGTTCACCTGCTTTCACATTTAAAAGTTTTGTTTCAAACTAGTGTAAGCCCGTGACAGTTTTTTACGTATCATTACTGGTCTAGAATAGTTCGAGTTTGTAGGGTCAATGATTGTAACAGGTTGACCTGATCTGACCAAAAAGGAACTTGACCTGTCTTTCACCTTTATGGTAGATAAAATCTATTGAGCTTGAACTCAGAACTATTAAAAGAACAAGGTATTAAAATTGTACAGGGACGATTGCACTATCGTATGATTGTTTCAGAGGCCGTAGACACAAACGTGCTTAAATACAAACTTGACTTGTATTTGATCCTTAAAAGTTCTCTGAAAAATTTAAAAATTTGTTTGCTTCGAAAGTATCACGCTGTTCATTGTCGAGGCTGGGAAAACACTCTTAATGTAATCATTGGTCATAATGTTTGTAATGACCACAGAACTTGATACACATTCCATATTACTAAACAGTTGAGCAAGTCCAAAAAAATGAATTGCCAGAATACTAGATTTGGTAACATATTTGGTCTGATGACCACTTTAAATAACCTGATAACCAATGTGCAGCGAACATCAACAAAGAACATTAATGAAAGTGGTCAGCAAAATATATAAAAAGCAAATAAACTGTAATGTATAAATGTTAGTGAAAGTTTTAATTAAATTGAAATTTAGCGTAGGCCGGAATGACAGTTCGCATTTGTGTTTACAGCAGAGACCATGAGTGATATCTTTTTTATTTTTTATTTCATTAGCATTTTTTCAGCCGTAAAATTTATTGATTTTTTTTTAAAATATGGTATGCTATGAAAAACAAACTTAATGAATGTATTATGGCAATTAATTTGGTAGCAATTGCTTAGCTAATAAATTGTGGACATAACCTTGAATTTCTTCTAATGATATCTCTGGTCATTGTTAATTTGCAAGCAAAGGCTGACTCGTGATACCATTCACTAGCCAATAGCTATGAAGGTGAGTGAGTGGGCTTAGGAAATTATATGGTAGACTAGTGTAAGCCCGTGACCATTTTTTGCATATAGTCATGGGGATAGAACAGTTTGTTTTTAGGGTCAAAGATCACTAGACTCCACTCCCATATACCTTTCCTTCAATCATGCCTCTTTTAACATACCCAATGGCCTGACAATAAAACTATCAGTCTCCGGTTGCCTTTGAAGTCAAAAGTAATAATTGTGAAAGTCACACTATAAGACAGTTCAGAGCGAAGCTGCTAGATAGTAGCCACACATATCACAGAGATATTAATAAACTGCTTCATTGTTGTTACTTTTGTTATGTACACACTTTATCATTATTCTTGGCTGCCGCTGAAAAATTCTATCATTCTTATCTTGCACAATCCTACATCAATGTCATCCTAAGAAACAGTAACGCAATACTGGCTCGTCAGTATTGCGTTGCTGTATCCTGGGATGACATTGATGTAGGATTGTGCAAGATAAGAGTGATTGAATTTTTCAGTGGCGGCCAAGAACAATGATACTGTGTACCTATTACACTAAACAAATAAATAGTTGATACAAATAAGATGTTTCTTCTTTGATACTATTACAAACCACCAACCTTACTATTTATCATATTCGCGGAATTTTTGCATGGGTCATCTAGTCGTATAATTAAAAAGGTAAATGCCTACTTCATGTGAGATATAAGACTTTCCTGGCATATTTTTGATATAAATTCTTCGTGGGTTCTCCGCCAGATAATATTATCTGACGGAGAACCCGCGAAGACTTTATGCTTACTTCATTACTAACAATGACATTTCAGAGGAAATTTATTAACTATGTGATGTTAGAGTAAAGGTTTCAACTCTTAAGAGACTATAAAGAAGGAGATAGGGTGCCCCCAGTTTGGGAATCTATAATTTAATGGCAGTATATACCAACTCACATGTCTCCGACAATCTCAACACCTGTTTTAGGGTTAGAGCTGTCAGAAATTTTTGAGACTAAACTACCTTTTACACCAGACATCGCCCAACTTGTGCTAAGACACTATCAGTAATCCTGTCACATTTTTTTACAAGTATGCAATCAATTTATGTGTATATCATTTTAACAGATCAAAAATGTATTTTGATAAAATGTATTTATTTTACTTCAGCTGGTGATCACGGATTATTCTTTCCCAAAATTTTTGTGGGTCAAATTTCTCTCCCCACTACTGTTAATCCCCACTCCCCCTTTCCCTTTTAGTTCATCTTGGGCTCATTCATGTGGTAGATCTGGATGTGCACACATTTTCCTCCATGACATGTCTGCTCTATCATGAGTAAATTTATTCATAGAAATATTTAAAGTGTGTTCATCTGTGGTAAATAAGTTATTTTCCCTAACCTTCCTTATTTTAAGTGTACCATATTGCCACCACTTTCACCAACCTAAACCAACATAAAACCTTTCCCACCAAAGAGTGTGCAACTTGTGGAAGCTTAATATTATCAACTGTATCTCTGTAAGTGTCACTCCTTTATATATCTGATTCCAATTCTATCGGAATGAATGGTCATAGGCAGTTAAAATATGACTGAGCGTGGTGGTGTAACTTTTAGCGTTCTGACCTTGCATTCGGGAAGACGCCGGTTCGAATCCCCATCCGGGCATCCAGATTTGGGTTTTCCATGGTTTCCCAAATCACTCCAGGCAAATGCCGGGATGCTTCCTCCAAAAGGCCATGGATGAATTCCTTTCCCGTCTCTAAAGACCTTGCTGTTAAGAGTCGTTAAGTAGTTTTTTTAAAAAAGAAAAAAGTTAAAATATGGGCAGTCTGCTCATTCCACCTTTTATTATTCCAGTAAGTTGACTCCCAGTTAACCTGGTACCTAAGCAGTTAACACTTAGGCCTGGCATTTGGAATGGCGTTGGTTGAATGCCTTATCTGAACATTCAGATTTTTGCCTTTAATGGTTTTCTGAACTGACCCTAGGTGAAAATCAGAATGTTTCCTTTGAAAGGTCCGTTGTCACATTCCTTCCTGTGCCTTTGCTCAATCTTCTAGTTGTAATGGAGGATTTGACTTAAGATTCCCATCCAACCATTCTGATTTCGGTTTTCCATTGTTTGCTGAAATCACTCCAGGAAAATGGCAGGGTGATTCTTTCAAAAATCCATGAAATACTTCCTGCTTCTTGCTTTTACTTCTCTCCTGCCTCTAATGATCTCAAGGGGTAAAGCCGTAAGCTAAAAAAAAAGGTTTGTATTACACTACTGTAACAAGATTAAGGAATATTTTTTCCACGTGTGTTTCCCTTTTCTGTTTTTAAGAATATAAACTCGCCTCCTCCCTTGCCCCTCCCTCCTACTTAACTGCTATAAGTAGATTTAACTCTTCCTGTACCCTCATTGTCTTGCTCTTATTCTTACAAAATGGTTTACTCTCCCCACTAGAAGAAAAAAAAAGAAGTGTGACTTTCAAAGTGCTGGTTCTTTCCTCTATCTGTATTTGTTTTAAGCAGAGGAAAAGCATTTTTCCTCCTTATGATCTTAGACTAAAGAATTTTTTTCTCCTTATATTAGAATCTACTCTGCATTTGGTGTTACGACTTCGTGGAGGCATGCAGATTTTTGTGAAAACTCTTACTGGCAAAACCATCACTTTAGAAGTGGAGCCTTCAGACACCATAGAAAATGTGAAGGCCAAAATACAGGATAAGGAAGGTATTCCACAGATCAACAGAGGCTTATATTTGCTGGCAAACAACTTGAAGATGGACGTACACTATCAGATTACAACATACAGAAAGAGTCAACTCTGCACTTGGTGCTCCGTCTCCGTGGTGGATTTTAAATTTTCTTCACAGCCTATAGTAGTGGTCTTAGTTATGTAGTTTTAATGAGAATGTTTCCAGTTTTAATAGTTAAATCATCTGTTGTTTTCCTAGAGTTACAGTGAAAGACAAATAGCAGTATTCTTATAACTACTGAAATTATGCCAAATGTTATCTTAATTGAAAACTAAAATATTAAACCAAAGAAATAAATTTATTTGAAACCAATTTTCCGTCTTTTTATTGGCGGTGTTCAGTTGTTTTCCTCCCATTCAGTAGTACAGCTGTAATGTGGAAAAAGTTTTGGAAATCTCTAACTTATCTTTTGACAGCAGATTTTAACCTCCTTACTTATTGTCTCTTTATCTTTCTACTTCTTTAGTACCTTTTCTTTTATCTCTTTATGATCCGTTTATTTCTTTGTGTGCCTCATTACTATTAATCGGACTTCTTACATCAAAGATGCTCCTTAGAGCCATACACACACAAGAAATCTTATTACCGTGTTATGAATGATGAGAACTATGATAAAATCAGTTATTGAAACAAGTTCCTGAACATGGGTGCATCAATTTACTAATAGAATCTTCACAAACTTAATACTCTTTGCTTCCAAATAGGTTTAACTATCTTGTACTTAATCAACTTCGAGAATTATTTACAAAAACGAACATTAATGTTAGCACTGTAAACAAATGAGTGAGTAGATAAACACAAGGGGGTGGGGGGGAGGAGAGAGAGAGTAAGCGAGCACCGATAATCAGGTTTATCTTTCGTTCAGCTCAAGACTGAGCTGCCACCCTCAACAAACAAACCTGATGGGGCTTAGCTTAGCACCTCTGGCTTATGGACACCATTATACAAAAACAAGAGAGCTAAGCCTCTTGCTCCCCTAACAAAGGCGAGATTTTATTTATTACAGTTGGCTGGCCACCACTTGGGTCAGGGCACTGAAGAGTCTGGCAGTTGACATCACTGCGTCACCCCACTGAAACCCTTAATGGCTGCGGTATAAACTTGTCTTCTAAAATGTCTTTAACTATAGCTTTTTCCTATTCTATTAGATTACTTCTCGCTCCTAATATACTAAATACTGCTCTTAATTTATATTTGTTACTAATTCTTACAGTTCTCTAAAAGTTTCAATGTTTCCTCCCTTTAAAGTTATTGTTTATTATTAACTGTCTACCACTTCCTCTTTATTAATCCCGTAACATAGATAAAACAAGATACTGTTCCCATCTTGATTCCAGCTGTAGTAATCTGCCACTGATGTCACAGTAGAAAGATGTAAAGAATGATTCATGAATTTAAAATTCAGCTGTCAAGAATGTGTTTTTTACGGTGTAGCATATCAGGTACTGTTATGCATCTGCAACAAGGCTGCCCAACCAGTTTTGGAGATGGGCCAAAATTTTGATTCTACATTTGCCTGCATGGCAATATCATTTGCCTATATTTACAATAGTTATTTAAATAAAACAAACTTATAAGTAACACAGTTATAATCAAAAAGTAAATGAGACCTTTGAAGAGGTTTATCAGATAGAAATTTATCAAGACTGGGCGACAACTTTGAAGGACGATAGTAAGATCAAGTCCGAAATTTGTTTTGCAGGTTATTTATTTTTCATGTATCTGAGAGTAAAAAAAAAGTTCGAAGATGAATGTTGAGCCGGATCTACTTAAAACTTACAATGCAATATCATTAATTGCAGTAAATCTTCCTTTGGTACAAATTTCCAAAATTTTATTAAATTTTCTGAAGACTACTGTGGAGGTGAATTAACTATTTCAAGAACATGTGGTTTTGAATTACGGTAATTTCTCTCTGGATATTGGCAGAATATTTCATTTCTTCTTTAAAGGTAATTAGAAATTGGTACATGAAAAGGAAAGTATTTGTTTTTGGACCACTGGTGTTGGCAGGCAAATTCAAATGCATTGGCGAGCCACTTTGTGGCCTGGGGTTGGGCAGCCTTTGTCTACAACATAAGAGCAAGAGCAGTTGCGTTTTAGGAGTATATGCGATGTGGAGTCGGCAAATTGAATCCTGAGAACTACCATTTTTTACTTATAAAATATGTTCACTCTTCACTAGGCTTCTTGGCTAAGTGTTACTTGCTGCATATCCTGGTGTGTTAGTGGTCATCACTTGGGTGTGGCATTCTGGAGGGGACAAATTCAATCCTCAGTCCTGCCTTCAGTTTGGCACTGTTTTCTAAAATCATTTGTGGTTGTCGCTGGGATTGTTGCTTTAAAAGGCCATTGCTGAAATCATTCCCCCATTTTTGCCCTCATCCTCTCCTGTATCTGATGTCAGATATAAAGTCCTAATCGCTGTGGCCTCTCACTGCTATTATTTTATTCTAATAACCATTTAAATAGTGCAAAGTTGGGTCACGAACCTCACATTTTATGTTGTTCATCATTGTCTACCTTTATTCTTAAAATTTTCTGACTTGTAAAATTTGATTTATATTTATCTCTTCTATCATCTACACAAGAGCTTTCAGAAATAAAAGTTCATTTACAGGATAATTTGTTTTGTTTTGCCTTCTTTGCAGATGAACTAGAACTTGCATTTCTAATTTTCATTGCCTAATTGAAATTTCACTGTCACTATTATGTAATTATTTATTCATATAACTTGCAACAAACATGTTAATCACCACAAAAATCAATAAACAAATTTTTCATGCTATGAAATATTGAATGCTTTATATCGCCAAGAAACAGGAGTGATTTTGTGGCCTCATTTCAATGGAATGGAGGTTCAAGAGCTGTGGTTTCAGCAGGATGGTGCCATACATCACATGTCCCACCTAACAATTGAGTTGCTCCACGAGTGGTTTCTAGATCGTCTCAACTCGTGTAATGGTGAACAAAAATGGGCACCAAGGTCATGAGGCTTAATCCCTTCTGACTTCATCTGAAATCATTGGTGTATTTCAATTAATCCCCAAACATCCATGAGCTAAAGGCAGAAATTTGATCCGCTGTTGTCGACGTCTTGTGTGACAGCCTTTGCGAATTTCACGGACAGACTCTGCGCGTGCCAGCGCTGTAGAGGGGGACATATGCCTGATATGATTTTCCATACCTGAAATTGTAGGGTTTAGGAAACATGTTTAAGTATTTCATTACTGTGTTTTGAAAATGTAAAGTTCATAATTCAGTTTTCGGGCATAATCATAGAAATTTCTAAGATACATCATTCAGTGCTCTCTCTGCATCCATAATATACTTCATTAACTCGTATTTAGCTTCTCTCTTCATTGCTATTAATTCCTAATTTAGTTAATTTAATTTAATTAAATTGCAATGGAACACACGCTCCAGTGGCAGTTTCCCTAAACACCCATCTTCCCCTTTTCCTGCACCCACTTACATTTGCCCTCTACAAATTTTAACTTTAAATTCTTTCAACGTTTTTGGTAAATTATTCATCATTTCCCTGGGTAACTTATTCCAATCCCTGACAGCCTTACCTAAAAAAGAGAATTTTCCCACACACTTGTGCCTGAAATGCAGTGCCAGCTTGTGGTCACGGTCATCTTTTCCCTTCCATGCACTACTTTTCATACCTACACCAATATCTTTCCATGCCTTATCATCAGTATATACCTTGTACATTCTCATGACCCTCCTCATGTTTTGCAATTAATCCTATTCCAGCTCTTTTATCATATCTGTTACTAATTGCATTCTGTGATCATTTCCAGAAACATATGTAGCAGCCCTTTTTTGCACCCTTTGATACCAAAATGTGGGTCCCATACTACACTACCATATTCGAGCAATGGTCTGATCAAAGTTTTGTAACCCAATTCCTCTACTTCCTTCGTACATTCCCTCATCACTCTCTCCAACAAGCGCAGAATTTTGAAACCTTTTCCTACCACCTGTTTCAAATGTTCCGTATAGCCTTGGTGTGTCTTAAATCTTTTGTGTTCTTTTCTTGCAAGCTTCATTAGCCTCCTCCTCTCCCTGTTGTAGTATGCAGATTCTATGCTTGTCTTAATTTTCTGTTTTGGAATAAACATTTCTTCCCACATTCGTATCATTCTTTGAACTGTTCTCACTTTAACACCACTGTATTTGTGCCTTACTTCCATTTGTTGAACCTTCCTCTGTAATATCTATTCAGTTTTGTAATATGTTCCTTTCCAAAACTGTACATTTTACCACATTCAATTTTGTGCATTGGTATACTGAATCCTCTAATATCCATAAGAAATGCTTTGATATCACTTATTCCTTCAGTTACTTGAGACCTCATCAGTATTTATAAAGAATATATCCAAGATGTTTAGTCTCCTTGTGTTCTCTGCCACTGAGCCCTCTTCTATTGTTAAAGTATTTGCAAATCTTTGTTCCCTTTTGTCATAAATCTTATGTTAATCCCAGTTGACACCAGGTGAATTAAAGTCCCCACAATAATGACCTTTCTGAATATGAATTTAGGTTCTCCCCAAGAACCTCATCTTTATCATCATTCTTCCATTGTGGTAAGAAGGCAAGAAGTTATAACTGGAAAAAAGCGCACTTATGGCTTTATCTAATAATCTAGAACAGTGGTTCCCAATTACTTTTTTCCAAGTACCACTTCAAGAAAGAGCTCAACCTTGTGTTACCCTCATAGCTGAAATGATAAATAAACAAATGCATTCATCCCAGTCGTATGCTTAATACAATCACAATATTAAAGTAATATAATCCACACACACACACACATTTTGTCTTAAAATATATTTTGAGGATAGTAATTTTTGTGTAATTTTTTTTTCCAGTTATCGTAGTGAATACTTTAGCCAGGATATTACTGCACGTACCCCTTGAAGCAACCTTAGGTACCACTGAATGTACGCATACCACTAATTGGGAACTACTGATCTAGAATATACCACTTCTATTAATGTGTAGGCCATGCACGGTGGAACTCCATCCCTCAATGGTTTTCACAGACACTCTCTTTCCCTCATTCTTTTTCAAGCAACACTCAAAGTTTACATGTGTCAGAGTTAGGTTCAGCTGGGGCTGATTATGGTAACTCAACACCTGCACTATTTCTAACATGTTGTGTTGTGGCTCCTTCATAATCTACCTCAAGTCACTCTGTATATTTAACTCACATTTTTATCATTGATATTCCCTCTACCCTATCCTTCTTAATGAAACCACTACAAAATGATCCTATATTTTTTATTGCCTGACTAAATGTTGCACTAGGCTTGGTTGATGGCCTGTGTGTAATTGATTCTATAGGAGTAAGCCAACACCTCTCCAATGGCTACTGTGTAGCTGGAGAAAATTTATCTTTCTATTTTTTACACCCTACCTATTCCTACCTCTGCAAGAGGCTCTTTGTCCCTTACTCTGATAACAGGTTAAACCTGTAACTCCCTATAATTCCTTAAATGTCTGACACCATACTCCTGTTTACCCTATTTGCCTTACATGTTGCCCATTCCCAATCATTCTTTTCACCCTCCCTACTTAACCTACCATCTTTCCTGTTTGCATCCGTGGGCTGAGATGGATGCATTCTGATTAATTTTTCCCGCTCTCTAATTATTTCAGCATGCTTCGTGATAATTTCAGCACGAGTGTTTTGGCATTTTCCCTAATCATTCTGTCCTATTCCCTGATTTTTTTGCCCATTGTTCTGATCATTTCATCCCGCTCTCAAATTTTCCAGTCCCCTGAAACAAAGTAGACGATTCCCGGGGAGAGCCTTGTTTACTTCCCTTTTTCCCACTATACTACATTATCCACCACAAACTCATAATTTAAGCCCCGTATTCCTAGACTGGTGGTCTAGTCAGTGACAGTCAGCTTGAGACAGCTGGAAGAGACCTGATACCTGATGAAAACAGCAGAGCTAGCTGTCGAAACGTCGTGTTTATATAACACCATCGGGCTGGACAACCAAGAGGATTTTATTGCATCAGTATGCCGGGAAAGTCTCCACTCACACAATATATGTATGAGTTGTGGTACATTGCAGTTGCATCACCCAAAGTTAAAATTAATAAACTTGACATCTTTGTAGCATGTGTTCAGTTTTATCTGTTTTTTATTTCCACAGCCTAGATGCTATATCCTCCCATAAACTTTTCGACTACGAAAGAAATGGAAAAAATCTTGCAAAACAAACATTTAAAAATATTAGAAAGTAGCTGGTGCACAAGACTTCGTTCGTGTTTGTAAAAAATTTTGGTTGACAGCTACCAACATGTAACCACCATAGTGTACGATGGGAGACTTGAGGCTAATACCACACACAAACATCAGTGATCAACACTGTGTATTTAAGGCTATAAAGTGAAATGTGGAGACACACACATCTCTTTGGTTGAAAAATGAGAATGCTCTCCGTCGACCAATTTCAACCAACAAATCTCCCACAGCTACTGACGTACAATCACCATAGTGCACGATGTAAGACTCCAGATCCTAGGTTATTACCACACACAAACGCCAGTGGTCTGAGCTTTGTAGTTCCGGTTGCAATAAGAAATATTGGTACACACACGTCTTTGGTACAAGTAGGAAAATTCCCTATGTCGACCACTTTCAATCATCATTAAGGATTGCAATCCCACAGCGTTTTCAATCCTGCGGGATCGGCATATATTTAAAACATAGTTATTTAAAGTGTTAAAAAGTTAAAGAATAAATGTCTGTTAATTAAATTAATATATCAATTTGAATGTTAAATGATAAAAACAGTTAAAAATATTTTAATTGGCAAAATTACAATAAATTTTTTAGCTTGTTTTAAGTATATCTCGAGGTTTTAAATTATTGTTTTTAGATCTAAACAAATTTTTAAGTAAATAATGAAAAATTGAAAATATTCAGTCTTAGTTCATATTATTTGCCTTACAATACATCACATCAGTTTAAATACATGGTATACATAATTGTCAAGTCACAAGTTTTTTTTTCTGAATAAACGTTCTACAATACTGAGAGATAGCATTCTATTTAACAAAGTGAAGTGAATATACTCTGTGAAGTGTAGACTTGACTCAGAACAAGATCTAATAACTTTTTGTCACTGTTCAAGCACAAGACTTGGCCTATTTTTACAAGAATTATTTTTGTGGGATTCATTATTATGTCTCCTGATTCCTTGATTGATGTTATAGATGATTCAATGTTATTAAAAGAAACTACTCACCAGGACGTAAACTGTCAAGTATTTCAGTTTTACTTTAAGTGGCATAACCACTTTTTTCAGAGTGGCAATTATTTTTTTATGTAAGAAAGGAGACTTTCACGGCATATAATTGTAGTGAAGTCCTCACGGGTGTATCGCCGGATTGCGTTGTAAAAACACGAAATTTCACATGTGAGGAAGACAGGGGAGGCAGCCTTCGAAATATTGTGTTTTTACAACACAATTCGGCAATACAGCCCTGAACGCCTCATAATAACTTTTTTCCTTTTGTCGAAATAATAAGGAGGAGTTCAAAGGACACATGCTATTCATTCAGAAATAATGTATTGTGGCGATTAACCGGATCATCCCAAGAGGCATTAATCGAAAGCCAGAGTGGCACATGTAAGTGGCGGCCAAAACAATAGTAAGTGAAAAGATATACAACTACCTTCTGATAGCTCCTAAATACCACGATCGTTACAATTGCGATAATATTAGTTTCGTATCAACGAATAATCAAATTTTCAGCCGCAAATACAGGAAGTTATCACAATTACTTTGTCTGCAAATGCAGAAAATGGGAATAACGAAACCGTGAATAAAAAGCTTTAATTGTGTAGTTCAGATAACGTGTGGGACACATAAAAAATATTTATTATTTATACATATAATAAGCAAGTCTGTCATGTAAGCCTACGACGTCAACTGTCACTCTATGACGTCACACAATGAAGTCACGCTTCACACCATTTTTCTTGGTTATGCACGTTATGCACGTTATTATTTCTAAGCATTTGCGAATAAATTAACTGACAGAACACTGAAAAATAGTATGTATTGCATTTAAATCGTCATATAAATCATTAGATGCTTATATTTACGTATTATTCTTTTGATAAATAGAAGTACTCCTTAAATTCTTTGTCCATAAATATGTAAGATAAAAGTTTTAATTTTCGAACATCAATGTTATCAAAAGATTTGATTACATTATTACTGAGCATGGGTAGGAATTACAACTGGCATTTGATTCTACAGCAGAGGGCATGAATAATTTAGTTTTTTCCCAAAATAATTTAAACTGTGCCCTATTATTGAAATTATTAAAACGTTTGAGCGGAAATAGTTGCACACTGATCACGAACTGTGCAGCCTATACCACAGTAAAAACAAATACTACGTGGCATAATGTAAGTTTATAAGATTTTTCTTAATCTTCTTTGCTTTCACTGAGTAAAATTACTGAGGCTATTATTTCCGCAACATGTAACTATGTCAGATTTTCAAACGTTGTAATATTAGTCTGAATCATGTTGAAGATTTTTGGTTTTACCCCTTTCTTTTTTGTTGAGGATTTTTGATCAAATTTAAGCTGTTGCCCAATCACTGGGACTCATCAAGGAATTATCGTTTTGGTCTGAAAACTGTTGCATACATTCGTTGGGTGATATTATTTAATCTTAGAGTTGTAAAATATATCCATCCTTACAAACTTCACTCGAAAAGTGCCGTAACATAAGCGGCGAGCTACTGGGAGAAGGCACATAGTGATGTATAAAGTAAATGTTCCTTTGACTATATTATTTATTAATATGTTTCTAATACACCCATAAAAATAGTATATAATGCACAGAACTTCAAGCAAAAAAAAAAACTTCCGTAACGTTACACACTAAGCGATTAGAGTATGCCATTTGTTATCGTATGCGACCTCCAGCGTTACTAATATTACGTGCAACAAAATGCATCAATGACTAACAACAATGAAAATCAAACCAACTTTATAATTAAAACGAAATCCATTATGCTACAAAAGGATGCATCTATGTCCATCCTGGTCCAGGCTACATTTCAAACATATCCACAGGCACTGCTAATGATTCTACTCGAAAATCATGATAGTTAAAATCTTTAATAAATCAAAATTTCTAGCGAATTATGCCTTAACAAAAAGAAACAAATGCCATTTTGGTACAGGTTGCATTTCAACTATAAAAACTAAATTCCTTCGTTCGCTAACGGTTCAAAGTTGTTCCAGTATTTTTGTGTGCAATTTGTTCCATATTTATATTTTTGATAGCTGTGATAGCAACATATTCCCAAATAATATCGTTCGAAGAACGTGTGCAAGATCGTTACTATAATTACTTCGCTATATAGCTTCTCCCAGTTGCTTGCTTTCAGCAGTTTTTGAGTGAAGTTTGTAAGGTGTGTAACAATTTTCAGACCAAAAGAACAATTCCTTTATGAGTCCCAATGATTACGTTAGAGCCCAAATTTATATAACAATGCTTTATTGCCACTAAAATGTGATACAGGACATGTATTAATAAGCGTGAGATTGAAGTATAATTTTTCTGGCGGCAAGTTTAGAGTTGTATGTGGTTAGGTTGAAATGCAACCTGTACTTGGATGGAAATGGAAACTTTTTGTTACAGGCTAGGCACGAGAAATTACATTGAATATTATTTTATTACTTTTCTATTTAGTTAACCATTGCTAAGAAATTAAATGTCAGAACACTTAAAGAAAAGTATGTATTTTGTTTGAATTGGCATATTAATTATCAGGTTTTTTTTTACTGAAATCATTACATGGTCTGAATGAAAGAAATTCCAGATTGATCGCGCTCTATGTTGCCTAAACCACAATTAAATATTACATGGCATATCGTAAGATGTAAAGATTTATTTTTAACACCCTTCGTTTTCACTGGGGTCATTATTTCACCCGATGTAAGCTGTGTCAGCCATTATAACATCGATATTCACTACAGGTTCAAGAGACACATAGAGGCCCAAATGACAGAAGGCCAAAAATCAATAAAAAAAAATGAACCTTATTAATGAGAGACCAAGTGAAAAATATGGCAGTGCAGTTTTCGTCAAACCAGATCTAAAGATTCTCAGGTGGTGAAATAGAGATACTGACCACAGAAAACAAATCATGCACCGTGTCATCAGTGTATAAGCCACCAAATGCCGAATTTAGCTTCACAGGACCACCTAACTTGCGACTTCAATTGTGACAGCACATCCTGGGGTTACAGGGAAACTGATAAAAATGGAGAGGACCTTGAAGAATGGGCTGTACGTATGGACCTAATGTTAATATATGACCCAAAGATGCCACCATCTTTCAGTAGTGGAAGATGGCAGGGTGAATATAACCCAGATAACATCTTTGTCAGTGAACACATTGCCCAATAGTCAAAGAAGAATGTTATGTAGCCAATCCCACGTATGCAACATAGACAAATTATCTGCAGTAATGAAGCCAGGGTCTGTTCAGTTTAAAGGAAGATTTAATTTCAAACGAGCACAATGGGGAAAGTTCTCTCAAGAACTGGATGAGGTAGTCCTAAACCTCGACCCATCTCCAAATACATTCGATAAAATTATTGAAATAGTTAAAACCATCTCCTGCAAACATATTCCTCAAGGCTGCAGAACAACTTATATTGCTGGACTGGACAATAACTCTAAGTTTCTTCTTGAGAGATACGGGCACCTATACGAAGAAGATCCCTTTTCTGAAGAAACCATACAGACAGGGGAAGATCTCCTACACGCTGTATCTACTGCTAGAAGAGATAAATGTTGCAATTTAATGTCAGAGTTAGACATGAAACAGAACAGTTGTAAGTCTTGGAAATTACTGAAGAATCTCAATAGTGGTCCAAGTAGCACTTCGCCTAGCCTTCTTAAAGTTAGTCCAAATCAAAAAGCACACCAACTGCTGCTGAATGGAAAGATTAGAAGACATGAAAACAGAAAGCTCCAAAGACACTCTGATGAGCAAGACCATCTTGGGAATCCATTCACTCTGGTAGCACTGGAAGCCGTCTTGCAGTCTTTGAAGATTAACAAAGCTGCAGGCTTAAGTGACCTGAGAACAGAGCAAACTAAAATGTTTGGGCTGGCTACAAAGCAGTGGATCCTGAATTTAATGAATGCATGCACCTCCAACTTACAGATCCCCAAGATCTGGTGGAAAGTCAAAGTTGTGGCACTGCTAAAGCCTGGAAAGATCCAAAAAAACTTCCGACCAGTTTCACTCCTTTGTCATTTATACAAAGTCTTTGAGAGATTGATCCTCAACCGTATCTCAGGGTGCATTGACAAAATGCTCATAAAAGAACAGAACCTGGTCGGTCATGCTGCGGTCAAATTCTTAACCTGACACAGTATATAGAGGATGGGTATGAAAGAGTACACTTTACGGGCGTGGCATTCATCGAAACTCCATACTACTACCACATATAAACACCAGTGATCTGTGTTGGGTAGTGGTGACCGAAAAGTGAAATATATGGAAATACACGTCTATTTTTATATATACAAGTATATGAGATTACTACATAGACAGTGATTATCACTGCCTCAATCCCGATTCACAGTTTAATTTTTGAGCATATGGAATCGGCTATTCTATAGGAATAAGGTTATACATTTCATTTTATTTATATGAAGGTGATTCGCGTAGCTCTGTACTCCTTTTCTCGGCATTGGCATACAGATAGGGATGGTATGACTTGGCCTCTGTCATTCCCTGCCCACTTACCCTCAACGATTTTTTATACTATTGCTCATTGGCAGAAGGCTGAGTGGGGTGACGGAAGGTAGTGCATCCATGCAACTACCCCTTCGGAAGGAAACGGATGTGGATGTTTAGTGCTTGACATATGCGGATGTGGAAAAATAAATTTATAATTATTTAGATTTTAATATTTTATCAAAAATAAATGTAAAATAAAAATAAATACATTTTTATCACAAATTCTACATTTTGCATTTCCATCTAAAACTGTCACATTAATTTCCGCCTCATCTTCCAACAGCAAAAAACGTTATATAATTTAACAATTGAATTAAGTTATTTAACTATGCATGCGTCAGCAAAACATTCTTTGTTAAATGAAGTTTGCGGAGTTCGGGACTCGATTAATTGAAGCGCCGCACGTCATTCGCCTTTCACAGTCCAATTTTTTTGGATCTGCGATGATCCAGTTTTCCAATGTAGGACTCCTGTTAGACCATGAGAGGGGTTTGAGCAGGGGCGGATCCAGGATTTTGTTTTGGGGGGGGGGGCTTGAGCGGACTTTGGTTTGGGGGGGGCTTGGCTTGAGTGAATTTTGGTACAGAGGGCTTGCCTTCAGTGGAATTTGGCTTTGGGGGGGGCTTGAGAAGGAAAAAGGTAGTTTTTATAGCCTCCTCGGGGCTCAAATCCGTAGAGCTAAAAAAAAAAAAAAAGGTCTCAAAACTACTATGTCGGGGGTGGACCAAGATACTTTTGGGGGGGGCTTGAGCCCCCTAGCCCCCCCCCCTGGATCCGCCCCTGGGTTTGAGGATTACATGTAGGACGTGTTGGATGTGGTTGGACTCCAAAAAAACCAACACTGGCCCCAGCCGTCAAAGAAGTTATGGCGTTGGATCTTGTTTGGAGGAAACACCTTAGGACTTTGCGATAAGGACACTGGTGCGCCGTTAGAAAGTACGAGTGGAAAGGACTGCTTGGACCGCTTCTAGTAGCGTGAATGGGTGAACCATCCTACTGTAGTTCTACGCGGAGGTCCTACAAATTGGACCGTGAATAGGCGGCTTTACTTCTTATGTAAGTTCAAACTTGTAAATTCGTGCTTACGTAATAACTCCGTTACCTTTATTACAGTATTGTAAGAAAGGAAACAACCACGTTCTATTTAAGGCCAGCGTGGATAAGACGATTCTAGTACAAAATATATATATATAATGTAAGCAAAACATCCGTTATACTTCCGCATTAAAAGTGGAGGTAGAATTACATGCAGAAGTTCCGTACTTGCGGCTGTGGAGCTCTGTTACATCCCTACTACAGATCACCATGCGCGCCACCTGTCTGCTGAAGTTTCAACTGCTTCCACCTACTGGCGCCGTGCCACAAGACGTCGACGCCGCTGCCCCGATGGCGTCCAAAATTAGATAGCGTCTGGTGTGCCATAGACGCCCAGCATCTACTGCGTACACCATTCTACAAAAGGTGAGTGTAGCTGAAAAACACTATACGCTTCTTATGTTCCGATCAGATAATACCTGATGATCCAGTTGGTACACGAATATTCTAAGACAACTTTCGTTACTGAGTCCTCCATTACTATGAATTTATGACTGTTATTATCTTTTCGTCTGTGAAATATAAAGCTTGACGTCAACTACCGCCTAGTATGATGTAAGTGCCATGGTCCATTGACCCTTCTAAGAAATCAGACGTTGACATATCAGACAGTGCCACAATACATGGTTATTAGGGACAGTTGTCATTACGCCTGTTCTTATCAAACCGTACTACATTAAAAGAGGAGAGAACAATTGCAGCGGTGGTCTTTGCTTCTTATAAAAGCGATTGTTGTATATTTTCTTTGAGAAAACATTCTTCAAGTAAATAGTTTTATGGTGTACAGATTGACAAAGTGACCCACAATTCCAGCGTGAAATTACAAGCCATTCTGTACGAAATTTTCAATAAATCAGCTTTTGCGTCCAGAAATAAATCTAGGAGTTATGATTCGAACAAGAATAAGTATTTATATTGTGTGGTAACTAATTGAATTTAATTGCGATAGAGCGCATGCTCCGGTGTCAATTTCCCTAGTCATTCAACTCTTTATTATTATTATTATTGGCGAATTCTCCCAATAAATGGAAGACGGTAAGCAAATGACCCAATCAAGTTTTCTTTGAGATGTTCTTATTATTCCAGCAGGCTTTCATTCTTTACGAGAAAGCTTGTTTGCGTTCTTCCGACCTCTTTGGTCTGTATTGTTTTTGTTTTGGTTGCTCAGTTATAACTTCCCATTTGTTTACTTTGTGTCTGAAGGTGTCTCTTTCTAGGACGTCTGTTGCTCCTATGCTTGCGCTTTTAAGATCCTTCCAAATTTCATTCAGCCAAGGTGTTGGATTTTTAAGTGAAGTTACATATTCTATTATCTTTTTTGTCAATCGACTTTCTGGTAACCTCAAGGTGACCAAAGAATTTCATTCGCCTTTTCGTGGTGTCAATTTCGATGTTTGAAAACTTTTCTATTGTTTCGATTGATTGTAGTCTGTAACCATCTTTAGTGAGTCTTGCTCCTAGAATTTTTCTAATGATTTTTCTCTTAACTTTTTTAATTAATTCAAGGTCATGGTTTCTGTTAAGTATTACTGTATCACTTGCATAGAGGACTGTTGGTTTTATGACTGTGTTGTAGTGCCGATTTTTGGTCTGTCTTGACATGGATTTTTTGTTGTAGAGATTTTGGACTAACCCTAATGCTTTTTTTACTTTTTGGAGGCGATTTTGCTGTAAGATTTTCTCAAGGCCTGTCGGTTCGATAAATTCTCCGAGGTATTTAAAGTATGGGACCCTGTTGATTTTGTTCTCAAACTTGCTATTTCTGTCTTTGAACATATGAATTCAGTTTTCTCGAATGAGATTTGTAATCCTACTTTCTTATTATTATTATTATCATCCTGTATACTTTAAGTGATAAATTCTTCCACCCATCTAATTTTGCCTTTTACCAATTTTAACCTTAAATTCCTGTAGCGTCTTTGGTAAATTATCCCAATCCTAACACCCTTACCCACACTTATGCGTGAAATAGAGTGCCAACTTGTGCCCATGGTCATTTCCTTTCCATGCACTACTCCCAATCCTCCGACGAATATCCCTACAAATCCTATCACCAACATACGTCTTAATAGAGTTTTCACTTGACGGATTTGTTTTTGTATGCAGCCAATATCTTAGATTGTGCTACAGTAATGTATTACAGAAGAATATGGCTCCAAGAATTGTTACCAACCATAAGAAGTAGATTCAGTGATTGAAGTGAGACTCACCCGAATTACCAGTTTCCTCCTTCAGAAATAATTGACGGCTTCTTTTACCTCCGAATATCATGCAGCGTAACAGTAGTAATTGAATTGCATTGTTTCAGATGTACATGACAACATTGGTGCCAGAATTAGCCAACCCAGCAATAATTGCTACCACGTCGAATTCTTGGCCTTTAATATTCCATAACAATAATTATTTGCATAACTTCAAACAACTTTGAATCATTTGGCTGATGATAAACTGGCAAAACTGTTTATATTACGTAATTTGGCCTTCAGAATATGTGAAAGTGGGAAGAGCTCATTCTTTATTGATTGATTATTGCTTTGTTAATGTTTTTCCAATATCAAAAATACTGGATTGTTAATTATTGCTAATTATTCAGTTATTACATGACTAAGGATGAGGTTTGATTGTCTAAATGGGCAGAATTTATTTTAATGTGAAAGATATAAATTGGGTTTTCTTCTTTCCGGTGAGTCCTGCAGCGATTAGGTGGCAATTTCAACTCTTCGTCGTTTGTTATTTTGTATTCCGTTTAATCCAATATGCCATTATTATTTCACTGTGTTTTTTCCTTCTCTCCTCAAACCACTTCAGACCGGATTTCTTTCCTCTTCCTCCTTGGAATCTTTCCATGCTTAATAGTAATACCTTCTTTCTAAAGTTCTCTCTTTCCATAGTTTCCTCTTCTCTTATTTCCTTCAAAATCTTACTTGACCTCTCGAATACAGATTGTTGTTCATTTTATCCCTAAGATAGTTGAAATTTTTTTATGTTAATCTGTTATCATCTCTTCTACAGATATGTCCAAAAACAGCAATATCCTTTTTTTATTGATCCTGCTATCTTTTCTGTTCGTTGTTACTTCTTAATTTCCATATTTCTATTATTTTTATTGGACCCAAGATTTTTCTTATGATTCTTGCTTCTAGTAGTTTAAACTTATCTAATTCATAGCTCAATATTAGGCATCCACTAATGTATTAACATTCTGATTTCACGACTGTGTTGTAGTGCCTTATTTTAAGATTTTCAGATAATCACTTTTTGTCATAAAAATTCTTACTGACACAGTAAGCTGTTTCCATCCTGTGTATCATTTCTTCAATACAGAATTATCTGAACCATTTTCCTGAATTATTTATCCCAGATATTTATTTTGACAGATTTTGGAATTATGCAAAATCAAAGAAAAATCTCAGCAATGAGCTCTGAAACTCTTGATTCTCTTAAAGACTTCGGGAAAAATACAAATGTCTGTTAGCGGATGGCGCGCCGTTACCCGGAAGAAAACTAATTAGGCAGCGATAAGGCCTTGTCCACAGGTCTTCGCCCCATTCGGCGACACTGCTGGCAAAAATCGCATGAATCCCTTCAAATGGCCAAGGTCGCTTAGACATTCATGCGGTATCTGGTACTCGACGTGGGGTTAAGCGCTTCGATCCTCGTAGGTGGAAATAATTTTAATCATTCGGGGCCGAACATGACCAGTAGAGTAACGGTGTTACACATTTCCAGATCACCAGTTTTTGTACCAAACCAAACCTTTTATCATTGCGTGTATAGTGATGGTATATGAAACTGTTGATAATGATTCGTTAGTAGAATGGGTAACTTAGCGACCTTCTGTAGTCCTTTGAAAGAGATGACCAAAATAACTCCGTGTTTCATTACATACCTTCTTTCATCTTCGTTTACACAACGCTTAATAATACACTTAAGTCACCAACACTAGAATAATTACTGTTAGAGGCATCAAGCAAACGAACAGGCCACCCTATGTTTCAATCCAGACCTAGAATGACACTGTTTATCAGTGATGGAACAATCAACATAGTGTTCTTTACGTTTTATCTGATTCAAAATCAATATGATTTTATCGGAAATATCCTAATTTGTTCTTTGCTGAAAGGCTCATATTTCATGTGGACTGGTAGCTAGATGTCTGCGGGTTTTTTTTTTTTTTTTTTTTTTTTTTTTTTTTTTTTTTTTTTTTTTTTTGCTGTCGTCAGTCGTTAGACTGGTTTGATGCAATCCTCCATCCCTTCCTATCCTGTGCTAACCTTTTCGTTTCTACATACCCCTTACAACCCACGTCCTCAATTATCTGCTTCATATATTCTAATCTCTGTCTACCTCTACAGTTCTTACCTTCGACTGTTCCCTCCACTAACAAATTAACCAATCCAGCAAGTCTCAAAATATGACCTAAAAGCCTGTCTCTTCTTCCTGTAAGCTTCTTCCATAAACTTCTTTTCTCACCCCTCATTTCCAAGACTCGTTCATTTCTTACTTCGTCTGTCCACTTAATTTTTAGCATTCTTCTGAAGCACCACATTTCAAATGCTTCAAGTTTCTTTCTTTCCGGTATTCCTAAAGTCCATGTTTCGCTACCGTAAAGTGCTGTGCTCCACACATGGAGTTTTAAAAAGTTCTTTCTAATTCCTAGATCAATATTTGAAACTAAAAGGTTTCTCTTTTTCATGAAGGCTCTTTTTGCTAGTGCTATTCTGCTTTTAACATCATTCCTGCTTCGGCCATCGGTTGTAATTTTGCTTCCCAAGTGACAGAACTCACTCAGTTCTCCTACTGCATCCAATCCTATTTTTATATTTAATTTGCTAGTATTGGTATCATTTCTGCTACATTTCATCCCTTTTGCCTTACTTTGATTTATATTCAGTCCAAAATCTTCCTTCAGTATTTTGTTCATGCCATTCAATAACTTCTCAATATCCTCAGCCCTCTCTGCTAACAAGACAATGTCATCAGCAAATCGTAGCATACTGATTTTTCCCCCCTGAAAACTTATGCCGCATGAAAATTTTTCTTTGACTTTCTTCATTGATTCTTCTACATACAAATTGAATATTAACGGGGATAGACTACAACCTTGTCTCACACCCTTTTTAACGGATGCATGTCTCTCGTGATTCTCTACTTTTATTACAGCCACTTGATTCTTATATACGTAGTTTATAGAGTATTCTTCTATCTCGATACTTTAGACCTGTCTGCGTATTAAATGTTTAATAGTTTCTTCGACTGATTACGTTGGCACGTAATGAGACTGAGTACTTTACCATTCCAAAATTAGCTTATACAAATATAACACAACCTGAAACGTCCTTTTTAACTAATTCCAAAAGTGTCAAACTTTTTTTTTAACTTCAATTTAAAGTATGTTTATGATAATTAGCTAAGATTTTTTTTTTTTAAATGTGTATGGTTTGTGATTATTGTATTTTATATCGTATTCAGCAACGCATTTCTTTGAGAAATGTTAATTCTACCCGTGAGTTGCTAAAAGCTCTGGCTTTGATTTGTCTCTCAAAACCTTTATTGTTCCACTTGAACAAATTAATCTTTGGATTAAACTGTATCGTATTGTAGATTGTGAACGTCATTTCACTGAACGTTATTAATAAGTGAGTATCTATGAGACATGATTTTATTTTAAATGGTTCCTATCATCACTCTACTCATTTAGGTTCTGACCTACCATGTTTACGGTAGATTAAATTCTCCCTGGAGACCGTGTTGGCTCGAGCGCAACGTCAGGGTCCCAAGAAGGAAATGTGCTATCGGTCTGAAATTTACTACACACGTTCCTAAATGCATATTATTTCATAAAACGGTGCATGTAAAGCTGTCAAGCGTACGAAAAATGTATAAAGTTGTTTGAAATATGGGTAGCTCGTTAGAAGTAATCACGCAATAAATGCACGTTATTAGCTGTTAATATTTATTCCACGTGTTCTTAAGTCTTCATTATTGGATAAAAACTGCTTTCCACCTGCAAATTACCGACACTTGATAAGAAGAAAATCATTAACATTTACAATTCATATGTGCGTGGCGACATTTTGGATTTCAATGCTAAGATATATTGCATGGCAGCCTACCTTCCAGGGTAAAACATGGCGCTACCGTAACGGATGTTGGATACAGAGAATTTAAGTTAGTTTAAATTTTTGTTAATAGCAGTTGTGGTTAGGTTGAAATGCAGCCTGGACCAATAGTTAAAAGTAAGAAACACGCAGAAAAATATCAACATGCAATAACGTGGGCGGTAATAACATTTATTGTGTGATTACTTCTAACGAGCTACCCATATTTCAAACAACTTTATACATTTTTCATACGCTTGACGGCTTCATATGCACCGTTTTATGAAATAATATGCATTTAGGAACGTGTGTAGTAAATTTCAGACCGATAGCACATTTACTTCTTGGGACCCTGACGTTGCGCTCGAACCACCGTGTTTAATAATAACTTTCTTACTTTCATATTTGAACAAGTCGAATGGCTACGAATCCTGTAATTTTGTTGGTGCCAATAAACAAAACCGTTGCGAAACGTTCCTCAGATTGAAATGCGTTCACGGTAAAAAGCTATAAAAAAAAACAACCTTTAATTCGTAATGAAATCTAGAGTCCAACCACAGGTTTGAGTTTTGCCTTCATAACAGATGGAAAACAGTCTCAATACTGATAAATAAATTATTCTGTGGATCGACCGTTTTTATTGTTGTATGAAACGAACAGTAAAAACCGAGGTAATAGTGAAAATATCATTTTCGACATTTCAGCGGATATCCCTGTTTTCGTGTCCACTGAAGATGTCGTGATTTGTTTATTGATGTGTGGAGTCTGAAAGATGATTCATAATGACAATGCTTTTATGAAAATTTAGTTTTTATAGAAATTGTCTCTGAGTTGCAGATCTCTTTATTTAAGTTTTTTTTCAGATCAGATCATTTTTCTTCACAACAGATATGAAAAAAATTGGCAATATATTTTTTGTGATTAACGTGAAATCTGTTCGGTTATGATTATTGGAAAGTAGGGAGCCGAGATTCCCCAATATTTCCCACCAAGGAAAAGTGCCTTTTTGTGAAACTTGGGTTTTAAATTTTGTCATTTATGTACCTATTTAAGTTCCAAGTTAATTCAATAACATATCATTCATTCGGTCTGATAACTGTCTATACTTCAAACATAACCTAATATTGTGTTAATGTAAGTGGCATGACTCTACATTAGATTTATATCTTTCGAGAAAAACTGAGTATATGAATGAGTAGATTACCAACTGATAGCATTTATGAGTAAATTGACGTAATTTGAATTAGAAAACAAATGTAGCGTAATGATTTTTTTCAAGCAGTTTACTTTGCAATTATAAACACGAAAAGTTTTATAACAAGAAATATATCATAAAACGACTTCTGTTGTTTAGAGTTGTAACCTTTTAGGGGATGGCAGAGTACTGTAAGTTGTTTGTCGGTTGTTATCCTCGTTACAAAGAGATACTGCCCTTAATTTCATTTATATGGCACCACTCCGTTTGCAATATAACTAGAAAATTGGACATGAGGGGGGAAAACCTGAATGGGCACGACTCGGATTCAATACTTATTCTTCATTTACTTGTTGGTTTGTTTAAATCGACACTGAAATAAGTAGGAGACCTTCTCTTCATACAATCACGTCACTTTTTTCACAAACCATTAAACATCACTGTACGTTACTATACACGCAAAAACTATGATAAATACTTTACCTCGTCTTAACATTAACAATATCAAAATATACATCCACAGTTTACTTCATAATTCATATGACTGAACAGTTCATAACAACACTCCTGAACGCTATATATATTCATCTATATCGTTCTTCACCGCGCCGACTCATTATTACTTTTCTATGTTCTTAATAAAATAGCGCCAGGTTGCGAGAACTTTTGGCACTCGCCAAATTTTTTCTCCCTGCCTCTTGCATCTCACTACACTCACACTCTGTGGTACGCGAGCAGTCGGCGTACCAACTTAACAATATTCCGAAACTCGTCAGGCATATACTCGCACAACATACAAATACAACTAATAACAGAAAGATATTAAAACAAGGACAAGTGAAGTTGAGGGTAACTGTTTCCCTACAGTACCCTTTTCGATGGAGTGAATACAAAAAAGTACAGATTCATGTTCTGCATAATATTTAGTAATCATACAACTGCTAACACCAGGAGTCCTCAAAGTGGTCGGTATCGACCCCTTGGGGTCGATAGCAATTTTCCAGGGGTCGATAAATACACGGAAGTCGAAAGGGGGTCGATTAATATTAAAGAGAATTAATTAAACTGTCTAGGAAAAATTAGGAATGTTTGTATAAAAATCAGGTTTATAAATTTCATCCTCTCAATTACCGTCTGTTTGCGAAGTTATGTGAAGTAAATGATGAAACTTTCAACCAATTACTTTTGCACACTAAGGTAAGGTGGTTGTCGAGAGGTTTGCAGACGCTCGTCTGAAGAATTTCTTAAAAGGTGGATCCATCGCTATATGACAGTGCAAGAAAAAACTTTTCTATTTGGCAGAACTTTATTTGAAATTTATTCCATCTATCCATAATTTTCTTATTATTTTTTTAGATTACTGTAACAATGGAAAATATATCCTTTTCCTGTTAATGTTATTGGCTGGATTTTGTAACATATGGAAACTGTAAATTTTTTCGTTGTGTTGTTATGCAGGTCTCCTTATTGCTTTGTATTACAAATGTCAAAAATGATTTTTTTTTTATTTTTTTTTTAAATGAAACTTAATCTGGGGGTCGATAAGGAGTCTAAAGTCTAATATACACAGACGGAAAAAAAAAATCCCAACACCAAGAAAAAATTATTGTAGAGTAATGAAATTTGGACAATGCATTTGTCAAGTTAACATGTTTAATTGATTAAATTTTCAAGATCACAGGTTAATTTAAGCTCAAGAAAATGCATTTCAAATGTGAAATACTGTTAAATTAATAGCCGGTGTAACCTCCAGAATTTTGAATGCAAGCCTGCAAACGTGAATGCATTGTGTCATACAGGTTTCGAATGTCACTTTGTGGTATGGAGTTCCATGCTTGTTGTACTTGTGCTGTCAATACTGGGACGGTCAGTGCTGGCTGTGGATGATGCTGGAGTTGTCGTCCAATGATATCCCATACGTGTTCAATTGGAGACAGATCTGGTGATCTCGCAGGCCAAGGTAACATGTCGACACTCTGTAGAGCACGTTGCGAGACAACAGCGGTATGAGGGCGAGCGTTATCCTGTTGAAAAACTCCCCCTTGAATGCTGTTCATGAATGGCAGCACTACAGAAATTCGAGCTGCAGTTGGTACCACAGTGACACAACGAACTGTTAGAAATCGGTTACTTCAAGGACAGCTCCGAGCCAGGCGCCCTGTAGCGTGCATTCCACTGACTACAAGCCATCGCCGTTTGCGACTCCAGTGGTGTCAAGCCAGAGCTCATTGGAGGACGGAGTGGAGATCTGTTGTGTTTTCTGATGAAAGCAGGTTCTGCCTTGGTGCCAGTGATGGCCGAGTGTTGGTCAGAAGGAGGCCAGGGGAACGCCTGCAACCAAACTGTCTGCGGCCTAGACACACTGGACCTACACCTGGAGTCATGGTCTGGGGAGCAATTTCCTATGACAGCAGGAGCACTCTTGTGGTTATACCAAACACACTGACTGCAAATTTGTACGTCAGTCTGGTAATTCAACCTGTAGTGCTGCCATTCATGAACAGCATTCAAGGGGGAGTTTTTCAACAGGATAACGCTCGCCCTCATACCGCTGTTGTCTCGCAACGTTTTCTACAGAGTGTCGACATGTTACCTTGGCCTGCGAGATCACCAGATCTGTCTCCAATTGAACACGTATGGGATATCATTGGACGACAACTCCAGCATCATCCACAGCCAGCACTGACCGTCCCAGTATTGACAGCACAAGTACAACAAGCATGGAACTCCATACCACAAAGTGACATTCGAAACCTGTATGACACAATGCATTCACGTTTGCAGGCTTGCATTCAAAATTCTGGAGGTTACACCGGCTATTAATTTAACAGTATTTCACATTTGAAATGCATTTTCTTGAGCTTAAATTAACCTGTGATCTTGAAAATTTAATCAATTAAACATGTTAACTTGACAAATGCATTGTCCAAATTTCATTACTCTACAATAATTTTTTCTTGGTGTTGGGATTTTTTTTCCGTCTGTGTACTATGATGGGGTCGACGGGAAAAAAGTTTGGGGACCCCTGGTTTAGACGAAGAATCCATATGATTCATTTTTCCAGTTGGTTATTGTTCAAGGGCATATTAACAAAGAAGTTGAGAGTTAACTGAGAAAGTACATTTCAGCACTTGCTCTTTCTTTATGTTCGTATAAGTATGACGGCGGAGGTACTGACCGTGCAAGACCTGCCGCTGGAAGTGCTGGAGCTGGTTTTCTCGTTCCTCCCCGACGAACACCTGCTGGCCTGTTCGTTCGAGGTGTGCGCACGCTGGCGCCGCGCCGCGGCCAGTGCCCAGCTGTGGCGGTCCCGGCGGTTTGTCACCAGGAACAGGCGCTTGGCTCCGCGCCTCGCAGACATGCTCTTCGAGCTCGGTCTGCTCAGAGTGCTCTGCGTCCGCAAGTCCAGGGCCTTCCGCGCCCGCTTCGCTGACGGCAGCTTCACTGTCAGCTTGGAGTCTCCCTCTGCTGACCAGGAACTTGGGCTCGGCGACTTTGATGGCTGCGCACTGCTGCGAGAGGTCAGCAGTGTCAAGGTGAGTAGCACTACCAGGACATAATCATACCGAGGAAAATGGCAAAGAAACCGTGTGTAGGCAGAGCGGCTAACACAGGGTCAGCGTTAAAAGAGGGGAGGAGTGGAGGTAAGCGGGGCAAATGTACCCCGGGCCTGCCGGCCGAGGACGGAGGAAGGGAAGGCGATGACCTGCCAGAGGGGCCTCCCGGCCCAAGAATCCGCTCATTGTACCACGGGCAGTGGTAGAGCTAAAACAAAAGGTCTCCCATCTGGCCTGAGGGAGGGCTCCATTTGATGATTTC
>JARYHS010011408.1:153590054-153660226 GCA_031002005.1 Vandiemenella viatica
TACTATCTCCTTACCTGTTCTTTTAGTTTATAGTGTGCCCTGATTGAGAGCGAACATGCGCGATCTACAATAACAGTATGTTTGGTTCTTACTGTCCATTAATAGTTGTCATGTATTATTATTTTTTTAAAAAAAGAATTAAACTTAGTGAGGCAGTAGCCAAGTAGCCAAATTCTTTGTAAAACTTAAACTTAGTTTTTGATAATATCTTAATTGGTAATTTTTGTTTCAGAATTCAAACATGCAAATCTTTGTGAAGACGCTCACAGGAAAAACTATTACTCTTGAGGTAGAACCTTCAGATACAATAGAGAATGTAAAGTCAAAGATTCAGGATAGAGAGGGGATTCCACCTGATCAGCAGCGTCTCATTTTTGCTGGCAAACAGTTGGAAGATGGCCGAACCTTGTCAGATTACAACATTCAGAAAGGTACTCTTTTATTCATTGTTCTTAAATGATAGATAAAAGCATTTGTGGCAGTTGTATGTTGGTGAACATTGTATCTTAATATACCCAATATTTGAGCTTTAAAACACAATTTTATTTTGGGTATTATTTGTTCATCTTGCATAAATGTTTAGGTTAGATATAATTTTGCACTAGTCTTCCCGATTGTTTCTGTTCTGTACTTCGGTTACTATAATAAGAAGGTTGTCTGATTTTGCTAGTGTTTTGTCATTTCATTCATCGGGTGGCTTCTGATGTTAGGTTATATTAGTTATAATTTTTGAATAGTGTTTTATGCCAGTGGCAGTATCATATTCCACTTGTATTAAACTGAAAAATTGATGGGCGCTTACACATACTTCAGTTTTTAATAATGTCTCTTTTGCTGCTAACATGGTTTTCTTCTTTGAATGTGGACAGGATTCATTAGTTTTAATTACAAATCTGTGGAATTCAGCTAATGGCATTATATTTCTGACAGAATCAACACTTCACTTGGTTCTACGTTTAAGAGGAGGAATGCAAATATTTGTCAAAACACTAACGGGCAAAACCATTACACTTGAAGTGGAGCCTTCAGATACAATTGAAAATGTGAAGGCCAAGATTCAGGACAAAGAAGGTATCCCACCAGATCAGCAACGACTAATCTTTGCAGGCAAACAGTTAGAAGATGGGCGTACATTATCAGATTACAACATCCAGAAAGGTAACTATCAGCAAGCAAAATTTTTGAATTTTTTCCATACAATTGTTTTTGTCTTGGGCCTTGCTCCACTGAAATGTTTTAGAGCAGTGTTTTTCAACCTGAGGGTTACTACCCTCAGGGGGATCATCGAGACTTGCACGGGGAGTCGTGGTAGCAAGCTAGGTAACTGTAAAAAAGTAAGGTTTGGTGGTCTTGTACTGCAATAAGAATATGGGTGCCTGTTTATTTTTTAATAAATTGTCAAATCATGGCTATATTTTTGAGATGCAAAAAACCAAATCATTCTCTAATTTGAGCCTGTTTCACTTTTTAAATTTATCATATAAGATAATGTTAGTTCACATAGGTATGAAGTGGCGAATGGCACTAATAATTTTAAAGCTTGCCTTGCCAGCTCTGGATATTCTACTTTTCATTCTGAAGACATCAATCATTTGTGAATTAGTGTTTATTTTAAACATGCTGGTAGCAGCTAAATCTATAAAATTTTCTTACATCTTTGTGGCTAGATCGGTTAGTTCTATTGACATCTAAAAAAAAAAAAGATTCGGTATCCATCAGCTTCAGAGTCCAGTTCTGTAAAATAACTTAATAGTTCCTCTACCAAATTATACAAGTTCTGTATCATGCAAGGGATGTGAGACTCACTACCAACTAATTGGTTCAATTTCTTTGGGAAGCTTCTGAAGTCAAAGAATAAAATCATAAACCATTTTTTGTAAAGACGCTGACCACAAATTAAGTTTGATTTTATCCTTAGTTGTTAGAAAGTTTCCATACCTCCCTTGCAAGCTCTTGTTTAAAATAATTAGGTGAGAAATGCTAATTTTAATAGCCAAGCAGGATCACAAAAATAATTTGCATATTCAGATTTAGTATCTTGTAAGAACATTATCAATTCAGCATTTAGTTCTAGAGCTTGTTTCAATACCGTTTTATATATATATATATATATATATACACAGACGGAAAAAAAAATCCCAACACCAAGAAAAAAATTATTGTAGAGTAATGAAATTTGGACAATGCATTTGTCAAGTTAACATGTTTAATTGATTAAATTTTCAAGATCACAGGTTAATTTAAGCTCAAGAAAATGCATTTCAAATGTGAAATACTGTTAAATTAATAGCCGGTGTAACCTCCAGAATTTTGAATGCAAGCCTGCAAACGTGAATGCATTGTGTCATACAGGTTTCGAATGTCACTTTGTGGTATGGAGTTCCATGCTTGTTGTACTTGTGCTGTCAATACTGGGACGGTCAGTGCTGGCTGTGGATGATGCTGGAGTTGTCGTCCAATGATATCCCATACGTGTTCAATTGGAGACAGATCTGGTGATCTCGCAGGCCAAGGTAACATGTCGACACTCTGTAGAGCACGTTGCGAGACAACAGCGGTATGAGGGCGAGCGTTATCCTGTTGAAAAACTCCCCCTTGAATGCTGTTCATGAATGGCAGCACTACAGGTTGAATTACCAGACTGACGTACAAATTTGCAGTCAGTGTGTTTGGTATAACCACAAGAGTGCTCCTGCTGTCATAGGAAATTGCTCCCCAGACCATGACTCCAGGTGTAGGTCCAGTGTGTCTAGGCCGCAGACAGTTTGGTTGCAGGCGTTCCCCTGGCCTCCTTCTGACCAACACTCGGCCATCACTGGCACCAAGGCAGAACCTGCTTTCATCAGAAAACACAACAGATCTCCACTCCGTCCTCCAATGAGCTCTGGCTTGACACCACTGGAGTCGCAAACGGCGATGGCTTGTAGTCAGTGGAATGCACGCTACAGGGCGCCTGGCTCGGAGCTGTCCTTGAAGTAACCGATTTCTAACAGTTCGTTGTGTCACTGTGGTACCAACTGCAGCTCGAATTTCTGCCGCAGACGCAGTACGATGCGCCACAGCTGTACGCCGAATACGGCGGTCTTCCCTCTCAGTAGTGCCACGTGGCCTCCCGGAACCCGGTCTTCTTGAGGCAGTACCATCCCTTGACCACTGCACCCAACAATCATGCACAGTGGATACATTCCGGCCAAGTCTTTCTGCAATATCGCGAAAAGAAAATCCACCTTCTCGTAGCCCTATTACACGACCTCGTTCAAACTCGGTGAGCTGTTGATAATGGCTTCTTCGTCTTCTTAAAGGCATTCTTGGCTAACATCAACTCACTATGTCAAATCTCAGCGGTAAATAACGTTCACAAACTTTACAGCGCGTATTTAAAGCAAACCTGATTTGCAAGCTCTGAGTAGCGCTACTAGCGCCACACTTATGCGCGAAGCGCGAAATTTGAATCGATGTCATCTTTCAGATGTATAAACACGCCTACCAAATTTCGTTTATCTAACACAAGTCTTTCTTGGTGTTGGGATTTTTTTTTCCGTCTGTGTATATATGTATATATATAGATTGAAAATAAGATAGGATAGGGAAAATAAACAGTTACCCGTCATTTACCACAGATGAAGGCAGGAGGGCCAGACACGTAAAAACACAGAAACACACGAATTGCACAATATTTCGACCTTAGTCTTACTCATGTGGGAGGCGAGACATATGGCAGGGGGGAAAGATGTGGTCACATCCCAACCCGCCACATGAATGAAGCACAGGCGGAAACGCGTGGTAGTGGTAGAATTGCTGGGAAAGGGGGGGGGGGATAGGTTTGACCAGCGATAAATGTTGTGACCACATCTTTCCCCCTGCCATATGTCTCGCCTCCCACATGAGTAAGACTAAGGTCGAAATATTGTGCAATTCGTGTATTTCTGTGTTTTTACGTGTCTGGCCCTCCTGCCTTCATCTGTGGTAAGTGACGGGTAACTGTTTATTTTCCCTATCCTATCTTATTTTCAGTGCCTCGCGGCAGTTTCTTTGTTTCCTTTATCCAATATATATATAGATTGTTAGGAAACAAAGGCGCTAAAAGCGGATATATTGAACATTGGATAGGATAAAAAACCACCGCTTACCAAAGAAGGGCAGCGCTTGCGTGCAGCCATCTCACTTCTACTGAGGAAGAGCCATGCTCGAAAATTTTATTCTTTGTGCGTTCGTGTTTTTTTTTCGTGTACCAACGCCGCTGGAATCCCCTTCTTTGGTAAGCGGTGGTTTTTTATCCTACCCAATGTTCAATATATATATATATATATATGTATATATATAGAGAGAGAGAGAGAGTAAATTTTGAAGGAGTGAACCTATGTCTTCACAAATGATTCTAAACAGTCAAGTTTGTAAGGCTTAATCTTTAATAGAGTTCATAAGTCGATCACCTCTTTAACCACATCATTTAGATCAGAAGGTAAAACCTTGGTTCACAGAGCTTATTGATTTTAATTTTGTGACAGTCATAGCTTTAGCTCTTAGTCATGGCAGCTTTCTAAAAACGTTTTATAAGTATTTGACAGTAGTGTTTGCAGGAAGTTCTTCGCAAAATATTTTATTAATATTATTATTATGTTTTCATCTGTTTCGAAGTCACAAATTGTGCCTCCATAGATCATCCAAATGCAAATCAAAATATGGGACTTTTCGACTAATAAGTTCTCGAATGTCGCTGGCCATATCATTTATTCTGTGTTCAGTAGTATTATCAGAAAGTGATATAATTCCAAACATAGCCATGGATGCTGGTAAAATAAGATTCTCGGCAACTGTATGTGGCTTCCCTGCTTTAGCAACTCGGTAGCTAGCTGATAAAGCCGGAAATTTATTTTACTTGTAAAGGGGCCGCCTATTCAAAAAGATTGAAAGACTGGTTTAGAGATATGATATTGCAACATTTGAATCTATTAATAAAGTAAATTTGTAACTGATTACTGCAGTTTACAATATTTGCATTCATTGGTTGTTTTATTATTTTGATTTTTTTTTTATATTTAGCAAAAGACCTAACTTTTAACTGTGAGGAACCACATGATAAATCATCTCACCAAAAAATAAACAAATGTAAATATTTAAATGTTTCCTTCAAAAATGAATGGATTAAAGTTTCTTGTCATGAATATAGTTGTGTTCTTCACTGATTTAAATTGTACTCAAGTTTTAGCTATCTCATTTAATACTACTTGGTATGTTCCAACTTGTACCTTCTAAAGCAAAATAAATAATGAAAATATTTCCACTGTAATCTTCACACAATAAATGGAAAGTGAGCATGCAGTAGGGTATTGAATCTCCTCTCTGCGCTCTGCAGTATTTCATAGCTGATGTTTCTTCCTTCTTTGTCTTTGGCATTGAAAAATAATTTATTGAGCTGTAATGAAAGAGTAGAATATAAACTTAATTTTTGTTCCCGTCAGAATCAACATTGCATTTGGTTTTGCGACTCCGAGGAGGAATGCAAATATTTGTGAAGACACTAACTGGCAAAACCATTACGCTTGAGGTTGAGCCTTCAGACACGATTGAAAAATGTGAAGGCCAAGATACAGGACAAAGAAGGCATCCCTCCAGACCAGCAGAGACTAATCTTTGCTGGCAAACAACTGGAAGATGGCAGAACATTGTCTGATTACAACATACAAAAAGGTAATTTTAATTAACTTTCATGCATTTTGTAAAAAAATGCAATTCATTGTTTGGATCTTTACGTTGGATATCTGAATATATATATATAATGTTTAAAGTTACATGTGTAGCATTCAATTCTGCATTTAACAGAGACAAAAATTGCAGGATGCAAATTATGATAAAGAATAAGGGTAGAGAAAAGAACCATTGCTTTAATGAGAGCATATCAATTTCATCACACACAAAAATAACATACATGTTTAATTTACTCATCAGTGAAATAACACCATGTGCAATGGTTGTGGGGAGTCCAAGACAAATTAAAGCTAGTTATTATTGCAGTTGAGCAGAAGGACTGGGATTGGGGTTAGAGCTAAATGTAGGATAGAATATGCCAGTGTGGTTCTCAATTAGTTTTTCTAGAAAGAGCTCATCTTCGCGTACCCCACATATAAGAAATGTTAAATAAAAGATGGAACTAGTTTTTAGAGAGTTATTAAATTGCGTTCATTGGTATGGAGCAATGCACAGATGGCAATTTCTCTAGTCATCTAATTTCACTTTTCTTAGTATTTTTAATCTTGCTGTCATCTGATATAATTTCAGTGTTAAAGTCCTTCCTGTCTACTTTTGTGATTTATGAATTTTAATTTTAAACTCCTTCAGAGCTTTTAGTAAATTATAAATCACTTCTCTGGGTAACTTATTGCAACCCCTGATACCCTTACCCACAAAATAAAATTTTCCTGCTCCCTTAACCCTTTCCTACCGGCTATTGGAAGAAAAGGGAAATTTATAATTTCAATTATATATTTGTACTAGCTGGTACCCACGACTTCGTTCGTGTTTGTAAAGAATTTGTATTGACAGATACCGACATCTAACAACCATAGTGCACGACAGGAGATACGATTCTACTACCATACACAAACAACAATGCTCTATGCTATGTAGTTTTGGCAGAAAAGTGACAATTGCGGAGGCACATGTCTTTCGTCGAAATACGAAAATATAATTGACCGGCCAGTTTCAACCACCATATCTCCCACACTACCACAGTTACTGAAATTCGGCCGATGTTGTGATCGAAAGGCAACTCTGTGTTACTACCACACACAAACGCCAGTGATCTGCGATAGATAGTTTTAGCTGAAAAGTGATACACCATGACACATGCTTCTTTGGCAGAAATATGAAATTGCCGCAGGTCGACCACTTTCAACCCCCATATCTCCCACACCCCCATAGCTACCGACATCTAACAATCATAGTGCATGACAGGAGACACGATTCTACTACCACACACAAACACCTATGGTCTATGCTATGTAGTTGTGGCAGGAAAAAGTATGAGAAGACACAAATTTTTGGCCGAAATATGAAAACGCCATGCATTGGCCAACTTTAATCATCATATCTCCCACATACCCACAGCTATTGTCATTCGGCCAACGTTGTGCACAACAGGAAACTCCATGTTACTTCCACACACAAAGACCGGTGATCTGTGCATGGTAGTGGAGGCTGAAAAGTGAAATATATGAAAACACACGTCTATTTTTATATATATATATAAGATTATGAAGCAGCAATCCTGGCAAATCCAGTGAGTTAAAAAATTCTGGTGGATAGTTGACATCATCTTGGTTAGTTGCGCAATCAACTGATTTGTATATCCTTAATTCACCGGAAATTTCATTTTGAATTTCGAAATTTAATTCGTAATATAGTTCAGTTGTTCAACCAAAAAATTGACAGGAAATGTAATGCAGCCACTCAAAACATTTACAGGTATTTTTCATTACCAATGCCAATGAGTTGTTTTGAAAACATTTCTTCCGATCAATCATTTTGCAATTCCAAAGATAATCATAAAGCGCCTTTGTTTCGTTTTGATTGACTGGCAGTAATATTATTTTCTTTGACACCCAAACCTTTTTTTTCCTTCGAACTTTATTTTGGGCAGGCATCGATTAATATCCATACAGTCTAATCAACTTGAAGGCATACCAGAGCTAATCCTAATACAACTTTGTTTTGTTTTATTTTGATTGACTGGTTTGTATGGGAAAAGAAAGGTGTTGATTTTACTATTTTCCTCACAATTTTTACGTTTTTTCTCTCCATAAGAACCTTCCTTGTGGATTAACGAAAATATGAAGGAAAAAAAAATTTGCCGAATTGGTCGAGCCGTTCTCGAGTTTTGCACTTAGCAACACATTTGGCGATTCATTTTTATTTATATAGAAGATTTTAAAAGTTAGAAAGTATTATTAGTTGCAGCCAGTTCAATCATCATGAATTCTACCTGAACATAGTTTAAAACGAATGGAACCCATCACCACAAGGCTTACCAGAACATTGCATTCTTAAAATAATAGGATAAGTGTGGCTCGATCGTCAGACGATAATGCATATCGCTTCTCAACTGAAATACCAGTAATCAATTTTGCTTTTTAGGTATTCTTAATATTGCATCCTTCTAAACTGATGCATTCTATTTTCATAGTCGAAACTTTCGTGGTAGGCGGCATGGGTATAAATGTAAACACACTGAACAAATAAACACACAATTGGTTTTCGAGAGAAGCGAAAATTTAAAAGCAACCAAGAAAATGCCACGCACGGAGGAAATAATGATAACACATACGTCAGTGATATTATTTTCGATGATCACACGCAGGCATAGATTAATATCCATAGAGCCTAATCAACTTGAAGTCATACCAAAGATAATCCTAACGCGCCTTTGTTTTGTTTTGATTGAGGGAAAAGAAAAGTTTTTTTTTTGCTATTTTCCTTCCAATTTTTGCGTTTTTTCTCTTCCTTGAACTCCAACGAACATTTATAAAAAAAAAAAAAATTGGCCAAATTGGTCCAGGCGTTGTTGAGTTATGCGCTTACCAACACATTTTGCGATTCATTTTTATATTATAGATAAAGGTACTTGAAATTAAACACACATATTTTTTTCAAATTTTTTTTGGAACTCTGAGTGTTAATTTCTAAGACGGTACTTATAAGTACCGTCAGGGACTTTGTGTATCACAGGATGTACAGAAATAGCAATTGAAATCAATTATGTTCATATTGGTATGAAATGTTTGCCTAATGATATTAAAAAAAATCTTTTTGCTCATTCAGACACAAAAGACATTGTAGTGCAACATTTGGAATGATTTTTTGACTGTATTTTCTTCATTCTACATTCTTCACATCTTCATCTGATTTTTACAATTTAGGGACAGTGTATACCTCTGTTTCCCAATCTTACATCTCTCATTGTGGAATAGTATGACTTGTGTTGTTTGAACGGATGAGGGCTTGGTGAAATATATATAGATGACCTTTTTTTCTTACCGATATCCTTCATAGTCATCATACCTTGTGCAAGGGGTCTTCTAAAAAAATTTACAGACTTTTTTTCAAATTTCGGACCATTTATGTTATAGGAATTGACAAATACAACATCCAGAATTCCCAAAAACAATCTTTACAATGATTTCAGTAATCTACTGTCAGCATTGCACAAAGTCATTAGCTGATAAGCAGTATCAACCCCACACATGAAGGTATTGTAGTCCTTGACGACTCCTGAGCATGAAATTGTCCGACTTCAATCCATCTTTTTCTTTGCATATAACTAGTGGTGTAACAACAGGGTGGCAGGATGGGCAAAATGTTACGGGGCCTACTGCCGGAGGTGGCCCCTGATGACCGGCCAGAGAGGCCCTCTGGTCCAAGATCCACCAGGTCACCAATCCAACCCAAGAGAGGGCTCATCTGTTGAAGTTGCCATTGACCCCAACCAGTGTAGTGGAGTTTCACCGCTGCCATGAAAATTTGATACTAAATGTATGACCTTTTTATCCTTCCGTCTCCAGTAGCCAATACCTAGGTTTGTAAATTCATTGTCACAATCTCCTCTTTTTAGTTTTCCATCAGCAGATTGTTAGAAAGTCCCTTGCAGTAGGGTCTGATTCTCCCACAAACAAAAGTTGTTTCAGTATTTTAATAATGAAAAAAAATAATGATGATACTAGATAACATCGTCATTGCTCCATTTTTTTTTTTTTTTTTTTTTTTTTTTTTTTTTTTTTGTCAGTCAATTCTAAGACCACTCATTGACCTAATGAGTAATCTGAGAACATTCCAGTCATTTCTTCATTTTTGCCTTGATAAATTATAAACTTCTAAGAGAAGAGCTGATAAATTATAAACTTCTAAGCGAAGAGCTTCAATCAGAGCGTATTTCATAAAAATATCCATTTGAAAATATCTAAAACAATGATAAAACCAATTGTATACGTGCTAGATCTATTGGCCAATAATCTGTATAAAACTACCCAGAACTCCCTGACGGTACTTATAAGTCCATGTTGGTTTTTCTAGATTATTTAGTAAAGAAACTAGAAAAACATATTTTATAGGTAAAAAATATATGGTTAAATGTTCAAACTAAAAAAGTAATAACAGAAATTGACACCAAGTAAATTATCATCTCAAAATTCATTGTAATGTACCACTTGTTACTTTGGTCAGTATGCTGTCAAGCCCCAACTTAGAAAATTAATTTCTCGGCAATTTCACGCAGAATTTAAAAATAAATGTTGTTATGGTTTGACTTAATCATACAACAATACATCAACAGGCTTAACAATGCAGTGGACACTGGTATTGTCGAATTATATGGTGGTAAATACAGTGGTACTTATAAGTACCGTCAGGGAGGAAAGGGTTAAGCATAGTACCAGCTTGTGCCCACAATAATCTTTTCCCTTCCATGCACTACTAATTTTTCGATGAATATCTCCTCTAGCCCCATCGCCAAAATATGCCTTGTGCACTCCCAGAACACTCTTCTCCCTCCTGCTGTCTTCCAATAACTCCCAATCCAGCTTCTTTATCATATCAGTTGTTGAATAGATCCTTCAGTAATTACCACAAACAAATCTAGCTGCTGTCCTTTGTGCACCCTCTAACTCGTGTATTTGATACCCTAAATGTGGGTCCCATACTAAATCACCATATTCAAGCAATGATCTGACCAAACTTTTGTAATACTATTCATTAGCTTCTCGAGTACCTCTCATCACTCTCTCCATTCAATGAGCCTTTCCTTGCCAGTTTGTCCTACCCAGTTGAGTTTATTATCAAACTAGCTTCAAGCCCATCAAAAATGATGGTTGGAACGCAATGTTCTGGCAGTTCTTTTTTTTTTTTTTTTTGCAGTTGGTTAATTATACAGACTTGTTATTACATAATGCCAATGGCCTTGATTTTTGCTATCCATGTAATATCAGTTTTGTTCCTGGACCAGGCATAATTCAGCACATTAAATATGGAACTACTTCCACCCGCATTAACATGGCGCTTATGAAAGCAGTTTAAATGGTTTGTAAAACTGATTTTGGAGTGAATTATGCTGTAACAAAATGTGAGAGTTGCAATTCTGGTCAACTTAACCACAACCTCCACTAATATTGTGCATAACTGCCATTTATTTGTGTGATACATTTCACGATTTGTACATTTTGTGTAAACTTTCTCTGAGTCTTTAATAAACTTCAATGTTTCTTATCTTCCGCTAAGTAAATTCTTAGGTTATGTTTTAACCTAGTTCTTATAACTGATACAGATAATATAATGTAAACATATGTTTGTGCAGTTCAGACTATTAAGGTTTATCTGGCAGCGCAGTTACATTACAGCAGAAACCATAAGAAATTAAAGTTTCTTAAATGTTACTTTCATTAGTGACATGTTACTGAAAAGTAGTCGTAGTTCTACGTTTCATCAGCCAAAATATTTTTATACATGTTTTTAAGAATAAAATGCTACGAAAAGCAAACTTAATGCCTGTAATATGGCAATTAATTTCATAGCAGTTGCATATGTATTAAACTGTGTAAGTAATTTCTAATATCTCTGCTCACTGCTATTTTCCGGCAGTAATATTATTGAATTGTCATATTGATTATACATAGTCATATCCTTGATGATTTAAGTCCACATAAAAAGGTAAACTTAAATCTAATTTAATAGCTAACATATGTATCAAAAACTGAGGGTATCATCCATGATGGTAGTACAGATTTATGCTGGAAAAGCTTGTAGGGGAAAATGAATTTTTAATGATATCTTTCGTGATAGGAGTTCCTTATCAGAGTATTTGGTTAGGCTGACATGTCATCCCAGTGATGGTGAAGTGTGGCCCAATCTTTCTATAACAATGGCAGCATGCTTCGCGTTGCATAATTCACACACACACACACACACACACACACACACAGTTTGACTGTCTTAAAAATATTTTGGCAATAGTAAAGTTTGAACAGTTTTCTTCAGATCTTGGGGATTACCTTCACCAAGAGATTACTGTGCATACCCCTTGAAGCAATCTCATGTATCCCTTGGTGGTACATGTATCACTGATTGGGAATCACTGGAATATGATCAAAATTTGTGAATGAATACATACAATGAAATAAATCTCTGTAATAGTGAATTGAATGTGGCCACTCAGAAATTTTAATCTCTGGTAAATTTTTGTTCCTGGTCACAGAAGGAAGGAAAGGCATATATTTAAGATTGTTTTGAAGCCGAGGTTGGGTAAGAATGTGGTTTTTTAACCTGGGTTGAAATGAAATATATCCTTAGATTTTAGCTTTTAAATACGTTCCCATCCTATTATTTCTGAAAGCACACACAGTGGAGTGTTACTGGTACTATGCCAGATCGAGCGAGATGCTAAAGGATTAGATTACCCAGCCACTTATAGAACCTTCACTTAATTTGATATGGAGCATATATACTACTTTAAGTTTCTCTGTTCACCTGCTTTCACATTTATAAGTTTTGTTTCAAACTAGTGTAAGCCCGTGACCGTTTTTTACGTATCATTACTGGTCTAGAATAGTTAGAGTTTTTAGGGTCAATGATTGTAACAAGTTGACCTGATCTGACCAAAACGGAACTTGACCTGTCTTTCACCCTTATGGTGTATAAAATCTATTGAGCTTGAACTCAGAACTATTAAAAGAACAAAGTATTAAAAATGTACAGGGACGATTGCACTATCGTATGATTGTTTCAAAGGCCGTAGACACAAACGTGCTTAAATACAAACTTGACTTGTATTTGACCCTTAAAAGTTCACTCTGAAAAATTTAAAAATTTGTTTGCTTCGAAAGTATCACGCTGTTCATTGTCGAGGCTGGGAAAACACTCTTAATGTAATCATTGGTCATAATGTTTGTAATGACCACAGAACTTGATACACATTCCATATTACTAAACAGTTGAGCAAGTCCAAAGAAATTAATTGCCAGAATACTCGATTTGGTAACATATTTGGTCTGATGACCACTTTAAATAACCTAATAACCAATGTGCAGCGAACATCAACAAAGAACATTAATGAAAGTGGTCAGCAAAATACATAAAAAGCAAATAAACTGTAATGTATAAACTTTTTGTAATGTATAAACATTAGTGAAAGTTTTAATTAAATTGAAATTTAGCGTAGGCCGGAATGACAGTTCGCATTTGTGTTTACAGCAGAGACCATGAGTGATTTCTTTTTTTTTTTTTTTTATTTATTTATTTATTAGCATTTTTTCAGCCGTAAAATTTATCGATTTTTTTAAAACTGTGGTATGCTATGAAAAACAAACTTAATGAATGTATTATGGCAATTAATTTGGTAGCAATTGCTTAGCTATTAAATTGTGGACATAACCTTGAATTTCTTCTAATGATATCTCTGGTCATTATTAATTTGCAAGCAAAGGCCGACTTGTGATACCGTTCACTAGCCAATAGCTATGAAGGTGAGTGAGTGGGCTTAGGAAATTATATGGTAGACTAGTGTAAGCCCGTGACCATTTTTTTGCATATAGTCACGGGGATAGAACAGTTTGTTTTTATGATCAAAGATCACTAGACTCCACTCCCATATACCTTTCCTTCAATCATGCCTCTTTTAACATACCCAATGGCCTGACAATAAAACTATCAGTCTCCGGTTGCCTTTGAAGTCAAAAGTAATAATTGTGAAAGTCACACTGTAAGACAGTTCAGAGCGAAGCTGCTAGATAGTAGCCACACATATCACAGAGATATTAATAAACTGCTTCATTGTTGTCAGTTTTGTTATGTACACACTTTATCATTATTCTTGGCTGCCGCTGAAAAATTCTATCACTCTTATCTTGCACAATCCTACATCAATGTCATCCTAAGAAACAGTAACGCAATACTGGCTCGTCAGTATTGCGTTACTATATCCTGGGATGACATTGATGTAGGATTGTGCAAGATAAGCGTGATTGAATTTTTCAGTGGCGGCCAAGAACAATGATAGTGTGTACCTATTACACTAAACAAATAAATAGTTGATACAAATAAGATGTTTCTTCTTTGATACTATTACAAACCACCAACCTTACTATTTATCATATTCGCGGAATTTTTGCATGGGTCATCTAGTCGTATAATTAAAAAGGTAAATGCCTACTTCATTTGAGATATAAGACTTTCCCGGCGTATTTTTGATATAAAGTCTTCGCGGGTTCTCTGCCAGATAATATTATCTGGCGGAGAACCCGCGAAGACTTTATGCCTACTTCATTACTAACAATGACATTTCGGAGGAAATTTATTAACTATGTGTTGTTAGAGTAAAGGTTTTCAACTCTTAAGAGACTATAAAGAAGGAGATAGGGTGCCCCCAGTTTGGGAATCTATAATTTAGTGGCAGTATATACCAACTCACATGTCTCGGACAATCTCAACACCTGTTTTAGGGTTAGAGCTGTCAGAAATTTTTGAGACTAAACTACCTTTTACACCAGACATCACTCAACTTGTGCTAAGACACTATCATTAAACCTGTCACATTTTTTTACAAGTATGCAATCAATTTATGTGTATTTCATTTTAACAGATCAAAAATGTATTTTGATAAAATGTATTTATTTTACTTCAGCTGTTGATCACAGATTATTCTTTCCCAAAATTTTTGTGGGTCAAATTTCTCTCCCCACTACTGTTAGTCCCCACTCCCCCTTTCCCTTTTGGTCCATCTTGGGCTCATTCATGTGGTAGATCTGGATGTGCACACATTTTCCTCCATGACATGTGTGTCTGCTCTATCACGAGTAAAGTTATTCATAGAAATATTTAAAGTGTGTTCATCTGTGGTAAATAAGTTATTTTCCCTAACCTTCCTTATTTTAAGTGTACCATATTGCCACCACTTTCACCAACCTAAACCAACATAAAACCTTTCCCACCAAAGAGTGTGCAACTTTTGGAAGCTTAATATTATCAACTGTATCTCAGTAAGTGTCACTCCTTTATATATCTCATTCCAATTCTATCCGAATGAATGGTCATAGGCAGTTAAAATATGACCGAGCGTGGTGGTGTAACATTTAGCGTTCTGGCCTTGCATTCGGGAAGACGCCGGTTCGAATCCCAGTCCGGGAATCCAGATTTGGGTTTTCCATGGTTTCCCAAATCACTCCAGGCAAATGCCGGGATGCTTCCTCCAAAAGGCCATGGACGAATTCCTTCCCATTCCTTGCCCCCGATCCTTTCCTGTCTCTAAAGACCTTGCTGTTAAGTCGTTAAGCAGTTAAAAAAAAGAAAAAAGTTAAAATATGGGCAGTCTGCTCATTCCACTTTTATTATGCCAGTAATTTGACTCCCAGTTAACCTGGTACCTAAGCAGTTAACACTTAGGCCTGGCTTTTGGAAGGGCGCTGGTTGGATGCCTTATCTGAACATTCAGATTTTTGCCTTTAATGGTTTTCTGAACTGACCCTAGGTGAAAATCAGAATGTTTCCTTTGAAAGGTCCGTTGTCACATTCCTTCCTGTTCCTTTGCTCAATCTTCTAGTTGTAATGGAGGATTTGACTTAAGATTCCCATCCAGCCATTCTGATTTCGGTTTTCCATTGTTTGCTGAAATCACACCAGGAAAATGGCAGGGTGATTCTTTCAAAAATCCATGAAATCCTTCCTGCTTCTTGCTTTTACTTCTCTCCTGCCTCTAATGATCTCCACAAGGGGTAAAGCCGTAAGCTAAAAAAAAAGGTTTTTATTACACTATTGTAACAAGATTAAGGAATATCTTTTCCACGTGTTTTTCCCTTTTCTGTTTTTAAGAATATAAACTCGCCTCCTCCCTTGCCCCTCCCTCCTACTTAACTGCTATAAGTAGATTTAACTCTTCCTGTACCCTCATTGTCTTGCACTTATGCTTACAAAATGGTTTACTCTCTCCACTAGGAGAAAAAAAAAAAAGTGTGACTTTCAAAGTGCTGGTTCTTTCCTCTATCTGTATTTGTTTTAAGCAAAGGAAAAGCATTTTTCCTCCTTATGATCTTAGACTAAAGAATTTTTTTCTCCTTATATTAGAATCTACTCTGCATTTGGTGTTACGACTTCGTGGAGGCATGCAGATTTTTGTGAAAACTCTTACTGGCAAAACCATCACTTTAGAAGTGGAGCCTTCAGACACCATAGAAAATGTGAAGGCCAAAATACAGGATAAGGAAGGTATTCCACCAGATCAACAGAGGCTTATATTTGCTGGCAAACAACTTGAAGATGGACGTACACTATCAGATTACAACATACAGAAAGAGTCAACTCTGCACTTGGTGCTCCGTCTCCGTGGTGGATTTTAAATTTTCTTCACAGCCTATAGTAGTGGTCTTAGTTATGTAGTTTTAATGAGAATGTTTCCAGTTTTAATAGTTAAATCATCTGTTGTTTTCCTAGAGTTACAGTGAAAGACAAATAGCAGTATTCTTATAACTACTGAAATTATGCCAAATGTTATCTTAATTGAAAACTAAAATATTAAACCAAAGAAATAAATTTATTTGAAACCAATTTTCCGTCTTTTTATTGGTGGTGTTCAGTTGTTTTCCTCCCATTCAGTAGTACAGCTGTAATGTGGAAAAAGTTTTGGAAATCTCAATAACTTATCTTTTGACAGCAGATTTTAACCTCCTTACTTATTGTCTCTTTATCTTTCTACTTTAGTTTCTTTAGTACCTTTTCTTTTATCTCTTTATGATCCGTTTATTTCTTTGTGTGCCTGATTACTATTAATCGGATTTCTTACATCAAAGATGCTCCTTAGAGCCATACACACACAAGAAATCTTATTACCGTGTTATGAATGATGAGAACTATGATAAAATCAGTTATTGAAACAAGTTCCTGAACATGGGTGCATCAATTTACTAATAGAATCTTCACAAACTTAATACTCTTTGCTTCCAAATAGGTTTAACTATCTTGTACTTAATCAACTTCGAGAATTATTTACAAAAACAAACCTTAATGTTAGCACTGTACACAAATGAGTGAGTAAATTAAACACAAGGGGGTGGGGGGAGGGGAGAGAGAGAGAGAGAGAGAGTAAGCGAGCACCAATAATCAGGTTTATATTTCGTTCAGCTCAAGACTGAACTGCCACCCTCAACAAACAAACCTGATGGGGCTTAGCATAGCACCTCTGGCTTATGGACACCATTATACAAAAACAAGAGAGCTAAGCCTCTTGCTCCCCTAACAAAGGCGAGATTTTATTTCAGTTGGCTGGCCACCACTTGGGTCAGGGCACTGAAGAGTCTGGCAGTTGACATCACTGCGTCACCCCACTGAAACCCTTAATGGCTGCCGTATGAACTTGGCTTCTAAAATGTCTTTAACTATAGCTTTTTCCTATTCTATTAGATTACTTCTCGCTCCTAATATACTAAATACTGCTCTTAATTTATATTTGTTACTAATTCTTACAGTTCTCTAAAAGTTTCAATGTTTCCTCCCTTTAAAGTTATTGTTTATGATTAACTGTCTACCACTTCCTCTTTATTAATCCCGTAACATAGATAAAACAAGATACTGTTCCCATCTTGATTCCAGCTGTAGTAATCTGCCACTGTCACAGTAGAAAGATGTAAAGAATGATTCATGAATTTAAAATTCATCTGTCAAGAATGTGTTTTTTACGGTGTAGCATATCAGGTACTGTTATGCATCTGCAACAAGGCTGCCCAACCAGTTTTGGAGATGGGCCAAAATTTTGATTCTACATTTGACTGCACGTCAATATCATTTGCCTATAATTACAATAGTTATTTAAATAAAACAAACTTATAAGTAACACAGTTATAATCAAAAAGTAAATGAGACCTTTGAAGAGGTTTTTCAGGTAGAAATTTATCAAGACTGGGCGACAACTTTGAAGGACGATAGTAAGATCAAGTCCGAAATTTGTTTTGCAGGTTATTTATTTTTCGCGTATCTGAGAGTAAAAAAAAAAGTTCAAAGATGAATGCTGAGCCGGATCTACTTAAAACTTACAGTGAAATATCATTAATTGCAGGAAATCTTCCTTTGGTACAAATTTCCAAAATTTTATTAAATTTTCTGATGACTACTGTGGAGGTGAATTAACTATTTCAAGAACATGTGGTTTTGAATTACGGTAATTTCTCTCTGGATATTGGCAGAATATTTCATTTCTTCATTAAAGGTAATTAGAAATTGGTACATGAAAAGGAAAGTATTTGTTTTTGGACCACTGGTGTTGGCAGGCAAATTCAAATGCATTGGCGAGCCACTTTGTGGCCTGGGGTTGGGCAGCCTTTGTCTACAACATAAGAGCAAGAGCAGTTGCGTTTCAGGAGTATATGGGATGTGGAGTCAGCAAATTGAATCCTGAGAACTACCATTTTTTACTTATAAAATATGTTCACTCTTCACTAGGCTTCTTGGATAAGTGTTACTTGCTGCATATCCTGGTGTGTTAGTGGTCATCACTTGGGTCTGGCATTCTGGAGGGGACAAATTCAATCCTCAGTCCTGCCTTCAGTTTGGCACTGTTTTCTAAAATCATTTGTGGTTGTCGCTGGGATTGTTGCTTTAAAAGGCCATTGCTGAAATCATTCCCCCATTTTTGCCCTCATCCTCTCCTATATCTGATGTCAGATATAAAGTCCTAATCGCTGTGGCCTCTCACTGCTATTATTTTATTCTAATAACCATTTAAATAGTGCAAAGTTGGGTCACGAAACTCGCATTTTATGTTGTTCATCATTGTCTACCTTTATTCTTAAAATTTTCTGACTTGTAAAATTTAATTTATATTTATCTCTTATATCATCTACACAAGAGCTTTCAGAAATAAAAGTTCATTTACAGGATAATTTGTTTTGTTTTGCCTTCTTTGCAGATGAGCTAGAACTTGCATTTCTAATTTTCATTGCCTAATTGAAATTTCACTGTCACTATTATTGAAAATAAGATAGGATAGGGAAAATAAACAGTTACCCGTCACTTACCACAGATGAAGGCAGGAGGGCGAGACACGTAAAAACACAGAAACACACGAACTGCACAATATTTCGACCTTAGTCTTACTCATGTGGGAGGCGAGACATATGGAAGGGGGAAAGATGTGGTCACATCCCAACCCGCCACATGAATCATAGTGAAGGTCGAAATATTGTGCAATTCGTTTGTTTCTGTGTTTTTACGTGTCTCGCCCTCCTGCCTTCATCTGTGGTAAGTGACGGGTAACTGTTTATTTTCCCTATCCTATCTTATTTTCAGTGCCTCGCGGCAGTTTCTTTGTTTCCTTTATCCAACTGTCACTATTATGTAATTATTTATTCATATAACTTGCAACAAACATGTTAATCACCACAAAAATCAATAAACAAATTTTTCATGCTATGAAATATTGAATGCTTTATATCGCCAAGAAACAGGAGTGATTTTGTGACCTCATTTCAATGGAATGGAGGTTCAAGAGCTGTGGTTTCAGCAGGATGGTGCCATGCATCACATGTCCCACCTAACAATTGAGTTGCTCCACGAGTGGTTTCTAGATCGTCTCAACTCTTGTAATGGTGAACAAAAATGGGCACCAAGGTCATGAGGCTTAATCCCTTCTGACTTCATCTGAAATCATTGGTGTATTTCAATTAATCCCCAAACATCCGTGAGCAAAAGGCAGAAATTTGATTCGCTGTTGTCGACGTGCAAGTAGAGTCTTGGGTGACAGCCTTTGCGAATTTCACGGACTGACTCTGCGCGTGCCAGCGCTGTAGAGGGGGACATATGCCTGATATGATTTTCCATACCTGTAATTGTAGAGTTTAGGAAACATGTTTAAGTATTTTATTACTGTGTTTTGAAAATGTGAAGTTCATAATTCAGTTTTCGGGCATAATCATAGAAATTTCTAAGATAAATCATTCAGTGCTCTCTCTGCATCCATAATATACTTCACTAACTTGTATTTAGCTTCTCTCTTCATTGCTATTAATTCCTAATTTAGTTAATTTAATTTAATTAAATTGCAATGAACACAGGCTCCAGTGGCAGTTTCCCTAAACATCCATCTTCCCCTTTTTCTGCACCCTCTTACATTTGCCCTCTACAAATTTTAACTTTAAATTCTTTCAACGTTTTTGGTAAATTATTCATCATTTCCCTGGGTAACTTATTCCAGTCCCTGACAGCCTTACCTAAAAAAGAGAATTTTCCCACACACTTGTGCCTGAAATGCAGTGCCAGCTTGTGGTCACAGTCATCGTTTCCCTTCCATGCACTACTTAAATGACCGTTCTGAATATGAATTTAGGTTCTCCCCAAGAACCTCATCTTTATCATCATTCTTCCATTGTGGTAAGCAGGCAAGAAGTTATAACTGGAAAAAAGCGCACTTATGGCTTTATCTAATAATCTAGAACAGTGGTTCCCAATTACTTTTTTCCAAGTACCACTTCAAGAAAGAGCTCAACCTTGCGTTACCCTCATAGCTGAAATGATAAATAAATAAATGCATTCATCCCAGTCGTATGCTTAACACAATCACAATATTAAAGTAATATAATCCACACACACACATTTTGTCTTAAAATATATTTTGAGGATAGTAATTTTTATGTATTTTTTTTTCCAGTTATAGTAGTGAATACTTCAGCCAGGATATTACTGCATGTACCCCTTGAAGCAACCTTAGGTACCACTGAATGTACGCATACCACTAATTGGGAACTACTGATCTAGAATATACCACTTCTATTAATGTGTAGGCCATGCACGGTGGAACTCCATCCCTCAATGGTTTTCACAGACACTCTCTTTCCCTCATTCTTTTTCAAGCAACACTCAAAGTTTACATGTGTCAGAGTTAGGTTCAGCTGGGGCTGATCATGGTAACTCAACACCTGCACTGTTTCTAACATGTTGTGTTGTGGCTCCTTCATAATCTACCTCAAGTCACTCTGTATATTTAACTCACATTTTTATCGTTGATATTCCCTCTACCCTATCCTTCTTAATGAAACCACTACAAAATGATCCTATATTTTTTATTGCCTGACTAAATGTTGCACTAGGCTTGGTTGATGGCCTGTGTGTAATTGATTCCATAGGAGTAAGCCAACACCTCTCCAATGGTTACTGTGTAGCTGGAGAAAATTTATCTTTCTATTTTTTACACCCTACCTATTCCTACCTCTGCATGAGGCTCTTTGTCCCTTACTCTGATAACAGGTTAAACCTGTAACTCCCTATAATTCCTTAAATGTCTGACACCATACTCCTGTTTACCCTATTTGCCTTACATGTTGCCCATTCCCAATCATTCTTTTCACCCTCCCTACTTAACCTACCATCTTTCCTGTTTGCATCCGTGGGCTGAGATGGATGCATTCTGATTAATTTTTCCTGCTCTCTAATTATTTCAGCATGCTTCGTGATAATTTCAGCATGAGTGTTTTGGCATTTTCCCTAATCATTCTGTCCTATTCCCTGATTGTTTTGCCCATTGTTCTGATCATTTCATCCCGCTCTGAAATTTTCCAGTCCCCTGAAACAAAGTAGACGATTCCCGGGGAGAGCCTTGTTTACTTCCCTTTTTCCCACTATACTACATTATCCACCACAAACTCATAATTTAAGCCCCATATTCCTAGACCGGTGGTCTAGTCAGTGACAGTCAGCTTGAGACAGCTGGAAGAGACCTGATACCTGATGAAAATAGCAGAGCTAGCTGTCGAAACGTCGTGTTTATACAACACCATCGGGCTGGACAACCGAGAGGATTTTATTGCATCAGTATGCCGGGAAAGTCTCCACTCACACAATATATTTATGAGTTGTGGTACATTGCAGTTGCATCACCCAAAGTTAAAAATTAATAAACTTGACATCTTTGTAGCATGTGTTCAGTTTTATCTGTTTTTTATTTCCACAGCCCAGATACTATATCCTCCCATAAACTTTCCGACTACGAAAGAAATGCAAAAAATCTTGCAAAACAAACATTTAAAAATATTAGAAACTAGCTAGTGCACAAGACTTCGTTCGTGTTTGTAAAAAATTTTGGTTGACAGCTACCAACATGTAACCACCATAGTGTACGATGGGAGACTTGAGGCTAATACCACACACAAACATCAGTGATCAACACTGTGTATTTAAGGCTATAAAGTGAAATGTGGAGACACACACATCTCTTTGGTCGAAAAATGAGAATGCCCTCCGTCGACCAATTTCAACCAACAAATCTCCCACAGCTACTGACGTACAATCACCATAGTGCACGATGTAAGACTCCAGATCCTAGGTTATTACCACACACAAACGCCAGTGGTCTGAGCTTTGTAGTTCCGGTTCCAATAAGAAATATTGGTACACACACGTCTTTGGTACAAGTAGGAAAATTCCCTATGTCGACCACTTTCAATCATCATTAAGGATTGCAATCCCACAGCGTTTTCAATCCTGCGGGATCGGCAAATATTTAAAACGTAGTTATTTAAAGTATTAACAAGTTAAACAATAAATGTCTGTTAATTAAATTAATATATCAATTTGAATGTTAAATGATAAAAACAGTTAATAATATTTTAATTGGCAAAATTACAATAAATTTTTTAGCTTGTTTTAAGTATATCTCGAGGTTTTAAATTTTTGTTTTTAGATCTAAACAAATTTTTAACTAAATAATGAAAAATTGAAAATATTCAGTCTTAGTTCATATTATTTGCCTTACAATACATCACATCAGTTTAAATACATGGTATACATAATTGTCAAGTCACAAGTTTTTTTTCTGAATAAACGTTCTACAATACCGAGAGATAGAATTCTATTTAACAAAGTGAAGTGAATATACTCTGTGAAGTGTAGACTTGACTCAGAACAAGATCTCATAACTTTTTGTCACTGTTCAAGCACAAGACTTGGCCTATTTTTACAAGAATTATTTTTGTGGGATTCATTATTATGTCTCCTGATTCCTTGATTGATGTTATAGATGATTCATTGTTATTAAAAGAAACTACTCACCAGGACGTAAACTGTCAAGTATTTCAGTTTTACTTTAAGTGGCATAACCACTTTTTTCAGAGTGGCAATTATTTTTTTATGTAAGAAAGGAGACTTTAACGGCATACGATTGTAGTGAAGTCCTCACGGGTGTATCGCCGGATTGTGTTGTAAAAACACGAAATTTCACATGTGAGGAAGACAGGGGAGGCAGCGTTCGAAATATTGTGTTTTTACAACACAATTCGGCGATACAGCCCTGAAGACCTCATAATAACTTTTTTCCTTTTGTCGAAATAATGAGGAGGAGTTCAAAGGACACATGCTATTCATTCAGAAATAATGTATTGTGGCGATTAACCGGATCATCCCAAGAGGGATTAATCAAAAGCCAGACTGGCACATGTAAGTGGCGGCCAAAACAATAGTAAGTGAAAAGATATACAACTACCTTCTGATAGCTTCTAAATACCACGATCGTTACAATTGCGATAATATTAGTTTCGTATCAACGAATAATCAAACTTTCAGCCGCAAATACAGGAAGTTATCACAATTACTTTGTCTGCAGATGCAGAAAATGGGAATAATGAAACCGTGAATAAAATGCTTTAATTGTGTAGTTCAGATAACGTGTGGGACACATAAAAAATATTTATTATTTATACATATAATAAGCAAGTCTGTCATGTAAGCCTACGACGTCAACTGTCACTCTATGACGTCACACAATGAAGTCACGCTTCACACCATTTTTCTTGGTTATGCACGTTATTTATTAAAATTTCTAAGCATTTGCGAATAAATTAACTGACAGAACACTGAAAAAAAGTATGGATTGCATTTAAATCGTCATATAAATCATTAGATGCTTATATTTACGTATTATTCTTTTGATAAATAGAAGTACTCCTTAAATTCTTTGTCCATAACTATGTAAGATAAAAGTTTTAATTTTCGAACATCAATGTTATCAAAAGATTTGATTAGATTATTACTTGGCATGGGTAGGAATTACAACTGGCATTTGATTCTACAGCAGAGGGCATGGATAATTTAGTTTTTTCCCAAAATAATTTAAACTGTGCCCTATTATTGAAATTATTAAATCGTTTGAGCGGAAATAGTTGCACACTGATCACGAACTGTGCAGCCTATACCACAATAAAAACAAATACTACGTGGCATAATGTAAGTTTATAAGATTTATCTTAATCTTCTTTGCTTTCACTGAGTAATATTACTGAGGCTATTATTTCCACAACATGTAACTATGTCAGATTTTCAAACGTTGTAATATTGGTCTGAATCATGTTGAAGATTTTTGGTTTTACCCCTTTCTTTTTTGTTGAGGATTTTTGATCAAATTTAAGCTGTTGCACAATCACTGGGACTCATCAAGGAATTATCGTTTTGGTCTGAAAACTGTTGCATACATTCGTTGGGTGAAATTATTTAATCTTAGAGTTGTAAAATATATCCATCCTTACAAACTTCACTCGAAAAGTGCCGTAACGTTAAGCGGCGAGCTACTGGGAGAAGGCACCTAGTGATGTATAACGCAAATGTTCCTTTGACAATATTATTTATTAATATGTTTCTAATACACCCATAAAAATAGTATATAATGCACGAACTTCAAGCAAAAAAAAAAAAAAAAACTTCTGTAACGTTACACACTAAGCGATTAGAGTACGCCATTTGTTATCGTATGCGACCTCCAGTGCTACTAATATTACGTGCAACAAAATGCATCAATGACTAACTTTATAATTAAAACAAAATCCATTAAGCTACAAAAGGATGCATCTATGTCCATCCTGGTCCAGGCTACATTTCAAACATATCCACAGGCACTGCTAATGATTCTACTCGAAAATCATATAATTAAAATCTTTAATAAATCAAAATTTCTAGCGAATTATGCTTTAACAAAAAGAAACAAATGCCATTTTGGTACAGGTTGCATTTCAACTATAAAAACTAAATTCCTTCGTTCGCTAACGGTTCAAAGTTGTTCCAGTATTTTTGTGTGTAATTTGTTCCATATTTACATTTTTGATGGCTGTGATAGCAACATATTCCCAAATAATATCGTTCAAAGAACGTGTGCAAGATCATTAGGCTATACTTCGCTATATAGCTTCTCCCAGTTGCTTGCTTTACAGCAGTTTTTGAGTGAAGTTTGTAAGGTCTGTATGTATTTTACAGCTCTAAGACCAACATACATTAAACAATATAATCTATCGAAGGTGTGTAACAATTTTCAGACCAAAAGAACAATTCCTTTATGAGTCCCAATGATTACGTTAGAGCCCAAATTTATATAACAATGCTTTATTGCCACTAAAATGTGATACAGGACATGTATTAATATGCGTGAGATTGAAGTATAATTTTTCTGGCGGCAAGTTTAAAGTTGTATGTGGTTAGGTTGAAATGCAACCTGTACTCGGATGGAAACGGAAACTTTTTGTTACAGCGCAAGGCACAAGGAATTACATTGAATATTATTTTATTACTTTTCTATTTAGTTAAGCATTGCTAAGAAATTAAATGTCAGAACACTTAAAGAAAAGTATGTATTTTGTTTAAATTGGCATATTAATTATCAGGTTTTTTTTTTACTGAAATCATTACATGGTCTGAATGAAAGAAATTCCAGATTGATCGCGCTCTATGTGGCCTAAACCACAATTAAATATTACATGGCATATCGTAAGATGTAAAGATTTATTTTTAACACCCTTCGTTTTCACTGGGGTCATTATTTCACCCGATGTAAGCTGTGTCAGCCGTTATAACATCGATATTCACTACAGGTTCAAGAGACACATAGAGGCCCAAATGACAGAAGGCCAAAAATCAATAAAAAAATGAATCTTATTAATGAGAGACCAAGTGAAAAATATGCAGTGCAGTTTTCGTCAAACCAGATCTAAAGATTCTCAGGTGGTGAAATAGAGATACTGACAACATAAAACAAATCATGCACCATGACATCAGTGTATAAGCCACCAAATGCCGAATTTAGCTTCACAGGACCACCTAACTTGTGACTTCAATTGTGACAGCACATCCTGGGGCTACAGGGAAACTGATAAAAATGGAGAGGACCTTGAAGAATGGGCTGTACGTATGGACCTAAAGTTAATATATGACCCAAAGATGCCACCATCTTTCAGTAGTGGAAGATCACAGGGTGAATATAACCCAGATAAAAGGCTGCAGAACAACTTATATCGCTGGACTGGACAATAACTCTAAGTTTCTTCTTGAGAGATACGGGCACCTATACGAAGAAGATCCCTTTTCTGAAGAAACCATACAGACAGGGGAAGATCTCCTACACGCTGTATCTACTGCTAGAAGAGATAAATGTTGCATTTTAATGTCAGAGTTAGACATGAAACAGAACAGTTGTAAGTCTTGGAAATTACTGAAGAATCTCAATAGTGGTCCAAGTAGCACTTCGCCTAGCCTCCTTAAAGTTAGTCCAAATCAAAAAGCACACCAACTGCTGCTGAATGGAAAGATTAGAAGACATGAAAACAGAAAGCTCCAAAGACACTCTGATGAGCAAGACCATCTTGGGAATCCATTCACTCTGGTAGAACTGGAAGGAAGCCGTCTTGCAGTCTTTGAAGATTAACAAAGCTGCAGGCTTAAGTGACCTGAGAACAGAGCAAACTAAAATGTTTGGGCTAGCTACAAAGCAGTGGATCTTGAATTTAATGAATGCATGCACCTCCAACTTACAGATCCCCAAGATCTGGTGGAAAGTCAAAGTTGTGGCACTGCTAAAGCCTGGAAAGATCCAAAAAAACTTCCGTCTAGTTTCACTGCTTTGTCATTTATACAAAGTCTTTGAGAGATTGATCCTCAACCGTATCTCAGGGTGCATTGACAAAATGCTCATAAAAGAACAGAACCTGGTCGGTCATGCTGCGGTCAAATTCTTAACCTGACACAGTATATAGAGGATGGGTATGAAAGAGTACACTTTACGGGCATGGCATTCATCGAAACTCCATACTACTACCACATATAAACACCAGTGATCTATGCTAGGTAGTGGTGATCGAAAAGTGAAATATAGGGAAATACACATCTATTTTTATATATACAAGTATATGAGATTACTACATAGACAGTGATCATCACTGCCTCAATCCCGATTCACAGTTTAATTTTTGAGCATATGGAATCGGCTATTCTATAGGAATAAGGTTATACATTTCATTTTATTTATATGAAGGTGATTCGCGTAGCTGTACTCCTTTTCTCGGCATTGGCATACAGATAGGGATGGTATGACTTGGCCTCTGTCATTCCCCGCCCACTTACCCTCAACGATTTTTTATACTTTTGCTCATTGACAGAAGGCTGAGTGGGGTGACGGAAGGTAGTGCATCCATGCAACTACCCCTTCGGAAGGAAACGGATGCGGATGTTTAGTGCTTGACATCCGTGGATGCGGATGTGGAAAAATAAATTTATAATTATTTAGATTTTAATATTTTATCAAAAATAAATGTAAAATAAAAATAAATACATTTTTATCACAAATTCTACATTTTGCATTTCCATCTAAAACTGTCACATTAATTTCCGCCTCATCTTCCAACAGCAAAAAACGTTATATAATTTAACAATTGAATTAAGTTATTTAACTATGCATGCGTCAGCAAAACAATCTTTGTTATATAAAGTTTGCGGAGTTCGGGAGTCGATTAATTGAAGCGCGCACGTCATTCGCCTTTCACAGTCCAATTTTTTTGGATCTGCGATGATCCAGTTTTCCGATGTAGGACTCCTGTTGGACCATGAAAGGGGTTTGAGGATTACATGCAGGACTTGTTGGATGTGGTTGGACTCCAAAAAAAACCAACACTGGCCCCAGCCGTCCAACAAGTTATGGCGTTGGATCTTGTTTGGAGGAAACACCTTAGGACTGTGCGATAAGGACACTGGTGCGCCGTTAGAAAGTACGAGTGGAAAGGACTGCTTGGACCGCTTCTAGTAGCGTGAATGGGTGAACCATCCTACTGTAGTTCTACGCGGAGGTCCTACAAATTGGACCGTGAATAGGTGGCTTTACTTCTTATGTAAGTTCAAACTTGTAAATTCGTGCTTAGGTAATAACTCCGTTACCTTTATTACAGTATTGTAAGAAAGGAAACAACCACGTTCTATTTAAGGCCAGCGTGGATAAGACGATTCTCGTACAAAATATATATATATAATGTAAGCAAAACATCCGTTATACTTCCGCATTAAAAGTGGAGGTAGAATTACATGCAGAAGTTCCGTACTTGCGGCTGTGGAGCTCCGTTACATCCCTACTACAGATCACCATGCGCGACACCTGTCTGCTGAAGTTTCAACTGCTTCCACCTACTGGCGCCGTGCCACAAGACGTCGACGCCGCTGCCCCGATGGCGTCCAAAATTAGAGAGCGTCTGGTGTGCCATAGACGCCCAGCACCTACTGCGTACACCATTCTACAAAAGGTGAGTGTAGCTGCAAAACGCTATACGCTTCTTATGTTCCGATCAGATAATACCTGATGATTCCAGTTGGTACACCTATATTCTAAGACAACTTTTGTTACTGAGTCCTCCATTACTATGAATTTATGACTGTTATTATCTCTTCGTCTGTGAAACCTAAAGCTTGACGTCAACTACCGCCTAGTATGATGTAAGTGCCATGGTCCATTGACCCTTCTAAGAAATCAGACGTTGACATATTATCAGACAGTGCCACAATACATGGTTATTAGGGGCAGTTAGAACGTTACCAGCTGTCATTATGCCTGTTCTTATCAAACCGCACTACATTAAAAGAGGAGAGAACAATTGCAGCAGCGGTCTTTGCTTCTTATAAAAGCGATTGTTGTATATTTTCTTTCAGAAAACATTCTTCAAGTAACCCACAATTCCAGCGTGAAATTACAAGTCATTCTGTACGAAATTTTCAGAGCGCATGCTCCGGTGTCAATTTCCCTAGTCATTCAACTGGCGAATTCTCCCAATAAATGGAAGACGGTAAGCAAATGACCCAATCAAGTTTTCTTTGAGATGTTCTTATTATTCCAGTAGGCTTTCATTCTTTACGAGAAAGCTTGTTTGCGTTCTTCCGACCTCTTTGGTCTGTATTGTTTTTGTTTTGGTTGCTCAATTATAACTTCCCATTTGTTTACTTTGTGTCTGAAGGTCTCTCTTTCTAAGACGTCTGTTGCTCCTATGCTTGCGCTTTTAAGATCCTTCCAAATTTCATTCAGCCAAGGTGTTGGATTTTTAAGTGAAGTTACATATTCTATTATCTTTTTTGTCAATCGACTTTCTGGTAACCTCAAGGTGACCAAAGAATTTCATTCGCCTTTTCTTGGTGTCAATTTCGATGTTTGAAAACTTTTCTATTGTTTCGATTGATTGTAGTCTGTAACCATCTTTAGTGAGTCTTGCTCCTAGAATTTTTCTAATGATTTTTCTCTTAACTTTTTTAATTAATTCAAGGTCATGGTTTCTGTTAAGTATTAATGTATCACTTGCATAGAGGACTGTTGGTTTTATGACTGTGTTGTAGTGCCGATTTTTGGTCTGTCTTGACATGGATTTTTTGTTGTAGAGATTTTGGACTAACCCTAATGCTTTTTTTACTTTTTGGAGGCGATTTTGCTGTAAGATTTTCTCAAGGCCTGTCGGTTCGATAAATTCTCCGAGGTATTTAAAGTATGGGACCCTGTTGATTTTGTTCTCAAACTTGCTATTTCTGTCTTTGAACATATGAATTCAGTTTTCTCGAATGAGATTTGTAATCCTACTTTCTTATTATTATCATCCTGTATACTTTAAGTGATAAATTCTTCCACCCATCTAATTTTGCTTTTTACCAATTTTAACCTTAAATTCCTGTAGCGTCTTTGGTAAATTATCCCAATCCTAACACCCTTACCCACACTTATGCGTGAAATAGAGTGCCAACTTGTGCCCATGGTCATTTCCTTTCCATGCACTACTCCCAATCCTCCGACGAATATCCCTACAAATCCTATCACCAACATAAGTCTTAATAGAGTTTTCACTTGACGGATTTGTTTTTGTATGCAGCCAATATCTTAGATTGTGCTACAGTAATGTATACAGAAGAATATGGCTCCAAGAATTGTTACCAACCATAAGAAGTAGGCTCAGTGATTGAAGTGAGACTCACCCGAATTACCAGTTTCCTCCTTCAGAAATAATTGACGGCTTCTTTTACCTCCGAATATCATGCACCGTAACAGTAGTAATTGAATTGCATTGTTTCAGATGTACATGACAACATTGGTGCCAGAATTAGCCAACCCAGCAATAATTGCTACCACGTCGAAATTCTTGGCCTTTAATATTCCATAACAATAATTATTTGCATAACTTCAAACAACTTTGAATCATTTGGCTGATGATAAACTGGCAAAACTGTTTATATTACGTAATTTGGCCTTCAGAATATGTGAAAGTGGGAAGAGCTCATTCTTTATTGATTGATTATTGCTTTGTTAATGTTTTCCAATATCAAAAATACTGGATTGTTAATTACTCAATTATTAAATGACTAAGGATGAGGTTTGATTGTCTAAATGGGCAGAATTTATTTTAATGTGAAAGATATAAATTGGGTTTTCTTCTTTCCGGTGAGTCCTGCAGTGATTAGGTGGCAATTTCAACTCTTCGTCGTTTGTTATTTTGTATTCCGTTTAATCCAATATGCCATTATTACTTCACTGTGTTTTTTCCTTCTCTCCTCAAACCACTTCAGACCGGATTTCTTTCCTCTTCCTCCTTGGAATCTTTCCATGCTTAATAGTAATACCTTCTTTCTAAAGTTCTCTCTTTCCATAGTTTCCTCTTCTCTTATTTCCTTCAAAATCTTACTTGACCTCTCGAATACAGATTGTTGTTCATTTTTTCCCTAAGATAGTTGAAATTTTTTTATGTTAATCTGTTATCATCTCTTCTACAGATATGTCCAAAAACAGCAATATCCTTTTTTTTATTGATCCTGCTATCTTTTCTGTTCGTTGTTACTTCTTAATTTCCATATTTCTATTATTTTTATTGGACCCAAGATTTTTCTTATGATTCTTGCTTCTAGTAGTTTAAACTTATCTAATTCATAGCTCAATATTAGGCATCCACTCATGTATTAACATTCTGATCTCACGACTGAGTTGTAGTGCCTTATTTTAAGATTTTCAGATAATCACTTTTTGTCATAAAAATTCTTACTGACACAGTAAGCTGTTTCCATCCTGTGTATCATTTCTTCAATACAGAATTATCTGAACGATTTTCCTGAATTATTTATCCCAGATATTTATTTTGACAGATTTTGGAATTATGCAAAATCAAAGAAAAATCTCAGCAATGAGCGCTGAAACTCTTGATTCTCTTAAAGACTTCGGGAAAAATACAAATGTCTGTTAGCGGGTGGCGCGCCGTTACCCGGAAGAAAACTAATTAGGCAGCGATAAGGCCTTGTCCACAGGTCTTCGCCCCATTCGGCGACACTGCTGGCAAAAATCGCATGAATCCCTTCAAATGGCCAAGGTCGCTTAGACATTCATGCGGTATCTGGTACTCGACGTGGGGTTAAGCGCTTCGATCCTCGTAGGTGGAAATAATTTTAATCATTCGGGGCCGAACATGACCAGTAGAGTAACGGTGTTACACATTTCCAGATCACCAGTTTTTGTACCAAACCTTTTATCATTGCGTGTATAGTGATGGTATATGAAACTGTTGATAATGATTCGTTAGTAGAATGGGTAACTTAGCGACCTTCTGTAGTCCTTTGAAAAAGATGACCAAAATAACTCCGTGTTTCATTACATACCTTCTTTCATCTTCGTTTACACAACGCTTAATAATACACCAACACTAGAATAATTACTGTTAGAGGCATCAAGCAAACGAATAGGCCACCCTGTTTCAATCCAGACCTAGAATGACACTGTTTATCAGTGATGGAACAATCAACATAGTGTTCTTTACGTTTTATCTGATTCAAAATCAATATGATTTTATCGGAAATATCCTAATTTGTTCTTTGCTGAAAGGCTCACATTTCATGTGGGCTGGTAGCTAGCTGTCTGCTTATTAAATGTTTAATAGTTTCTTCGACTAATTACGTTGGCACGTAATGAGACTGAGTACTTTACCATTCCAAAATTAGCTTATACAAATATAACACAACCTGAAACGTCCTTTTTAACTAATTCCAAAGTGTCAAACTTTTTTTTAACTTCAATTTAAAGTATCTTTATGATAATTAGTTAAGATTTTTTTTTTTAAATGTGTATGGTTTGTGATTATTGTATTTTATATCGTATTCAGCAACGCATTTCTTTGAGAAATGTTAATTCTACCCGTGAGTTGCTAAAAGCTCTGGCTTTGATTTGTCTCCCAAAACCTTTATTGTTCCACTTGAACAAATTAATCTTTGGATTAAACTGTATCGTATTGTAGATTGTGAACGTCATTTCATTGAACGTTATTAATAAGTGAGTATCTTTGAGACATGATTTTATTTTAAATGGTTCCTATCATCACTCTACTCATTTAGGTTCTGACCTACCATGTTTACGGTAGATTAAATTCTCCCTGGAGACCGTGTTTAATAATAACTTTCTTACTTTCATATTTGAACAAGTCGAATGGCTACGAATCCTGTAATTTTGTTGGTGCCAATAAACAAAACCGTTGCGAAACGTTCCTCAGATTGAAATGCGTTCACGGTAAAAAGCTATAAAAAAAAACTGTAATTGGTAATGAAATCTTGAGTCCAACCACAGGTTTGAGTTTTGCCTTCATAACAGATGGAAAACAGTCACAATACTGATAAATAAATTATTCTGTCGATCGACCGTTTTTATTGTTGTATGAAACGAACAGTAAAAACCGAGGTAATAGTGAAAACATCATTTTCGACATTTCAGCAGATATCCCTGTTTTCGTGTCCACTGAAGATGTCGTGATTTGTTTATTGATGTGTGGAGTCTGAAAGATCATTCATAATGACAATGCTTTTATGAAAATTTAGTTTTTTTAGAAATTGTCTCTGAGTTGCAGATCTCTTTATTTAAGGTTTTTTCAGATCAGATCATTTTTCTTCACAACAGATATGAAAAAAATTGGAAATATATTTTTTGTGATTAACGTGAAATCTGTTCGGTTATGATTATTGGAAAGTAGGGAGCCGAGATTCCCCAATATTTCCCACCAAGGAAAAGTGCCTTTTTGTGAAACTTGGGTTTTAAATTTTGTCATTTATGTACCTATTTAAGTTTCAAGTTAATTAAATAACATATCATTCATTCGGTCTGATAACTGTCTATACTTCAAACATAACCTAATATTGTGTTAATGTAAGTGGCATGACTCTACATTAGATTTATATCTTTCGAGAAAAACTGAGTATATGAATCAGTAGATTGCCAACTGATAGCATTTATGAGTAAATTAACGTTATTTGAATTAGAAAACAAATGTAGCGTAATGGTTTTTTTTTTCAAGCAGTTTACTCTGCAATTATAAATACGAAAAGTTTTATAACAAGAAATATATCATAAAACGACTTCTATTGTTTAGAGTTTTAACCTTTTAGGGAATGGCAGAGTACTGTAAGTTGTTTGTCGGTTGTTATCCTCGTTACAAAGAGATACTGACCTTAATTTCATTTAAATGGCACCACTCCTTTTGCAATATAACTAGAAAATTGGACATGAGGAGGGAAAACCTGAATGGGCACGACTCGGATTCAATACTTATTCTTCATTTACTTGTTGGTTTGTTTAAATCGACACTGAAATAAGTAGGAGACCTTCTCTTCATACAATCACGTCACTTTTTTCACAAACCATTAAACATCACTGTACGTTACTATACACGCAAAAACTATGATAAATACTTTACTCGTCTTAACATTAACAATATCAAAATATACATCCACAGTTTACTTCATAATTCATACGACTGAACAGTTCATAACAGCACTCCTGAACGCTATATATATTCATCTATATCGTTCTTCACCGCGTCGACTCATTATTACTTCTCTATGTTCTTAATAAAATAGCGGCAGGTTGCGAAAACTTTTCGCACTCGCCAAATTTTTTCTCCCTGCCTCTTGCATCTCACTACACACACTCACACTGAGGTGGTACGCGAGCAGTCGGCGTACCAACTTAACAATATTCCGAAACTCGTCAGGCATATACTCGCACAACATACAAATAAAACCAATAACAGAAAGATATTAAAACAAGGACAAGTGAAGTTGAGGGTAACTGTTTCCCTACAGTACCCTTTTCGATGGAGTGAATACAAAAAAAGTACAGATTCATGTTCTGCAGGTCTTGTCTCCCATACTATTTAGTAATCATACAACTGTTTACACCAGGGGTCCCCAAAGTGGGTGGTATCGACCCCTTGGGGTCGATAGCAATTTTCCAGGGGTCGATAAATAAACGGAAGTCGAAAGGGGATCGATTAATATTAAAGAGAATTAATAAAAACTGTCTAGGAAAAATTAGGAATGTTCGTATAAAAATCAGGTTTATAAATAAGATTAAAGTTCATGTTCTCAATTCCCATCTGTTTGCGAAGTTATGTGAAGTAAATGATGAAACTTTCAACCAATTACTTTTGCACACTAAGGTAAGGTGGTTGTCGAGAGGTTTGCAGACGCTCGTCTGAAGAATTTCTTAAAAGGTGGATCCATCGCTATATGACAGTGCAAGAAAAAACTTTTCTATTTGGCAGACCTTTATTCGAAATTTATTCCATCTATCCATAATTTTCTTATTATTTTTTTAGATTACAGTAACAATGGAAAATATATCCTTTTCCTTTTAATGTTATTGGCCGGATTTTGTAACATATGGAAACTGTAAATTTTTTCGTTGTGTTGTTATGCAGGTCTCCTTATTGCTTTGTATTACAAATGTCAAAAATGATTTAATGTTGTTTTTTTTTTTAAAAAAAAAAAAAAAAAAAAAAGAAAGAATCTGGGGGTCGACCAGGAGTCTAATATACTATGATGGGGTCGACGGGAAAAAAGTTTGGGGACCCCTGGTTTAGACGAAGAATCCATATGATTCATTTTTCCAGTTGACATTGTGGTTATTGTTCAAGGGCATTTTAACAAAGAAGTGGAGAGTTAACTGAGAAAGTACATTTCAGCACTTGCTCTTTCTTTATGTTCGTATAAGTATGACGGCGGAGGTGCTGACCGTGCAAGACCTGCCGCTGGAAGTGCTGGAGCTGGTTTTCTCGTTCCTCCCCGACGAACACCTGCTGGCCTGTTCGTTCGAGGTGTGCGCACGCTGGCGCCGCGCCGCGGCCAGTGCCCAGCTGTGGCGGTCCCGCCGGTTTGTCACCAGGAACAGGCGCTTGGCTCCGCGCCTCGCAGACATGCTCTTCGAGCTCGGTCTGCTCAGAGTGCTCTGCGTCCGCAAGTCCAGGGCCTTCCGCGCCCGTTTCGCTGACGGCAGCTTCACTGTCAGCTTGGAGTCTCCCTCTGCTGACCAGGAACTTGGGCTCGGCGACTTTGATGGCTGCGCACTGCTGCGAGAGGTCAGCAGTGTCAAGGTGAGTAGCACTACCAGGACATAATCATACCGAGGAAAATGGCAAAGAAACCGTGTGTAGGCAGAGCGGCGAACACAGGGTCAGCGTTAAAAGAGGGGAGGAGTGGAGGTAAGCGGGGCAAATGTACCCCGGGCCTGCCGGCCGAGGACGGAGGAAGGGAAGGCGATGACCTGCCAGAGGGGCCTCCCGGCCCAAGAATCCGCTCATTGTACCACGGGCAGTGGTAGAGCTAAAACAAAAGGTCTCCCATCTGGCCTGAGGGAGGGCCCCATTTGATGAATTTGCCACGGGCCCCAGTCGGTTACGTCACTGCTAAAGGCGGGTTCCCACGGCGCGTCCCTCAGCTCCTATTAGGAGACGCCTCTCATCTTTGCAGCATTACCTAGCATGGACGTCCCACCTCCACCCACCGCCAGTCGGTAGAAGATGAAAGGCTAGTACTTCCTAGCACGCGCCGTAGGAACGCTTACCCGGTGTCCGAGAATCCTAGCGCCGGCTCTGGGCGAGCAAAAAATTTAACTAATAACCGGGCATTTACGAATTCAATTTGGGTTTTGAAGTCTAATGAACTTAATAAATACCTATTACGTGATAGGTGAAAAGGTAGAGGCCTGGTACAAATATCAGTACTTGACACGTTTCATACCAGACAACCGAAATACTCTTGGTTACATAGTAACCTCAGCATAAAATTTTCTTGTTTTGCTCGCAACGTAGAAATTATTTTACATGTATTTTTTATATTCGTCGTTTAAATATAGCAAATGGTCAGTATTGGGGACAAATTCTAGTTCATAAGTAATAACGTTTTTTTATGTCAAAAATGGTCTGACATCGACAACCTTGACGGCCTCTCATGTCTTTGTTTTCAAGTGGAAAAACTGAAAAATTATATACATCTTACAAGCTGGTGTAGAAAAAGAAAAATTATTTTTTGAACACCGATATATATTGAATGTTGTGCATGCAAGTTATCCTCTGAAACAGATGTGTCTGAGGTACTACGCTCATCATTATCATCCATAAAAATTTTGTGACAATCCTTAGTGAACAGGGTCTGATAGTATTCCATTCATGTTTCTTTCATTATGTCAGATTTTTAACAATTCTATCTATTCTACAAGATGCGGAGGCAGGCGGATTGGCGAAGTCGGCAGCTGTCATAGGTATAACATGCCCATTAATCGAGGTGTAACTTACTCTTCATCCTGCAAATGAAATCAAAATAACCACGGAGCACATCGTTTAAGACACGCCCAAGAGGAAAAGAAAGCATCATGGTCTTGTTCATCCGACAGTTCTTTTGACGCGGAGGCATCAACCAAAATTTGCATCAAGAAACCGAAACTGTTTCGAAAACGGTAACACTCTGGCCTCGCATTCAGCAGGGCGCGGGTTAGCATTCCCGTCCGGCCATCCAGATTTGAATTTTCCATGGTTTCCCCAGATCACTCCAGGAGAATGCTGTGATGGTTTCTTCAAAAAGCAATGGCCGAATTCCTTCCCACCTCTATTTAAACTTGGTGCTTCCAAAATCATCTTCATCGTATACATTTATCGAATACTCCATTTTTGCAGCTGTTATGGAGTTGGTGAATGACTTTTTTTTTTTTTTTTTTTTGCTTACTAGGAGAGATGGTGAAAGTCTACGCAATTTATGCAAGAGATTCTAGGATTAGGACCTAAACTAACAACCTCTTAGATTTGGAAGATGTTACATTTTCTTTTATTAGTGGTTTTTGTTATAAAAAAACGCTCCTAAATTGCAACATTGTGATAAAGAAAAGAATATTTGTGCTTTACCTGGTGCAATAGTCATAACGATGATCATTTCTTCCACCTCCGGGACTGGAACTACCTATCATTGTGTTGAATGGTAAGCGATGACACAGAGTTTTGACGACTTCAACCATCAGACGGACTACCATGTTTAGCCTCCCAATATCATCACTTAGCATTGAGTTCATATTTTCCAGTCAGAATGCTGAAATTATAAGTTTCATTAACAGCAAACATTTATGGAGATAGTATGATATTGTTCCCTACTTAATTCTTTGCGTATACTATCTGACGTTTTCCTCTATTCAGAATTGTACAATGTCTTCCAAATTGTAGACATTTTAAGAAAACGCATGTTTGAGTTGTGAGATGTTAAAGGTATTCATTTTACCCTTGCCAATGCTGAAATATTTTTGTTATGAGCCTGACCTTCACAATCCTTGTCCCCGTATACAGAATGCCAGTGCCGTTATCAATCGGTGCAAGTACATCTAGTGACACTAGGAAACTACTGCCGTCTAGAGCATATGGTTGCTGTTGCAGTTGGAGCACGACGTGGTGGTGACTTGCCTCGGCCTTCCTGTTCGCCAGTTCGGCATCAACAGCCACTTGGGGTCCGAGGACCATCCTGCCACCCCCCAAAGACCAGCTGCCTCCCCCTCCAAAGACAAAACCTCAGCTGAAGCCGAAGGGAAAGCTGTTCGAAGACTCTGTGGCTGCCAGCGACTCTGGTGATGTGGTGGTCTTCACCAGCACTGGGCCGACGGATCAGAGCCAAAGTAACTACACTCCCTCGGAGGCTCTCCTTGGGCACGCCAGCGTCTCCAGGGTGTACACTGGCGACGGTATGCAAACCATACTCGTACAGCAACAATTTTAAAGAACGTTCTTGCTTTGGAGTTCATAAAAAATGTTCTACTGGCTGAGAGCCAAAGTATTTTATTAATCTGCTGCACGGCAATGCACAGCCAAGTCGAGTCAACGACGGCACTGCCTATCCTTTTCTCGAAGAGATTCGAACCGTTTTTGTACCTCAGTTTTTTTCGGTCTTAGTAAAGCTATATGCCTTAAATTTCAGTTATGCATAGATATCAGCAAGCTTAGCAACCACACTAAATTTTGTTTTCTTCCTGAGCTTAGTTTGGATTTTATTGATGTGAAAAATTCACCGATTTTGTCACTCACTGACTGACTGATGATCATCAAAACTCTAAGGTACTTTCCGTAGACGTAGAAAGATAAAATTTGGTACACAGATTAAGTTTTAGCCCTAGATTACAAGAAAAGTCTCAAACTAGACAATTTCAATATATCTAATCCTTATCTACCGCAAACGGGAAATCGCTTCCTACCCTAATAACGTTGCATTATAGACGGTGCTTTCTAAGTTTAAACAATCTATTAAATTTTATTTTCTTCCTCTCCTTGCTTTGGAAGTAAGTGTAATTTAAAAAAGAAAAAAATCACTACGACACACTGACATCAAAATTCTACTGAATATCCCATTGTCATAGAAACGGGTAATTTTTTATACATATATGCTTTCATCCCCATATCATAAGAAAAGTCTAATAATGGCGATTTTCCACGTATTTACTAAATGGGACCTCAAATATTGAAAAATTTTGGTGCATATTTGCAAGTTAACTCTTTTGCTTTGAATGAGATTCTATGTCTTAAATTTACTTTATGCACAGAGATAAGCAAGTGTAATTAACCTTTTAAATTTTACTTCCATCCTATTCTCAGTTGGAAGTTACTTGTTATTTACTTATGCTGGTAGTGAAATGGATGTTAGGAGAGTAAGTGGTTTTCAAGTAAGCAACATGGCTTTAGGCAAGGATATTCATGCGAATCTCAGCTCGTGGGATATATGCAAGATATTTTAGATGACATGGACAAGGGAGGCCAAATTAATAGTGTAGCACTAGACCTTTCAATGGCTATTGACAGTGTAGAGGTCGCCTTTGAAATAGTAGGTTTTTCTGAAAATTTGAAGTAAAGAATTAAGTCACGTTCCGAGGCGCGTGACCGTCCGACGATTAGCACGGGAGCTGGGAGGGCGATGCCGCCTGCTCACATGCGCCGCAATGTGACTGGGCCCCATATTAACCCCGAATTCCGAGGCCTCGGCCTCGAAAGTTCGACAGTCCATCGCGCCGCCTCTGCGCCGGTCGACGTCTCATTTCGCCGCCTCCCGCCAGCCGGCCCCGCAACCTGTAAATTAAATTCTAATTGATTTGGTATCTACTGCCGTGCACTCTGCTCGAAGCAACCCAAGTCTGTAACCTGTCACAGCTTGGTAGTAATAAACGGCTAACTGTTCACCTCCTGGCAAGCGGCTGTGAATGTGGCAATCCGAACACTAATTAGGCTTGAACTCCTGACTTAACCCTCGGCCACATCGCAGACGCTACAACAGAGTGAGCCATAAAATCGTAGTAAATAAGGTAAGAACGATTGGAGTGGATGAGAAAGTGATTTGCTGCGTAGACGAATTTTTAAAAGGTAGAAAACAGAAAGTTAGAGTACGAAATGCAGTATCAAAAGAAATGGAAGTAAAAATGGGAGTACCACAGGGTAGCGTATTGGGACTATTGCTCTTTATTAATTTAATGAATAATTGTGCTGATAGTTTACTATCAGAAATTAGATTGCTTGCAGATGACATAATATAATATAATAAGCAACTGTCAGCTATGACGTTGTCAGTTACGGCATGACGTCACTTTATGACGTCGCGCAATGACGGCACGCTTTACGCCATTATTCTTGGTAATGGACGTTATTTAATAAAATTTCCAAGCATCCGCGAATGAATTAAATGACAGAACACTGGAATAAAAGTACGTAATGCGTTAAAATCGACATATCCATCATTGGATGCTTATATTTACGTAATATTCTTTTGATATATAGAAGTATTCCTTAAATTCTTGGTTCATAGATATGTAAGATAAAAGCTTTGTGTTTCGAGCATCAATGTAGCGAAAGGTTTGGTTAGGTTGTTAGTTAGCATGGGTCAGAATTACAACTGCCATTTGACGTTACGTATGAATAATTTAGTTTTATTTTTCAAAATAATTTAAACTGTGTCCTACTATTGAAATTATTAATTCGTTTGAACGGAAATAATTACACACTGATCCCGATCTGTGTAGCCTACACTACACTTAAAAGAAATATTACGTGGCATAATGTAGGTTTATAAGATTTATTTTAATTTCCTTTGCTTTCTCTGTGTAATATTACTGAGCCTATTATTTCAGCAACTCTGTCTGCCATTCAAACGTTTTAATATAGGTCTGAATCACGGATTACAAAAAAGAAATGTGTAAAAACCCTTGAAGATTTTTAATCAAATTTATATCGCGATTCATTATTGCCACTAAAATGCAATATAGTTCATGTATTAATATGCGTGAGATTGAAGTTTTGTTCTTCTGGCGGCAAGTTTATCGTAGTATGTGGTTGGGTTGAAATGCAACCTGGACGCGGATGGAAACTGAAACCTTTTGCTACAGCGCAAGGCACGAGCAATTTTTTTTTATAACAATTCAATTTTGTTAAGCAATTGCTGAGATATGAATTGTCAGAAGACTGAAATAAAAGTGTGTATTGCGTTTAAATTGGCATATTAATTAACAGTTTTTTTTTGCTGAAATCATTACATGGTTCGATTGAAAGAAGTTCCAAACTGATTGCGATATATGAGGCCTAAACCACAATTAAATATTACGTGGCATAGCGTAAGTTGTTAAGATTTATTTTTAGCATCCTTCGTTCTCACCGGGGCCATTATTTCATCTGATGTAAGCTGTCTCAGCTGTTAAAATATCGATCTCCATCACAGGTCTTAATATAGAAAGGTATCAGAACCTGTGAAGATTTGGGATCAAGTTTATATCGCGATGCATGATGACACTGACATGTGATACAGGAAATGTATTAAATCGCTCGTGATTAAAGCTTTGCTTTTCTATCAGCAATATTAGCGGTGATTGTGGTTACGCTAAAATGCAACCTGGACCAAGTTGACAACTGAAGCGCTTTGCTACAGCACAAGGGACAGGCACGAGCAATTTTATAACAATTCTATTTAGTTAAGACACTGCAGAGAACTAAATTACCATAACACTCTGTTAAACCCGTCATTTTTATGGGCTTTGTGGCTAGTGCTATATAAAGGGATCAAAACAGTAGAGGACTGTAAACAGCTGCAGGGTGATCTTGAAAGGATATCAATTTGAGTAGGTATACATGGGATGAAGAAAAATGCAAAGAAGAGTCAGCTTATTAGATACACAAATAAAAAACTAAAGGTTGATTATGATTATGAGGTGGTGAAAGACTTGAACTGTAAATATATTGGCATTACATTTGATAACAAGCTCAACTGCGCAGGACACATTGAACAGGTAGTAAAAAAGGTTTCAAAATTCTGCACTTGTTGGAGAAAGTGATGAGAGGATGTACGAGAGAAGTAAGGGAACTGGATTACAGAACTTTGGTTAGACCATTGCTTGAATATTGTAGTGTAGTATGGAACCCACATTTTTAGTATCAAATACAGGAGTTGGAGAGAGTGCAAAAAACGGCTGCTAGATTTATTTCTGGAAATTACCGCAGAATGCAATCAATAACAGATATGACAAAAGAGCTGTAATGAGATTCATTGGAAGACAGGAGGAAGGTGAAGAGAGTCATGGGACTGTACAAGGCCTATATTGGTGATGAGGCATGGAAAGATATTGGTATAAGAATGAAAAGTAATACATGGAAGGGAAAAGATTATTACGACCACAATTTGGCGCTCGATTTCGGGCACAAGGCTGTAGTAAGGTTCTCGTTTTTTAGGTAAGGGTGTCAGGGATTAGAATCAGTTACCAAGAGAAATGATGAATAATTTACCAAAAACGTTGAAAGAATTTAAAGTTGAAATTGGTAGAGGGCAGATGTAGGTGAGTGCATGAAAGGGGGAAGAAGGGTGTGTATGGAAATTGCCATCGGAGTGTGCGCTCCATTGCAATTAAATTAAATTAAATCGGCGTGCTCAGCCGTGGCACACTCCCGTTGTTTGAGGAGTGAGTGAGCATATTGATATCTTGAATTCTGAAATGTTCTTATCCACCAATTTTCAAATGAGCAACGACTCAGAATAAACGAACAACTTTAAAAAAAAAAAAAGGATGAGATCCCACGAAAGCATTTTTTTTTTAAAAAATGCCAAGTCTCGTGGCTGTTTAGTGAAAAAAAGTTATGAGATCTTCTGAGTCAAATCTACACTTAACAGTGTGTATTAACTTCACTTTGTGAAACATAATGGTTTTTCTTGGTGTTATAGATCGTTTATTTAGAAATAAAAATATTCCGGTGACTTGGCCATTATGCATGTCATAATTTTTACTGAAATGAAAGGCATATGCTAAGGAAAGAAGTGCTAGAGAAATCTTGGCTTTTGTTTATTTGTATGTTGGATAAAGCAGCAGGTATTTGTATAGGTTTGCGAAAACATGGCATGCATAATGGCCAAATCAGCAGAATATTTTTCTCCTAAATAAACGATCTATAACAGCGAGAGAAACCATTATGTTTCACAAAGTTAAGTGAATACACACTGTAAAGTTTAGACTTGACTCAAAAGAAGATATCATAACTTTTTGTCACTAAACAACCACCAGACTTGGCCTGTTTTTACAAGATTGTTTTTGTGGGATAATCAGTTTTCAGAAATGTTCTCGAAGTGTTGCATTTAATGTACCGAAAAATTCTCTTGTGTATATTTTCACAGAGAATTGCTTACTCATTGAATGCATCGCAGCAACTGCTTATTTGTCATAAGTGTTCTGAACATTCTCGTATAGAAATGAGCATTTATTGAATATTGCCTGATTACAGTGATAATTCCCCCAAGAAATGAATTTGGATGTTGGTCAAATGTGTTTTCGGTGATTACGTCAACCGACAAACACTTGAGATGAAAGACCACATCTTAAAAAATGAATAAAAATATACTCTTTTTGACTTCTTGATATTTGGTAAAAGCTATATAAATGCCGTCTCAGTTTAAGCCATAGAATAGTTGGCAGCTGTGAGTGGTGAGTTAGTAGGAAAGTAAACTGCACTTACATCCTCCCCAGTCTGTATCTAACGTGGGATAAATTTTTGTGGCTACATAATTGGTTTATAAAAACATTTTAATGTAATAGTGAATTATGACAGAAGAAGTATAAGATGTACTAGCTTGTACTACCATTTATAATTTTATTACGTCTATAAAATGTGTATTTTTATGAAAAAATCGAAGAACTACAGCCTTTAAATATAATGGATTTACTTTGGGATTTTGCTGTTGCATGACAATTACTGTTTTTAAATTAATATTTTTGTTTTAATTAATTAGTCAGATCATTAAATGAAAATGGTGTTTGAAGTGATATCAAAGTATGCTCTCAGAAAAAAGTTATTTCTTTCTGAAAAATAACTAAATTCTCAAGTGACTGTAAAACTACAAAGATTTAATTCTGGTCACTTGTCCAAAGTTACCAGTTGGAATTGAAAACGATTCAGTGCGGTCTCGAATACCAAGTCCCCATTTCGGCGTTCCTCTCAACTGTCGTCAGCCGAAGTGCCTCTGGTATCGCGTCGCCTGTTGTTACATCTGCCAATCAAAGTTTGATTTATTTTTGCATGGCTCCATATAGACTCAGTCTTTCTCGTGGTAAGTCGAGTACTGGCTTCACTCTCTCTCTGATTTTCTCTCTCTCTGATTTTCTGTCTGTCTCGTCTAAGTGCGTCGTGTGACACAATCTTGCACATCTTGGCAGATTCACGAACTGACGATTGGCCTGGCTATCTTAACTGTGAACTGAGCCTTGCGAAATTATGTTTCCGTACTCTAATAACAGGTATCTCTGATGTTGTAGGTCATTCGTCCGATAATTGCTTAAAAAATCAATGCGTTTGATATTTGAAGTTTGGGAACAGATTGTGCACCACGGCTCTCAAGGCCACGGTACATTGACGCTGGGACAGCTGGGTCAATCGTTCATTTCCGGTTAAATGTATTACAGAAATGCTTATAACAAGTGCACATTCAATAACAGTAGATAATAATGTGTGTTAAAATAAAAAATGCTTTTCTGTTCGCAACTTACAAACTTTACTAGATATAAGTATTTTTAATATTTTTCAGAAGGTATGGTCGATACTGGAGACAAATTTCTAGTTTTTAAATAACAGCTTTTTTTTCAGATAGACCTTGTAACAAAAATGGTGTAACACTGGCAACTTCGAGGTCCATTTACATATTTATTTTGCATTAAAATACTGAAAAAATAGTCCTGTATATAATGTAGAGATCTATTTACATCATTCGGCTGGGTAGGAAAAAAAAATTACGATCCTCTTTAGTTCTATTGAACCATCTTGGAATATAATTTTACCAAATTGTGTGTGCAAATTTGAAAACTGAATCTTATTCAATTTAACAGCGAAAGGCCGGTGACAAACAGTTGAGAGACAACAGTAGAGCTTCTTTTTCCTCTGGGTACAGAACCCTAAAATTGGTGTACGGTACCGTAGACCAAGTCTCATTCACTTTATAATTGCCTAATACGCTGACAAGACATTCATTTTCATGATTCTGTGCACCGCTGTTTGTTTAGAACACCAGAACAAAGTTCCTCCGCGACACATACAGTAAAAGGGGGTGATCGGATACTTCTAAATATTTTTATTAGGCTTTCTGTTATTTCTACAATGATCTGAAGTTTGTTATATTTTTTTATTCACAATCAGAAACATAGCTTGACTAAATAGATTTATTTAATTACATAATTTGTTTTTAATCTTTTCTTATTCATTAAGTAAGGCTTTTCAGTTGGGATAAAATTGTTTTCGAGATCGTAATTCATCGCACAGCCTTTGGTTTGTTAGCATTTGGTAGGTAGTAGTTCTTCGGCGAACATACCTATATTAGATCAGCGGTTCTCACCTTTTTTCAACCAGATAACCACTAATTTTTTTACCTACATGGATATTACTCAGCAACTCTGCCAATTGTTAACGGCTCGTATCGTGGTCCGTTATAACATACACCTTCGATAAGGCCCTCATAAAAAGTGTTACTAACTAAATTCTTAAATGAAAGCCGCTCTATTTGGTGCCAGCTGGAAATATATTATATGATAGTAACAATACAGTCTTATCCTCATATCCTGGAAATACTTTTTCCCCGACTCATTGAAATATTTATGGCTTCCATTGCTATGCAACATCTCACCCCCAGCACTAAGAAGAGAAGAAGCTCTCTTAAAAATCTGGAAAAATATCCTGAAGAGGCCCCAGCAGCCTATACATCAAGACATTATTCAAGCAAAACACCAACGCTTGAAATCAAGAAAACCACCATGGCGCACAGCAATCAACCTTACAGAGTCCTCTTTCAACATCAACAAGCTGTGGACAACTCAATGGGAGCAGTCATCAGTAGCCAATCAAAATTTAGTTGAGGACCCCTCAGTAAGGTTAGAAGGTTTCGATCCCGCAGGCGGCAGATGAGAATCATCAATCGGATTCGAACAGGACAAGGCAGATGCGCCTACTTATTATACAAATGGGGCTGGGTAGATTCTGCAAATTGTGATTGTGGAGCCACCTTACAGACAATCAATCACATCGTTTCTGACTGTCCTCTTCGGGCCTACAAGGGAACAATGGTAGAAATACATGATGTGTCGATCAGTGCAGTTGACTAGATTAAAACATTAGATCTCGAGATATGAAATTGTACAAGCTTGTGATATGTACATTTTCTATTGTGTACCTTGTTAAATAATCATACGATAAATAAATAAATTGAAATATTCATGGATTTTACAGAGCTTGATTTATAGGCTTATGCCTTATTCCCTCATACAATTTCATGCAGTATGAGTACTTTATTCACTTTATGTGAACAATTTTTACTAATTAATTTTTTGTGATGTGTTTAATTCAATTAGATTTAAATTTTTAATATTCTGCCTGCGGTCCACAGGTTGAGAAACACTGCACTTGATGATGATTTCTCCAGGTCCCACCGTGGACAGCAGACCGCCTCCGGAGGCTGGTTTCGGCGACGGCGCGCTCAAGACACTGTGCAACCGGTGCCCGCGCATGCGCAGTCTCGACCTGTGGGGGATGTCCAGGCTGACAGACGCTGGTCTGCAGGAGCTGGCCGCCTGCCAACAGCTGACCGCCTTCAGGATGGCACAGTGCGACCAGGTCACCAGCATCGGGTCGCTCCACAAGTGTACAGCGCTCACCAGGCTCACTATCGACAAGTGAGCATCCTCACACACACGTATTAGTTACGAAATGATCTTTGAAATGGTTTCATGAAAATTCTAACAGCTATTTCAGTCAGTTCCCGTGTAGTAGATGGTAATCTCATAAATTTACCGGCAGAAATAAGAAAAAAATTCCTTCCCATAATCTTTATGACTATCATATAAAAGCTTGCAACCCACCAAACCTCGAAAGTTTGGATTTTCCTTTTTATTCTATAGTTTGCGGCAGATTTTGTCAAAGCTTTCAGCTTCCTTCTACAGCCTTCAACGGAGATATTATTTATGTTGATTTAGCAACGTGCGCCAACCATGGAGGAAGGAATATATGGAGACGAAATAACGCCAAATCGGTGAAACCTCATAAAAAAACATGTCTCCTACTGCGCCTGCGCGGCGGCCAATGACAGCCATAGGAACCCCAAAACATTGGGCTGTTTGTACTGTATATGCTGTTGTGAACATTTCATTTTCTAATATTTCAAAGTTTTTTATAATGCCATTTTGTGTTTCATACGGTTACACAAACAGACAAGATAGAAAACAACCTGTAATAACGTTTCGTAGCTAAATCACATTGAAATTATTGTTCTTGCAATGTTTGATAGATAACTGCAAGATTAGAGCCTATCGCTATAAATTTATTCATTGCTCTCAATAGAATGATATCGTTGTCAAATATTTGTTGGTGTAGTATAGACAATCAGCATATGTTACTGCTTTGCACCTAAAAGGCTAGTCTTATTGTAAACAAGTGCTAAAAGCCTAATTTAAGTGGGTCAAGTTTACACCGCGATATAGTGAATGTGCATGCTTTAGTCCAGTTTCAGTTTACACTGAAAGTGTACGATGAAATTAATTGTGATAATTTGTGCTTTGTGAACTACTAAAATTGATGAAGCAAACGTTGTTGTTACCCGAAATTTAGTTCGCGATACATTTCATGTGTTTAGATTTGTCCACATAGTTTGATTTTGTAGCGGCAATATTAATGGAAAATGTGGGTAGGTTGAAATGCAGCCTGTACCAGAAGGGTGCAAACAATTTATTTAGTATTAGTTTTTAGTAATTTCATCAGCACCATTTTTGAGATTGCTAAGCCCCACTGCTAATTTTTACATTAACCAGCAGTAAGTAGATATCCCGCTCCTTGCAACATATGGCCCTACTGTTGGTTTTGGCGGTTTATTACTACTATTCAACAAACCACTTTACAAGATATACATTTTAGCGCAACGGTTATTATAGTCAAATAATTCAATTACTCCACTCATTCATTTGAGAAACTTTATTCTATACTTCAAACGTTTGCTGCTACAAAATACTGCCAACACACACTTCTATCTATACATGCTCTCTCTCCTCGTACTCTCTCGCCATCTTGCCATCTTCCCGCTCTCTCCATTCACAATAACAGTAGTACCAACTACAACAAACTAAATTATTAAAAAAAAAACTTAAAATTACCCCAAATGTCTACACAAACTACTCATGCTGTGAAGTCTGTTTAACCTGTTTTATTTACAATTATTTTTTATTACAATGATTTTGTGAGTGAGATCTCACAAGATACAACCTACATCGCGATGTAAACTACTCCCATCTAAGCTTCTGACTTTTGATGTATGGTAAGAAGATAAATGCACTAGCAAAATTACATAGGCCACTAACAGTACAATATCTTCTGAGTAAGACCAGAAGCTATGAGGTCTTTTGAAGGGTTCAATTTTTTTTTAAAAAAAGTTCTAAACACTGACTTAACCTAAACTAACCACTCCAATTTGGAGACAGCATATCTCGAGAACTAAGCGATATATCGAAAAAAATTATTGTTCACTTTCGATTTGTCTCGTCGTGTTACATAAGAATCTATCATCAAATTTGGCCTTGGGAAAATTTTTCTTCTGAATTTCAACCTGAAACTCCTCACTTTTGAGACAGTATATCTCGAGAACTAAGCACGATATCAAAAAAATTTATTCTTCATTTTTTATCAGTATCGTCGAGTTACATAATAATCTATCGTCAAATTGTGGTGCCACTGTTGTCTTATGATTTACTTTAGGTTTTTGTGCCTATTCCCCGTGTTTCTACGGCCAAGCAATATGGCGGCCTCTCCATGCCACTTCTCTCCACCCGGTTTCACTCCAGTGCGTGGTGAAGGTCCCTTGCGTCGTCTCCATATATTCCTTCCTCCATGGCGCCAACTATCCACAATATCAAATAGTATCTCTGACGAATGCTGTAGAATGATAGTCGAAAGCTTAGACTGTCAAATAATTAATACGGCATTCCCACAAAATCCTGTTCTTATTAGTAAAAGACGGCCGCGGAAGCTTGACGATCCGGTATTCACGGGAGCAAGACACGTACATTTACTTACAGAGGCATGTATGTGACAATAATTGTTAAAGCACTGCGACATGGTCGTATGTCTGCAGGTGTCCCCGCCTCAAACCGGAAGCTCTCTCAGATCTTTGCCGGTTGACCAACCTACAGTGCTTGGAGCTGTTCGAGTGCGATGTGTCACAATTGCCGTTCGACAACCTCGCCGACCATCTGCCAGACCTCAACAGCCTCACTCTCATCGCTTGCTCCGGCTTCACCGCCGACCAACTGGAACGTCTTAGCAGCGAAGACGTTGACGTCACCGTTTGTTATGGCGAGGAGCAGTAACCAGCGAGTGTCGAATGACTTATTACACAACGATGGTACGAGTCATCAGTTGATAGCTGTTAACTACCTACGGTAACACTAATTGACTGGTATAAAGCAAAACTTTACCTTCGATCAGTTAGCTGTAACATATGACACAGCTTACTACCTTACTGGAACCGTATAGTCTTATTGACGGACCTTATCCATTACTGTACATACACGCTAAGTTTATCCCCGAGGATTAATAGGCATCAGTCAATACTTGGAGAATTCGTCGCGATTACCCTTAGTCTTGTTGGTCAATTATTTATTTATTTAGTTGTAGTATGTTATTCAGTTGTAGTTATGGGGCTTCAAAACTCTTCACTGGCTCAGCTTTCTGTAAATAGGTTTGTACACTGATTTCCTAGACACATAATGAGAAAATAGAAAACCATTCCTCAGCTGAGCCATGCCATTTTGGTAGCTTTTTTGCTATTTTCGCCAAGCTTCATCATCAATGCCATCGAAATACCACAGTGTTAGTAGCAGCTACTTGCCTATGCCAATATATGCGACAGTTAACTACGATGATATCACACTCTTCCAGTCTCATGAATCACGATGCAGACAATCGGCTTACATGGTAAATGTATACCTTATTTCAATAAAGTCGATGCTCTGAATTGCAAGGATGCCAAGAGCCATTTGTCAGCTACCTATAAGTTTTAAATTCGAAACAGGTATTTATCTTAGCAATGACGTAGTAACAAATCGACACCAAGCGTTGTCGCGATGTAGGGTGCGGAAGTTCTTAAGAGACTGAAGATTATCGGTAACAAAGGGCCGACCAATGGACTGCTCGCTGGAAGGGAAATTCATGAAGCGCAGCGCGTAGTTGAAGCCAAATCGTGCGCTTGCCAAAGACTAATCGCCTACATCTTACAAGGGAACCAGTATCTACAATATTATCACATCAGAGTGCCTTGCCAGATCTGAGCTAGCAGCTCGCCAACAAGTCAGTTGCGAAGTGAACAGCGAGTTATTCACACGGTTTTAAGCTGCTACTGCCGACTAGCTTCCCTTTTACCACGACTCGGCAACAACTATACAAATTTTGCTAAGCAGGAGTATAGTTCTAACAGAATGAGTAAAATTTTTGTGTTACATTTAATGTTTTTCGTCCATAAAAGAGATTTATATCTGCAGACCATTGAATTTATAATAAACTGGAACTTAATGTGTTTAACGACTATTTCATTCGAAGAAGCACTTCCTATCCGTATCCATATCGACCACTCAGGTCACAAGAACCTATTTTATCCCACTTAGGTGAAGAAATTGATGCAAGTCAAGAAGGTGTAAGAGATAACATCAACAAAAGGAGATGTCTTTGCAAGTCTTAACAAACCAAAGGCCACACACCACCCAATCATCACGACGGGCTATCAACAAGTGGAATCTACTCACTCCCACTTAAAAGTCTCATCTCCTACTCCACGAAACGGTCGGTCATAGAGTCGGACATTCATGACAGTCGTAAATATTACGTTCAGGTGCTGCTCATATTACTCTAATATCAAACCCAGGAAGGAGGCTTAAGACAGTTATAACTGCACCACATTTTTTGTGAAAGATTATTCGTGAGGAACTGGAAAAGCCATAAGACAAGTGGCTTAGAACGATTTCGATAAACTATGGAAAATCGAAATGTTGGTGGCACCGTTATTAAATGCCTAGTGACTATGAATAAATCTCATTTGATTCAAATTTTACTTTCTTTTCAGAAAAGGTAAGAAACAGTTTTAACATCTTTTTCCAAAGAAATTGTTAAAGTATTGTTACTTCATATTTGAGTGTAATTCACAAATTATTTTCAACTACAATGGAGTAGGAAGAAATGCCATGAGTCGATATGGAAAGGAGAGATACAATATACCCATCACTCATCAAAGTTGAAGGGACGAGGGCAGCGGCAACAAAAAAAATACTCCACAGACATAAAAAAAACAGATCTTTTTTTCAAGAGAATAGAAACATGTATATAAGCCGCGCAATTATTTTATTGTTTGAAGTAATAAACAACAGTTCATGGCCAACAATGTGAACAAACTCGCTGATGAATTGTGTCCAAACAAGTTTGTTTAAAATAAAAATTTCTTATCATTGCTGATCATAATAATTTTATCCGAATTTAATGTCAACAGAATAGTTCGCAAAAGGAAATAGGTGACTGTTGTAAAGATGATATAATAAGATAGATGACATAAAAGGATCAAAATGGTAGAGAGCTGTGAAAAGCTGCAGGCTGATCTGGACAGGATATCTAGTTGGGTTGGTAAACATGTAATGAAGATAAATGCAAAGAAGAGCAGCTTATTAGAAACACACACATAAAAAACTAAAGGGTGATTATGATTATAAAGTGGGGAAAGAATTGTTTGTTGAAGACTTGAAATGTAAATATCTTGGTATAACGTTTGAAAACAAGCTGGGCAGGCTACATTAGACAGGTAGTAGCAAAAGGTTTCAAAATCCTTCGCTTATTGGAAAGAACGACGAGAGAAACGACAAGAGAAGTAAAGGAATTGGGTTACAAACTTTGCTTGAATGTGGTGGTGTAGTATGGGAACCACATTTTGTGTATCAAATACAGCAGTTGGAGGAGGTGCAAAGAAGGGCTGCTAGATTTATCTCTGGAAATTAACGCAGAACACAATCAATAACTAATATTACAAAAGAGCTGGAATGGGATTCATTGGAAGACAGGAGGAGGGTGAAGAGAGTGGGAGTATACAAGGTGTATATTGGTGATGAGGTGTTGAAAAATATTGCTGTATGAACTAAAAGTAATGTATAGAAGGGAAAAGATGACCAAGCTGGCACCTGATTTCAAGCACAAGGAAGATTTTTTTTTCGTAGGTAAAAGGGTCAGGAAATGGGTTAAGTTACCAAGAGAATTGCTGAATAATTTACCAAAAACGTTGAATTTAGAGTTTGAATCTGCAGAGGGCAAAGGTAGGTGGGTGCAGGAAAGGGGAAAAATGGCTGTTTAGGGAAATTGCCACCGGAACGTGCGCTACTTCACAATTTAAATGAAAAATATGCTCCTGTTTCCTCCTTGACGATCGCAATTCAAATACATCGCCCACGCTTGTGTAATTAAAACAGTGTCAGACCATCTGGCCTGAGTAAGGTCCCTCAGAATTCAGAAAGAGATGGAACGGGGCCACCAGTAGGCACGTGGGACCCTTCCTCCCCACCCCCAAGAGGCAGGACGCCCTCCCGAAGGTGTGAGGCCCGTTGCATTTGCTACCTCTTACTACGTGGCTAATCAGGTACTGTGTCCGACGAAACTTTTATTTCACTATGTTTAATTGTTATTCCAGTAGGTGGTTTCTATAAAATGAAGAATGTTAACGTTTGTTAGAAACGAAAAGGTGTTGCAAAAAGTAAGTGTAATGAATTCTAAAAAAAAAGTCACTTCGTCGCTACGAGAATTGCAAAATTAAATATGTATGTAGTTATGGAACTGAGATTTTTGAAGCTAATACATTATTTGGACGCATTTTTGCAGTTACAAAAGCATCCAACAACCGAAAAAAGCCTATTGTTGTTATTGCTAAACTGAAACGTCAGTAGAAATTATTACGCTACTCAAAGGACTTTCCCTTGACTGTTGTACCTGAAATATGACAGAGAATAAAAAGAACTGCATAAAAGATACCGCGTGGCTCGATTGGTTGGAATATGAACTTTTTTCTGGGATCTATAAGTGGAAATAGGCCTTTATCTAGTAAAACGGTTTCTAAGATGACTATTCCTCACTGAACCAGCAGCCAAAATTGATGGGGGAAATAGGTAAAATTATAAAAAAGGCACAGATTTCAAATTTGAAGAGAGATTTCAGAGAACGATTCAACAAATAGAAGGAAGGCACAAGTACAGTAGAGTCAAGGAGGGAAGAGTTCAAGGAGATAATAAGAAAGGGGATAGAAAAATTTATTCCAAAGCAGAAAATAAAGTGAAGTAGAGAACCTGTGTACTATAATAGGGAAGTGAGGAAGTTAAAGAGGTTGGTACGAAGAGAACATAACAGAGTTAAGAGACAGCAGGGTAGTAGGGAATATTTAAAACAACTAAACAAGGACTTAATAATAGCAAATAAAGCAGCTAAAGGTGGGTTCATGAAGAGTACTGTCAGTGCAGGAGGACTATGACTGATGCATCTAGAAATTTCTATGGCTATATCAGGAAATTGAGCGGGAGGGAGGGTGTAGAGACGCTTATAGATAAGGATGGAGAAGAAGTTACTGAGGACTTGAAAAAAAGGAGAGATTTTAAGTGAGAGCATTAGGGACAATGAATCAGAAACGGGAGGGTCTAATTCGGGGAACGAGCTTAACAATACGATTAGAAATGAAGATACTAAAAAATTTGAAATTCATCCTAAGGAAATCGTGAAGGAAATAAGCAAGCTGAAAAAACGTAAAGGGCTGGTGTGGATAATATTACTACAGATATCTTAAAGACAGCCGGATGTGACATTGTACCTTATCTTGAAACATTATTTAAATTGAGTCTGGATACTTGCTGCTTACCACAGGACTGGAAAAGTGCGATAGTAGTACCGGTACATAAAGGAGGGGTGAGAAATAGAGTCGAAAATTACAAGCCAACCAGTTTGACTTCAGTGGTAGGTAAATTAATGGAAATATTGATATGCAACCACATCAGAAATGTATATGAGCAACGTAAGTGGTTTTCAAGTAGGCAACATGGGTTCAGGCAAGGATATTCATGCAAATCTCAGTTGGTGGGATATATGCAAGATATTTCAGATGAAATGGACAAGGGAGGCCAAATTGACAGTGTAGCACTAGATCTTTCGAAGGCATTTGACAGTGTGTGCCATAAAATGGTAGTAAATAAGGTAAAAACGATTGGAGTGGAATGAGAAAGTGATTTGCTGGGTAGAAGAATTTTTAAAAGGTAGAAAACAGAAAGTTAGTGCAGGAAATGCGGTATCAAAGGAAGTGGAAGTAAAGATGGGAGTGCCGCAGGGACCATTGCTATTCATCATTTTGATGAATAATTGTGCTGATTGCTTACTATCTGAAATTAGATTGTTTTCAGATGATATAATGCTATATAAAAGGATCAAAACAGTAGAGTTCTGTAAACAGTTGCAGGGTGATCTTAACAGGATATCTAGTTGGGTTGGTAAACATGGGATGAAGATAAATGCAAAGAAGAGTCAGATTATTAGGTACACAAATAGAAAACAAAAGGTTAATAATGAATATCAGGAGGGGAAATAATTGCTTGCTGAAGACTTGAAATGTAAATATCTTGGCATTACAATGTAGTCTTCACGGGTGTACCGCCGGATGGTGTTGTGGAAACACAATATTTCGACGGCTGGCTCTGCCGTCTTCTTCAGGTGATGAGACATGTGTAATGGTCGGCTGACCCACAGATACTGAGATGGTTCGGGTGCCGCTCTTCCTTATATACAAGTCCGCGTGGCTTCGGCGATGGCTTACTATGAGCCAGGCCCGCAACCCACTGGCGGTTGGCTGCCCGTGGGCGTGGCTAAGGTTCTTGTTCCAGCCCGAGCTAATATGAAGCCCTCTACGGCGGCAGCTGGACGGAAGTACAACGTTCTCTGCGGATATTTGCCAAGGCAGGTTTCCATGCCTCACTGAGACATAGACCACTGTCTCTGTTAAATGTGTCGGCCAGTCGAATTTCGATGGCTTCTTTGATGACAGATTCCCAAAAATGTGATGTTCTAGCCAATATCCTAAAGTAGAGTTCAATAACGTTAGGATATTGGCTAGAACATCACATTTTTGGGAATCTGTCATCAAAGAAGCCATCGAAATTCGACTGGCCGACACATTTAACAGAGACAGTGGTCTATGTCCCAGTGAGGCATGGAAACCTGCCTTGGCAAATATCCGCAGAGAACGTTGTACTTCCGTCCAGCTGCCGCCGTAGAGGGCTTCATATTAGCTCGGGCTGGAACAAGAACCTTAGCCACGCCCACGGGCAGCCAACCGCCAGTTGGTTGCGGGCCTGGCTCATAGTAAGCCATCGCCGAAGCCACGCGGACTTGTATATAAGGAAGAGCGGCACCCGAACCATCTCAGTATCTGTGGGTCAGCCGACCATTACACATGTCTCATCACCTGAAGAAGACGGCAGAGCCAGCCGTCGAAATATTGTGTTTCCACAACACCATCCGGCGGTACACCCGTGAAGACTACATTGCAGTCATACGCCGGGAAAGTCTTCGTTCTTACATCTTGGCATTACATTTGATAACAAGCTTAATTGGGCAGGACCCATTGGACAGGTGGTAGGAAAAGGTTTCAAAATTCTGCACTTACTGGGGAGAGTGATGACGGGATGCACGAGAGAAGTAAAGGAATTGGGTTACAAAACTTTGATCAGACCATTGCTAGTGTAGAATGGGACCTACATTTTGCGTATCAAATACAGGACTTAGAGAGGGAGCAAAAAAGGGCTGCTAGATTTGGTTCTGGAAATTATTGCAGAATGCAATCGGTGACACATATGATAAAGGAGCTGGAATGGGATTCATTGCAAGACAAGAGGAGGATGAGGAAGGTCATGGGAGTGTACAGGGCGTATACTGGCGATGAGGCGTGGAAAGATATATATAGGTATGAAAAGTAGTCCATGGAAAGGAAAAGATGACCATGACCACAAGCTAGCACTCGATTTCAGGCATAAGGGTGTGGGAAGATTTTCTTTTTTAGGTAAGGGTGTCAGGAATTGGAATGAGTTACCAAGAGAAATGATGAATAACTTAACGATAACGCCTAAAAGAATTTAGAGTTAAAATTTGTAGAGGGCGAATGTCGATGGGTGCAGGATAGGGGGATGTTGGGTGTGTAGGGAAATTGACACCGGAGCATGTGCTCCATTGCAATTACATTACATTAAATTCCTTGACTAGAGAAAACTGCTGGATTCTTAATCTTCATTGCTCTGTCAAGATAAGTACTGTGTTGGTTAGTGTGTAAAAGAGTTATAGGTTATTATTTTAACACATAAACTAGTTAAGCTCAGAATTGCAATAAATTACTAATCCTTTAGAGGCAAATGACAGATCTGTTTCACGAAAGGTTCGGTTCGAAGCTGAAAAACAGAAAGCAATACACAAAAACACCGAAGGGTATACGAATAATGAAGGACACTTCGCAATGAAAAAATATTTTTCTATGATACACTATGAAAATAATATACATGTTTTGCCACATGCTTTAATCTTTTCCCATGTAATCTTTTTGGCCAAGATTGTCGCTTGACATCTTGTTGGTCCTCACAAAATTGTGCTCCTGCATCTTTTTATAAACGTGCATACTGTCACGGTGGATATCGAATTGAGTTGCAAGATAAGTGATCGTTCTATATGGACTGTGTTCGAATGAGGTAACGGAACAGAACAACGTTTAATGGAATAAAGATGGCTATTAAAATGAATCTTTAATTCATTCTTGAAATCGAAGTAGTTAATTTAATAGGTTACTTCAAGTAATTTGGTTTCTCAATATTAAGTATTTCATTTGAGTGAGTAAAAATAGCTTCTAGAACAAGATAATTTGCCTTTGGCGAGACCAAGTGATGCGATATTAATTAAGAATTCCGTTACTGGTCAGTGGATAGATTAGTGCCACCTGGGAGTTTGTCCAGCTACTTTGCTTATTGCTACAAGAGAGGTCAAGAAAAGGGAGGACTTCAGTAGAGAGTAAGGTTACAACCAACACCACCTATATCAAAGCCCGGTGTCTACATCACAAAACCGTTCTGACGTCACAGGAGTCGGGCAAGACCTTTGAGAAGGTAAGCTGTTGTGCGTGTAAGTTGTATTTCCGAAGTTTGCTGTGTTTTAAGATAATTTTAACGATAGTCTATTAAGAGAAAACAGTACAAAAAGTCTTTGGGAAATAATAGCTAAAAAAATTTGCCACACGGTGTTGAGGCAAAAGCTACGTCAGGCTACATGGGGGATATCAATCAAGGGAGGCCAAAACGGAGCCACCTGGTTTATGGACGCTTTCCTTTACTAGATATTCGAGGTTTGAGCGCAATTTCATAGCTAAGCTAAAATGAATTGGCAGAATACGTTCACCAAGCTTGGTTTTCTTAGCATTTTATTTTAAATTAAATACGTTAGTTTCCAGCAGAATATCCAAGAAGAATTCTAGTACCGGTACGTCAGTTGAGTTAAAAACATTTTTACGACTTTACGGCTGAAAAAACGTGGAATAAAATTGCAATTTACAATTTAATGAAGTTTTTCTCGTCGTTTCGGTCACTACTGTCACATTGCTGCGCCATCTTTAGACATGTAGGTATGGATATTGGATTTGAGGTTACATTAAGGCTATTAAAAGTAAAAAAAAGAAATTGGATGATTTTTTAATTGCTTTTTGCTATGGATGTGTGTTCACTGCACTTGTCTCATTACGCTATTTACTCTGCCATCTTTTGGTATTTAGCGAGATCATCTCTGTCCGTGTTTAATACTTCTTTTAATACTTCGAAGTTCGAACTCAAAAGACTTTATTCAAATTTTGCAGAAGGCGAAACATAGGTACCGAGCGAGGTGGGTGAGCATTAACGTTTTGGTCTCACATTTGCGAGTTTGCGTTTTCAAATCTCCCTCCGGTCATTCAGATTTGGGTTATTCGAGGTTTCCCCAAATCACGTCAGGCGAATGCAGGGATGGTTCCTTTATGATGTCCGAATTCCTTTCAGTTACTTTCCCCCAGTCTTTTCTGCCTCTAATTACTTCAACGTCGATGAGGCTTAAAGCCAGAAGCAGCAGCAGCAGAAACATTGGTAATCTTCGTATTTTATGTCAGGTCAAGGCTGTCATTACCATCAACCCCAAAAACCGGTATCATTCTAGACGCATGACCATACCCAAAACATATGGACATACACTACTACAGCAATAATAATAAAGATGGGTGGTAGTGTTGAAAAAGTTACTACTACTATCCTCGGTTTGCCATTGTCGTCCAGCGTAAAGGCCTTTTGTCACGTTCGGTATACTGTTGTGGCTGCGTTCCAAATCGAATAAGATATTTGTATTTAACACTCAGAACGTCGCTAATTCTATTCAGCTTGATACTTTCTTTTTTTATTACTTTTATACCTTCATGACGCAAATAATTTTTCCATCAAAATTTCCTATGTATATATGGGATCATCAGCCATATAGGTCATAATTAGAACATGGTCTATTTCTGTTTTGCAAAAGAAATAATATAATGCAAGACGTATCGCGATATTCTAGTAATTCATAGGTGGAACTGCTACGTGGCCTCTTTGTCACCAAATAGATTTGTTTATTACTTTTTAGACAAATACACATGACAATGAAAAAAACTGGAACTATGTATTATTTAATAAATATGTTTAAAACCCTTTGACTTCAAGTGGTAGCGTGGCCGAGCGGTCTAAGGCGCTGGTTTAAGGCACCAGTCTCTTCGGAGGCGTGGGTTCGAATCCCACCGCTGCCAAGATTTTTACATTTTCATTCTGCAATGCAAAGCTGGTAATGTTCACAGAGAGTTTTTTTTTTTTTAGAATTCGTGTAATATGCTTTTGAAAATAGGTCATGAAGTCTAAAACATTTTATTATTTTAGTTGATTCCTTTTTTTCTTTCCCAAGCATGAAGCAGCTTATGAATTCATGAAGTGTTTTATTGTATATATATATATATATATACAATTAAATTGCGATGGAGCGTACTCACCGGAGACAAATTCACTGCACACCCATCTTCCCCCTTTCCTGCGCCTACCTACATTTGCCCTCTGCTAATTTTAGCTTTAAATTCTTTCAACGTTTTTGGTAAATTATTCATCATTTCTTTTGGTCAGCTTACAGACAACTTAGTTGAAATGAATTGTGACAATACAAAAACAGTGTGAATCTAATTTTATTTACTTATTTTTGTTACATAAATATGAGTATGTAAACATATGAAAATACATTTCTCCTCATTTTTTTTTTTTTTTTTAAATATGTCACTAGCTAACCTTGTACACCTCCAATCTTACTAGCCTACATTCACATCAGTTTCTATGTAACAGTCATGTGATTATCACACTCACTGATTAAAGATCTTAACATCTTAGATCATGTTTTTCTACACTTCCTGTCATGGAAAATGATAGCTTCCTTCTTTGATGTTGCTGACAGGGCCGGCGTTAAGGGGGGGGGGGGGGTAAGCGGGTCAAAAGTACCTGGGCCCGCCGGCTGATGGGGGGCCCCGATAACCGATTGTAGGGGCCTCAGGCCATGAAGTCAAGAATCCACCCATTGTCGCCCCGCCAGTTTGTAGAGCTAAAAAAAAAAAGGTCCCCCATTTTACCCCGGGCCCGAAATTCCTAGCGCCAGCCCTGGTTGCTGAGAATTCTTTTCTTCCTATATAAGTAACTGCTAATCATCTCAGAATATTTCTTTTATAATGGTCTAAATGTTTAAACAGTAAATTTCATACCAAAATCAGAAAATGACTAAGGAAAAAACATCAACCATCTACCTCATAACAAATTTCAGAGTCAGTTGTGATCATGACTTATGTCTGGCCCTCCACTATGAGCTGTGTTAAAATCTGCTCCTAGTTCATTAGGCATATATTATAACATGTGCTATGATTTCTTAGGTTCTTAGTTGCATATGACACAAATACTTCCATCCCTGTTTTGCACTCAGTTAACAAAGTTCTCATGAACTAGATGTATAGGTAGATAAAATAACAATAATGAGCAGGAAAATTCTTTAAGGCAATAAAACTAGGCAAGGGTAGAGAAATACGACCCTACACTTACCACAGATAAAGATGGCTGGGAATGATGGTATTTGTCTTTTTTATGTTCATCATTCCCAGCCGCATTCATCTGTGGTAAGTGCTGGATCATTTTTCTCTATCCTCCGTTAGTTTTAAATAGATAGATACAATAATAACAATGGGCAGGAAAAAGCTTTAAGGTGATAAAACTCAAACTAAGGAAGGATAGGGAAATATTACCTAACACTTACCACAGATGAAGGCAGCTGCGAATGATGAACATAAATGAGACAAACACAAGAAATGCAATATTTATTATTATTTATTAATTTTTAATTGTGATTTAGCTAATGCTCCAGTGTAAATTCCCCTAGTCATCTAATTACCCCTTTATATATATATTTTTCAATTTTTTAAAATATAATTGGAATGTTAAATTCCTCTCGCATTTACTTTTCTGATTTACAAATTTCAATTTTTAATTCCTTAAGTGTTTTTGGTAAATTATTCATCACTTTACTTGGTAATTTGTTCCAATCTCTGACACCCGTACCTACAAAAGAAAATTTTCCCACTACCTTATGCATGAAATCTAGTGCAAGCTTGTGGTCAGTGTCGCCTTTCCCCTTCCATGCACTATTCTTAATTCTTTGACCAATATCCCTCCAAGCCTCATCACCAACATATGCCCTGTACATTCCCAGCACTCTCTTTACCCTCCTCCTTTCCTCCAATGAGTCCCAATCCAGCTCCTTTATCATATAAGTTACTGACTGGGTCTTGCGATAATTTCTACAAACAAATCTAGCTGCTCTTCTTTGCACACCTTCCTACTCCTGTCCAAAATGTGGGTCCCAAACTACACCACCATATTCAACCAATGGTCTGACAAAAGTCTTGTAACCTAACTCCCTAACTTCTCTGGTACATCCTCTCATCACACTCTCCAGTAAATGAAAGCTTTTGTAACCTTTTCCTACCACCTGCTCAATGTACCCTTATTCTTGCCAGGAGTGAGACACCAGGCAGGGAAAAGAGACGAACACAAGAAGCACAATATTTCAGCAGTTAGAATTACTCTGCCAGGAGTGAGACACCCTGCCGAGTGTCTCACTCTTAGCAGAATAAGGCTAACCGCTAAAATATTGTGTTTCTTGTGTTCTTCTCTTTTATTTTAATCATTTCCAGCTGCCTTCATCTGTGGTAAGTGTTGGGTAGTATTTCACTATCCTTCTTTATTTAGATAGACAGATATATTCACTTTGATCCCTCGTGAGAACAATCTCAGAGATGTGGATCAGTACATTCACTTATTAAAAAAATCAATTTTATTACCACCAAATGATAAATGATTAGTTACTTGAAATCCCATTTGTATAGAAATTTCTACCGTAATCTGCAAATAAATATTTTTGTATTTTAGTTACTATACACAAGTCCAATTTCCAGGTACGTAATTGGTGTATTTGTAAACAGTTTCAACACCAAGAAAAACCATATACCATTTTAGTAATTATTAACAATTTAGTCACTTTATGCTTCCATACACCAAATATTTAGCATTTTCTGCCATTCATATTTAGTATTTTCTCAGTTGTTCTTAGTTATCAAATTCGAATATGAAAATTCTTTCACAGAGTAAAATGGGTTTAGAAGCAATAAATCTTTCAGTTTGGATTTAAAGTAGTCATGCCATAGTAGATAAATATTCCTCTATAAAAATGTTTTTAATAACTATGTTTTTGGATTCTAGTTGGGAAATTTACAGCTTGATAGAGATTGAATAATCTAAGCCTAGAAGATATTCTGTCTGGTAACATTCTATAGCAAAACTTATGTTGAAGTCACCAAAGAGGATAATTTCCTTTTTAGTTAGTGATAAATTAAGGATAACCATTCCAAGTTTATTACAAAATATATTAAAGTTTCTAGTTGGTACTCTATTAATTGTTAGCAGCATAAAATAGTTGCTATCCAATTCTATATGTATTGTAAAACATTCAAATTGTTGTATACAGTATAAACTCAAATCTAAAGATTTTGTCTCACTGTTTTCTCTTACATATATTGCTGCTCTACCATTCTCATCTCTGATCTACGTTACAACAACAAGAAGCTAGCCTGTATCCATTGAACGGGAGGAGACATATTTCAGAATGTATCAGATGATGCTCTGTCAGATGTAAGATGTGAGATGTAAGATCTTTACAATGATTTTTGTTTCTTTCTATAGATATTATTAACTCATCAAGCTTGAGATACTCTTATTCTTCTGTTTGAACAGAGCTGTTGTAGACTAACATTCATTATTTTTTACGTTAATATAATTATTTACAGTACTTAAAAACCCTTCCTACTCTTGACTTTTGGCTTAAAAAAGACTGAGTTCTGCCATAAATTACTACTGGGATGGAGTGCACATCCAACTGTCCTCTTCTGATGTTACTGGCAATCAGTTGCGTCAGCTTCTGCTTGCTCCGAACATTCAGCTGGAGTCCATGGGAGGTATGATTTCTCTGCATAATACAACAAACATCTATTATAGCAATGTGTGTTCGGTGAGCCTGACACAACACATGCTTCTGATCTGCTTGTGAATGTTGCAAATGGCCATGGCATCCAGGGTTGATCATAATGTTTAAAAATGTCAACAAAACCAATGTTGGTGTGTGAGGTGTTTTTTAGCAATGCTGTCAATATCTTTTTCTACACCGTAATTGCTGTTTCTGGACAAACAATTCCCAGAACCCCCAAACTATAACTATTTGATCTTCTTTATTTCCCCAGGTTTGAAATTTCATCCACAACATTACCAAGTTGTGCATTAGGCATAAATTTCCTGCACACCTCAACATCAGAGCCCAAACTTGACTGTAACATTGCACTTAATTCTCTGCATTGGCTACTTTCAAGCAATAATATCATGTTGGATTTCTTTTTACAACTATTTCACAATGAGTTCTTGTTTACAGCTTTGTTGCAATTAAACTGCCGTGATGCGGTATCTGATACATCCATCAATAGAAAGCATGTCCTGTTGTTTTCTTCCAGTTTTGTCTCCAGCCCTCTGTAATTCTTTGACATTTAATGCCTTTCAAAACAATCAGTTATCTAACTGATTCAGCCAATGTGGATTTGATACAATAGATCCTACATTATCATCCTGTTAATGTTTTGCATAGCATACTGTAAGTAGAATGGCATGTGTCACAGTGTTCAGTTTTATGGTCAGGTGTCTGGGGCTGAGTTAAGTGTAGGAATTGTAAACAGTGATAACAGTATAGTTTAAATGTTAAATCACTGGAAATATATAAAATAAAATACATGGATGTGATTAGTTATGGCTCACCAAATGTTTCCACATCATCTATTGTTGGGAAAGGAACTGTGACATGTATCAGTGTACTTAGAAGTTAGGCAGAATATTCTTGTTGCTGAGCATTATCTTGATAGGAAATAGAAGGCATTAGGTTTGATTTTAGTGATTCATATTTCTTGGAATTAACAAAGCTAGTTATTATCTCAGTTATCTGGGTGGAGTTGCGGTGATTTGTTAAAACCTAACATTTCGACTATCATCAGAGGACTGCCTCTGATGAAGGCCACGGCACGATGGTCGAAACGTTAGGTTTTAACAAATCGACGCAGCTCCACCCAGAGAACTGAGATAATACTTATGATGACCACGGAAGTTTGCACAATTATTTAAAGCTAGATATCATATACTTTGGTTTAGTGATTTGAGACATGTGAGAACTGAATTACTAATGGCCGGAAAGTAATCGGGATGCTAAATTCACTTCTATGGAGTAAGAGTGTTATGAATAGAACAAAAAGAATTATATTCAAATCATTATTTGAAAGTATAGTAATATATGGATCAGAAACAAATCAAGAAGCTGAAAGCATTACAAATGGATTTCTGGAGAAGATCAGCAAGAATATGAAGAAAAGAAAAAGTAAGGAATACCGAAATAATAAGGCTAATGGAAGTGAAAGAAGAAATGTATAATGCTATAGAACAAAAAGACTGGAATGGTATGGCCATGTAAGAAGGATGGAAGACACTAGGATACCAAAACTGGTACAAGAATGGGAAGTTAAAGGAAGGAGGAAAAGAGGACGGCTCGTGTTTACCTGGCTCCAAAGTGTAGCCTACAAATAGCAATGAGAAGACTTGGTGCAGAAGAGGAAGATATACACGATCGAAATATCTGGTGGAATATTTTGAGAAGATGAAGTCAAGATCTATGTTCCGAATTCTTTATTGTTGTGTTGGAGGAAAACCTCTGTAGTGAGGAAAATCTCTCTTAATAATAAAAAGAACTGAGTGAGGAATATAGCCTTTTAATTGCTGAATAGAAGGGGCTGTGATATGTTGTATTTAGTATGGAAGAATGGTTTATTGATGGTTCTGAGAGGCAGGGTGGGATATGAAGGCTCACTCCATGTTGTGGGATTACTGGGTGAATGGTTATACTTCACAACAGTAAACCACATTGTGTGGTAAGGAATATCTTATTTAAAAGGGCCAGAGCCGATGGTGTGATGATATTTATGTAAGTTAGTGGGTTTGTTTTTCCCTGCTCACTTACAGCATAACACTCTGGGAAACTCTTCAAAAGCACACATGGTATTTCAATCACAAAAATGTACCCTACGAAGGTTCTGTAGAGTAAACCTCACGGACATCTTGCAGAAATCCGTTAAGAAATCTAGATGTACTTAGAATGGCAACACAGTATATATACTCCTTACTATCATACTATCATGTGTAGTGGAAAATTCTGGCACTTCAATCTTGTTACTGACTTCTTCAATTTAAAATGTGTTTCATGTAAAGAAACTGTTATTAACGGCATCTGGCTGTGTTTATTTATGCATGTATGTGTTCATACTGCTCATCTAGACAAACTAGAAGTGATAAATCTAGTGTGCGAATGTGCACAAACCACATGTAATAACCTTGAACAGAAATGGGAAAATATAATGCCGGAATAAATGGAAATGTATTACATCATGTAGAAAAAGAATTAATTGCTGCTCATAAATATGTGGTTAACTTAGAAATAGTGCTTAAACAAATTAGCTTTGAGAATGTATACAAAAATATTGATCAAAGTGATGTGTATATCAACCCTAAGAAGTATTGTAGTGCTATAAATAACTGTGAAAATATTACACTTTCAATGAGAAACCGATTTGAGATACTGTAAAAACAACTTCCAACTTTATAATTTATCATCATAATGTGCAATCCTTTAAAAATAAGAAAAATGAAATTGAATTACTTCTCTGATCACAGCTTAAAGATGTAGCAGTTGTATGTTTTACAGAACACAGGCTTAATACTACACAACTACATCTAACAAACTTAACTTTGGCTACAAATTTTTGCATAAGTGAATCCATATAGAGAGGAATTTGTATATTTTTTAAAAAATGACATTGATTTTAAGGAAATAAACTCACTACAAAAATATTCTATAGAAAGCACTTTGAAATGTTAGATTTATCTGTCCCAAAAAATAAATTATACTAATTTGTGTATATAGATCTCCAGATGGGGACAGTAGTGTATTCCTTAACATGTTCTAGAAAACACGAAAAAGTTTAGCATTAGTACTTGTTAATAAAACTGTAATTATATGTTGTGATTTTAACACAGATTTTCTAAGGATTTAAAATTCTGAAATGATACTTTGAGCCTTGTGTCCTCCTTCAATCTTAATATGATTAGAGACAAGGAATGGGAAGAACCCACCCATGCCTTCTGAGGGATCCACCCGTCCATTTGCCTGCAGTGATTCCGTGAGACTATGGATAACGAAAATCTGGATGGACGGACCAGGAGTTGAAACCAGCCCGTGCGCTAACCATTCATGCACCAGACTAGTACTACGCTGAGACGCTTTAATGACCGGTTGATCTGGTGCGCAGTCGACTTCCGGCGCCACTGAGTGGAGCGCTCCGTCCAACTTGCCGCGAGTAGCGCAGTAGCAGGTATCACACCGCCGCGATGAGTCGCGAATGGTCGCTGAGCGACCGCTTCGGAGGCGGCGCGGGGGTAACTGTGTCGAGGAGTTCCTCCAACGTCCTCGGCCGTCCGGAGGCGGTGGTGGCCGTGTACTGCAGTGGAGCGGAAACAACTGGCGGGCCCACACGTGAGTACAACACATCCAGTCAGCCGCAAATGGAAGGCCGACGAGTCTTGCAGAGATCTGTGCTCGTAAATGCACGAGATTTCAGACTGTCCGCTTGGCTCGGAGCGCCTCTTGAAAATGTATATGAAGAACACTGTAGCAAACGAAAGCGATTTACTATACTTCATTCGTCGTTATTAGGATTGTGTAAGGCAATTTATCTCGTTGACGTCGGTTCGGTTCAAGGTACTTTTGGGAAAGTCTTGAAAGGACTCCGCAAATTCAGACAATCAAAATGTCTGGTTAAATTTAATAACTGCCATCTCGACTAAGGTTCTGTCTTAACAGTTTTTTTTAAAAAAAAAAAAAAAAAGGTTGAACGCCAGAATTAATAACCAAATTATAAGATTTAAACAACTATAAGCAAACACATAATCGACGTTGCTATCATTAAAGCTGAATTTATCGAAGCCATGGCCAGTACGAGTGGTAGCCTGTGTACCAATTACCGATTATTTAATGCTGGTGCACCATGCTATGCTGAGGCGCAAATTAAAGAGAAACTATGGGAGTAGTTTAAATCGCGAACACGCCTTTACTAAGTCGGCGCTCATGAAAGCAGCTTATTTATTACTAATAATAACTGAATTCCTCGTGCCATTTTGGTCCAGCTGCCTTTCAACCAACTCACTATCTCTGCTAATATTACTGCTACAAAAAAAACGATGCGGACACAGCTTAACACATTAAATGCATCGAAAGTACACACTATATCATTTTTCTTGGGCGCGCTGAAAAATTCTATCATTCTTATCTTGCACAATCCTACATCAATGTCATTCCAGGAAACAGTACGCAATACTGACGAGCCAGTATTGCGTTACTGTTTCTTAGGATGACATTGATGCAGGATTGTGCAAGACAAGAGTGATAGAATTTTTCAGAGGCGGCCAAGAATAATGATAAAGTGTGTGCATTTCGAGTTGTAGCAACATTTTCTATATCAGGATACTAGCGTAGCATAAATTACCATTTACATCTTCAGTATGAACTGCAACTAGATTAAAACACGCGCATCGACGCAATGACTGTATCGCGATGTAAATTTCATCCGAAACTATGTTATGGATTAGTGGCTAAAAATGTGACTAGATCATTCGGTGTGAAAACGAAAGAATTTGATCGATTCTGATAGCACATTCTCTAAAGTCTAAACGGAACCCGTTAGTTACATACATTAAAATATTTCTGCCAGTGCTAAATTTCTTCTTTGAGAATGGATTGGTTCTTCCAAACGACCAAGCTGGTGTCCGGTAAACTGGAAACAAATAAAATATGCAATGGTTTCTATACTCAATGTGTTTAATTCACTTAATTCAATTTCAAGACCATTAAGTAATAAACCGATTCATTTATCGCGCAGTTATATGAATGTTTATCAACAGCTTCACTTTAGCTGTTATTGGCAATATTCTGCTGGAGCTTCTTTGTCTTCAGTTAAACTATTCAAGGTAAGTGGCATAATATGCAGATCACATAAAAGAGTTACACAATTACTGCTGCATGATATAATACTTCTACGCCACCCACATCTCGTAGCGGAAGAAAATTTATAAACAGGATATTATCCTTAAGAGAAAGGCAGTAGTAGAGCTTAGTCACAGGAATAAATTAATACAGAATTAGCAAGAAATTAGACAAATAAATACGATTTAAATTACCGCAAAACACGCATTAGTCGGACATGGAAAAAAGTTCAGGAAATAGTGTATTTCGTCGAAATACAATTTGCTAACATTAAATATTATCACCTCTGATGACTATATAGCAGCTATAAATTTCGTCTGATTGTCGCTCAAATTAATTTTTGTGACCTCAGCTGTATTTTAAATATTTAGAGGATTATGTGTAGTTATTTTTTTCTTCGAGCTGCGAAACTACTTGCGATTCATGTAAAATATGTGTGAAGCGTTGAATTACCTTAATTTTGTTGTTTATAAATAATAGTTTTTATCTGTTATTATTGAATTGTCGAGTTTTTAACTAATATTATTGGAGTATAGAATTTTCTTGAGACACGGAGATTTAAGATGCGTTCGGTGTCTTGAGATTTGTCGAGGAATTTTGGAAAATTACTATAATTCTGTTTAGATAATTGTGAATATTAGTCCCGGAACTCAGTTGGGTTTCTGGGAGATAGTAGAAGGAAAATGTCTCATTCATTACTAGTGATCACTCTAGTGAAGTATTATAATCATGTTACCCAATGCTATTTCACCAGTGGTTCGTGATGGACGATAGTGGAATTAGAATTAGTAATTTACATTTGTGTTCGATGCAATCTGTGATACTGAGTTCAAGTACGGTAGTTAATACCAGTACATAAATAATCATAGGCAAACAAATAAATACAAAGGTTTTGCCATCTTTCGTTTAAATCGTTCGACAAAAATAAAAAAAAATAAACATTCTGGCTGCTTTCGAAAACATTTTCTGTCAGTCTCACTTACTTTAAAATATGAGGTCAGTAATCTATGTTTAAAATATTATCGATGCTGATCTTACGGCACATTTGAATGAAATGGGTAAAGGCTTGAATTTTGAGATTAGGGTATTAATAGATCTACTTATATACACATGTGAGAATTGAAGAGAAATATGAACCATTTTGTTAAGGGGGGAATGGAGGGAACACCAAAACTATGTAATAGTCCGGAATCAATGCATAAAGCTTCATAAAAATTAATCTAAATGGATTACTTCTTACCAAGCATTTGAATCAATGTGACGAATTTCATCCTCCGAAAAAGTAGAAACAGTCTGTATAGGCGAGATCTATGCCCAGTAACGCATAATGCAGATTATGCCGTGGCTGAGTACTGGTATTTTTTCTTATTAAATTTAAAAAAAAATACAATAAAAAATATTTTTTTTATTTATAATCAAATGCCATTCCTCTAACAATCTTAAACAAGGCTAGATTGATGTTACGCTCTCCAAGAGATTACAATTACAGATTGGTTTATCGATGACATTTACCGCATCTACTTTTCATTTCGTCTTAAGAGGATGCTTATTCTACATTAATTCCTAAGTGCTTTTTTTTAATTTATTCCGGAGCGGATATTTTTATGCCGAAACTTCAACGATCTGTTAACAGTAATTAATTATTCAAAGTCGTTGTTCTGTTATCAGTAAACTGTACATCACAGCAGCAAACAGCGCTGCTGTATGAAATATCTGCTCTTCACAGTTGAATAGGTCTTCCAAAGAGCTCATTTGTAAACAGATGTCTGTCACACACGCACTCTCTCTCTCCTGCCATTCGACGACGTGCAATTTTCCCGCCGGCCCTACCGCTATTCAAGTTTGGTCTTCTTTCTTTCGGTATTTATGTATCTGATATTTGCATCGACGTGACCATGGAAGAATTATCTATAACACAGGGACTGATCAAGCCAAATTGCTCTTCTTAGTAAGAGAAGTACTTCTTCTGTAACCTCCTCTTTCGAAGTGTTTTTAAATTCTTCAGATAGATAATTGTTTTGTATAGGACTTTATTTAATATGTTTGTTATTCTTAATTTACGTTAAAAATAGTTTTTATTAAAAAAAAAACTTTGTTGTTAGACAGATTAGACCACACAAAATCAACTCGAATAATGGTTACAAGAATCGATTCTGCACTTTGTAGCTAAATAAAATATGCAAAACTTACGAAGTCAGTCAGTTAATCGGCTGAACAATCATGCTAACGTTGCAA
>JARYHS010011408.1:153661226-153697399 GCA_031002005.1 Vandiemenella viatica
GAGTCTAAAGCCGATAGAATATTGGATCAAAGAAGCCTACACCTGTAGTACCAAATGGAATCGTTCTGATACTCAAAAGTAAACGAATTTCCAAGCGAAAGCGGCAACACAACGAATCTGCGAGATGAATCAAGAGCATTAGACGCCACACAGCTGTTTTCCAAAGATATAAAAGTTGTATTTGACAGAATTTTAACAGAAATAGGAATAAAACTAAATGAAAACTTTGCCTTCCTTGCTGGTTACACGTTAGTAAATATGTCACAGAAGATCTCCAATAATATGGAGCCGTTCTAGCAAGCAGATACTCCAAGGGCTTAAACGGAATTGATTTCTGCCAGGAACTTGCCTTGTTTAAACAAGAAAGTCAATTTTTTAATTGGAATCGATGAAACAACTAGTCTATTCCAATTGTTGCAACACATGTGTAAAAATGACTTACAAGAAGTCTTTCCTAATTTTTGTATAGCTATGAGAATATACTGTACGTTACCAACGACGTCCGCAAGCTGCGAGCGGAGTTTTAGTAAACTAAAAATCATAAAAATCTTCCTGCGATCAACAATGAGCCAGACACGTCTTTCCAGCCGCGCGATCTTATCAATCGAAAATAGAACAGCTTATCAGACGAATTTTGATGGAGTTATAGACTCTTTCGCGGAATTGAAAGCTCGACGAGTGAAGTTGTAAGAACATTTAGCGCAAATTTTGCTAGGGCCTAAGGACTGCAATTGTGAGTACAGTCTGGCTCGTGCGTTATGTATTCTGATTGTGTGTATTATATAATGCAAGCAATAAAAAACTATTATGTCTTTTGTATTTTATCACGTTAGTTTAATAGTACCCAACTGAGTGTGGTGATTTCTTTAGGAGGAGGGGGGGGGCGCCAGCGTGAAAGCTTTTGCCCCGGTCCGAAAAAATCCTAGATCCGCCACTGAGTGGGCTCTTGTTAGGGGTTCAAACTACATGCCTTCTGAGCCGCCATCATGGATTTTAAGATGTTGCTTCCGGTCTAGACTTTGAATATGTGACGTGAAATTTTCTTAGGGGTTTGGGGTCTGCCTGGCTTCTACGCTTCAAACTTGTAATCTTTTGAAATGAATATCCGATGCCTATCAACTGTAATTGTGAATTTTCTTGTGGTTTTTAATAACAGAATATAGTGATGGTGAAACTTAAAAAGTGATTTTATTTCAATAGTTCGGAACTGAACCCTTTTCTCTCCAGAAGGAAAACTTTGTGGAGTGGCGACCAAAAATATTTTACAGTTGATTTTATTTCCAAGGTACCCTCACGGTCTAAGATATTTGAATAGTTGGAACTTTGTTGGAATTTTTGACGGATTTAAGTTGAGATGCCAGTTGCTAGTTAAGGAGATAAAGGATTACTTCTACCCCTGGTATGGCCTTGTCCCTTACAGAGTACTTTATTCACTTTATGTGAACAATGTTTACTAATTAATTTTTTGTGATATGTTTAATTCAATTAGATTTAAATTTTTAATATTCTGCCTGCGGTCCACAGGTTGAGAAACACTGCACTTGATGCTGATTTCCCCAGGTCCCACCGTGGACAGCAGACCGCCTCCGGAGGCTGGTTTCGGCGACGGCGCGCTTAAGACACTGTGCAACCGGTGCCCGCGCATGCGCAGTCTCGACCTGTGGGGGATGTCCAGGCTGACAGACGCTGGTCTGCAGGAGCTGGCCGCCTGCCAACAGCTGACCGCCTTCAGGATGGCACAGTGCGACCAGGTCACCAGCATCGGGTCGCTCCACAAGTGCACAGCGCTCACCAGGCTCACTATCGACAAGTGAGCATCCTCACACACACGTATTAGTTACGGAATGATCTTTGAAATGGTTTCATGAAAATTCTAACAGCTATTTCCGTCAGTTCCCGTATAGCAGATGGTTATCTCACAAATTTGCTGGCAGAAATAAGAAAAAATTTCCTTCACATAATCTTTATGACTATCATATAAAAGCTTGCAACCCAGCAAACCTCTAAAGTTTGGATTTTCATTTTTATTCTACAGTTTGCGGAAGCTTTTATCAAAGCTTTCAGTTTCCATTCTACAGCCTTCGTCAGAGATACTATTTATGTTGATTTAGCAACGAGTGCCAACTATCTCAGAATAACAAACGAATGCTGTAGAATGGTAGCCGAAAGCTTAGATTGTTAAATAAATAATACGGCATTCCCACAAAATCCAGTTCTTATTAGCAAAAGACGGCCGCGGAAGCTTGACGATCCGGTATTCACGGGAGCAAGACACGTATATTTACTTACAGAGGCATGTATGTGATAATAATTGTTAATGCACTGCGTCATCGTCGTATGTCTGCAGGTGTCCCCGCCTCAAACCGGAAGCTCTCTCAGATCTTTGCCGGTTGACCAACCTACAGTGCTTGGAGCTGTTTGAATGCGATGTGTCACAGTTGCCGTTCGCTAATCTCGCCGACCATCTGCCAGACCTCAACAGCCTCACTCTCATCGCTTGCTCCGGCTTCACCGCCGACCAACTGGAGCGTCTTAGCAGCGAAGACGTTGACGTCACCGTTTGTTATGGAGAGGAGCAGTAACCAGCGAGTGTCGAATCACTTATTACACAACGATGGTACGAGTCATCAGTTGATAGCTGTTAACTACCTACGGTAACACTAATTGACTGGTATAAAGCAAAACTTTACCTTCGATCAGTTAGCTGTAAGATATGACACAGCTTACTACCTTACTGGAACTGTATAGTCTTATTGGCGGACCTTATCCATTACTGTACATACACGCTAAGTTTATCCCCGAGGATTAATAGGCATCAGTCAATACTTGGAGAATTCGTCGCGATTACCCTTAGTCTTGTTGGTCAATTATTTATTTATTTAGTTGTAGTATGTTATTTAGTTGTAGTTAAGGGGCTTCAAAACTCTTCACTGGCTCAGCTTTCTGTAAATGGTTTGTACACTGATTTCCTAGACACATAATGAGAAAATAGAAAACCATTCCTCAGCTGAGCCATGCCATTTTGGTAGCTTTTTTGCTATTTTCGCCAAGCTTCATCATCAATGCCTTCGAAATACCACAGCAGGGCCCGCTCTAGTGGTTTTGCAACCCGACAAATAGGGAAATTGCCGCCCCTTAAGATTATGTAGAGTTATATATTTTATTAAAAAAAATAATTAATTTTTAATCGAATAAAATATTAATTTTAGTTTTAATAAAATCGTATATTCATAAATAAAGTTATTGAATTTTGATCTAGCTTCACAAAATAGAGAAATTAATTATGAAATATCTGTACATAGCTACAAATTAACCATATTTTTTTTACATTTTTAAATCCTATTACAGATGGATATTATCACACAAACAATGTAAATGCCATTATTTTGAAAATAAAACGAGATTACATCAAATACGCTAAAATCCCAAAAACTTTTTTTCTTTCTTTCAGTTTGCGAATTTTGTATTACATCTTTAAATTTACTTCATCAGCAATTTCATATTCAATTACCATTAAATTATCAATTTCTTGGTTTTCGTAAATGCTTAGCAAGGCGGTCGTATACATCTCCGAAAATGAAATTTTAATGCCTCTATTCTACTCTCCCAACTAGTGTCCCTCCATGTTTTCAAATTTGAACCCTGAATATGCTTTAAAAGTATTTCCCATCGAAAAGTAGATGCCGAAATGAATAAAAATATATTTTTTTGACCATATTGAAGAAATTAGCGGCTTCCAAGGACGCTTTTGCGATTAATAACAAGATTGAGAGTATGGCTACTACACGAAACATTGAATGCTCGCGAATTATATTGTTTAATTCTAGATTGCACTCCTGTTTTATTGCCCCTCATATTGGACCCTTTGTCAGTCACCTGGCCTCTGATATCCTGCAAATTTAAACCCAAGTCATTAAGATCTCCAACTATAGTATCAGACATTTGTTTTCCTGTGGATCTTTCGACTGGTAAGAAGCCTTAAAGCTTTCATTAATTTTAATTTCAACATTAGGATTAAATTTATTGATTGAAACATATCTGATTACAAGAGTAATTTGCTGTCTCTTACTAAAGTCAGGAGTACAGTTTAAAATTATGGAAAATATTTGAATTGTTTTTTATTTCATTAATAACATGAGACTTTACACTTTGATGCAGCAGATCTACTATCACGGTTTGCATATTTTTCCCAAGATATTGAGCTTTAGTCTCTACTTTTTAAAGCACTCCATATTGGGATCGTATTCAGACAGTAACTCAACTGTTTTTAAGAAATTACCGTTATTATGCTCAAACAACTTGTCGCTTGTACCTTGAAAAACCAGACAACTTTTACCAAGCATTTTGGTAATTGGAACGATTCTTAGAAGCAACTCATTCCAATGATTTATTTCGGCATTAATAACTTTTTGAGTGGCAGCATCTGCAGTTTTACAACAACTTGATCTTTCGTTTATTTATAGCCATGACTTTTGTATGCCTGAATATGATTTTTTCGAAATTTCATGCTCTCTTAAAATTTCGTCGAGATGCTTCCAATTTTTAAAACCCTCCTTTGAGAGAGAACTAACTAAACGATCGAAAATTTTGCAACAGAAGCAGTAAATGCAGTTTTGTAAAAGATAGTAGCTAATCTCGCAATATTTGCTCTCCGTTGCTTAAATTTCGTGCATAATATTTTGTGCTACAATGTCGACCTGTGTCATTGGAAGAAAATTTGTAATTATGCAATAGTTTAGGTGGACCTTGCCTTAGTAAAAAGCTTCTTACGGCGTCTCGTAAAATTCTTGGCCACAGAGTTTTAGAACGCCTTCTGTGAGTCTCACGTTGGTGTCAGATCCAATTGGTTTAGAAACTTCGTTGATTTGTATGCTATTATTCTCTGACGATTCTGTACTTCTTTTGTATCCTGACCTGATATTGGATTCTAAGATTTGTTTGCTAAACCCTGAATGCAGTATATTTTTTTAACGCGCCAGATTGATTCTGCCTTTCCGCTTCCTTTTCCAACCTTCTTTTTTTGTACTGGTAACCAGATAGTTTTATTTGACCATCAAACATTTTGGAAGAGGCACGCACGTAACTCAAACAATGTACACTATAAAATAATATAAAAAGTAAATATTTATCCTTGTTCTAGATAAGCTAAAACCATATTCTCAGTGGATATAAAAACTATTTATGCACAACACAAGATATATTCCATACCCTGTGAACATAAAGAAAGTCTAATGTTACTACACAGTCAAAGCTTATTCGCGGAGGATACGATCCGTAAATTTGCTGCAAATGCAGAAACCGTGTATACAGAATGGCAATTTCTATAGGCTTAAACAGAATACGTTCCAAGTTAACAAAAAAAAAAAAAAAAAAAAAAAAAATGTTGAGGAGTGATTGTCGCGCAATGCACTTATTAAACCAACTGACAAAGTTATTCACATTCACTAAAATAGTTAATGAATTTCTTTTTGTTGAAACGGTTTAAAAATGCAGCAATTAGAGTATCTGGAAACCGCATTCGTATATATAATAAGCATCATGGGTTATTATATATTAGCAGTTAACATTCGAAATTGAATATAGGCTACTAATTGTATGTGAAGTAACTAATCGGTAATCAGCAGCTGTTAATATTATTTATTTATTAATGATTATAAGTACTGTCCCTCACCCACTAAACTACAGTATTTTCACAAGCGATTAAAGCTAGCGTATGTAATTTAACCCAACCATAACACTTTCAATGCCTATATCTAATTTTTACAACAAATCTGTGAGGCTCGGATTACGAGAAGAAATTATTAAGCAAAATATTTCACTTCGATTTCCAATAACTAAGATCCATATTGATTTGGTTCATCAATTCAATAAAATAAATACTCAGCATCTCCCGTCAAGCACTATGGATTCCGTTTTTTAGAGCCTAAAACACTCCTTTTCGCCGTGTCTAGTAACTTGTGGGAAGTATAATGTCGGAATCAGCGCAGGTAGCAAAGGTCAAGTGTAACCCTACCGCGCTTCTGTTGTGCGCTTTTGTCATTGTGCGCTTATGTCGTATATCCAACTAAATAACAGTTTAAACATAGATGTACTTACCTTTAGAAATTATAAAATCCTGAAGTAAATTTTATGAACTTCCACTTATCACTAATAACGTAATAGTAAGAGTAATGCTGTTGTGTAATGAAACCACTTTAATAATTAGCAATAATAAGCAAGTTGAAACAACAAAAGTCGAAACAGCGTTCTACTCGCGTGCTAAGGCCCAATTGACAAAGAAGAGACGTGGCGCGGACGCGGCGCATTTTGAAGTTGCTCCTATAGCGCAATTTACACAGAGGCGGCTGGACAACGGCGCGCCCCTATGAGGTCCGCGCCCCGTCTCTTCGAAGTCTCTAGGGGCGCACCCAAATAGCTAAGAACTGGAAGTTTTTAACGAACGAAAAAATCGGTATGTGGATTTTTTTTTATTATTTGGGTATTTAACACATTAATATCATTAATATTTTTCTCACACTTACAGCCGAAATGGCGCCCCTAAATTTTAGCGCCCCGGGCAAATGCCCGGCTTGCCCCCCCCTAGAGCGGGCCCTGACCACAGTCTTAGGAGCAGGTACTTGCCTATGCCAATATACGCGACAATTAACTACGATGACATCACACTCTTCCAGTCTCATGAATCACGATGCAGACAATCGGCTTACATGGTAAATGTATACCTTATTTCAATAAAGTCGATGCTCTGAATTGCAAGGATGCCAAGAGCCATTTGTCAGCTACCTATAAGTTTAAAATTCGAAACAGGTATTTATCTTAACAATGACGTAGTGACAAATCGACCCCAAGCGTTGTCGCGATGTAGGGTGCGGAAGTTCTTAAGAGACTGAAGATTATCGGTAACAAAGGGCCGACCAATGGACTGCTCGCTGGAAGGGAAATTCATGAAGCGCAGCGCGTAGTTGAAGCCAAATCGTGCGCTTGCCAAAGACTAATCGCCTACATCTTACAAGGGAACCAGTATCTACAATATTATCACATCAGAGTGCCTTGCCAGATCTGAGCTAGCAGCTCGCCAACAAGTCAGTTGCGAAGTGAACAGCGAGTTATTCACACTTTTAAGCTGCTACTGCCGACTAGCTTCCCTTTTACCACGACTCGGCAACAACTATACAAATTTTGCTAAGCAGGAGTATAGTTCTAACAGAATGAGTAAAATTTTTGTGTTACATTTAATGTTTTTCGTCCATAAAAGAGATTTATATCTGCAGACTATTGAATTTATAATAAACTGGAACTTAATGTGTTTAACGACTATTTCATTCGAAGAAGCACTTCCTATCCGTATCCATATCGACCACTCAGGTCACAAGAACCTATTTTATCCCACTTAGGTGAAGAAATTGATGCAAATCAAGAAGGTGTAAGAGATAACATCAGGAAAAGGAGATGTCTTCGCAAGTCTTAATAGACTATAAACCAAAGACCACACACCACCCAATCATCACGACGGACTATCAACAAGTGGAATCTACTCACTCCCACTACTTATCTCATCTCCTATTCCACGAAACGGCCGGTCGTAGAGTCGGACATTCATGACAGTCGGACATATTACGTTCAGGTGCAGCTCATATTACTCTAATATCAAACGAATGAGAAGGCTTGTTGAAAGGGCCATAATCTAATACCCAGGAAGGAGTCTTAAGACAGTTATAACTGCACCACATTTTTTTTTGAAAGATTATTCGCGAGGAACTGGAAAAGCCACAAGTCTCCTGGAACGATTTTGATAAACTATGGAAAATCTAAATGTTGGTGGTGGTCTCCGAAACCTAGACCCAATCGTTACAGCTCATCCAAAGGAGCGTTTTGCACCGTTATTAAATGCCTAATGACTATGAATAAATCTCATTTGATTCAAATTTTACTTTCGTTTCAGAATAGGTAAGAAACAGTTGTAACATCTTTTTCCAAAGAAATTGTTAAAGTAATGTTACTTCATATTTGAGTGTAATTCACAAATTATTTTCAACTTCAATGGAGCAGAAATAAATGCCATGAGCCGATATGGATAGGAAAGATACAATATACCCATCACTCATCAAGTTGAAAGGACGAGGGCAGCCGCAACTCCACAGACATAAAAAACAGACTTTTTTTCAAGAGAATAGAAACATGTGTAAAAGCCCGCGCAATTATTATTTTGTTTGAAGTAATAAACAACAGGTCAAGGGCAACAATGTGAACAAACTCACTGATGAATTGTGTCGAAACAAGTCTGTTTAAAATAAAAATTTCTTATCATTGCTGATCATAATAATTTTATTCGAATTTAACGCCATCAGAATAGTTCGCAAAAGGAAAAAGGTGACTGTTGTAAAGATGACATAATAGGATAGATGTCATAAAAGGATCAAAACGGTAGAGGGCTGTGAACAGCTGTAGGCTGATTTGGACAGGATATCTAGTTGGGTTGGTAAACATGTGATGAAGATAAATGCAAAAAAGAACAGCTTATTAGAAACACACACATAAAAAACTAAAGGTTGATTATGATTATAAATTGGGGAAAGAAGAGAATTGCTGAATAATTTACCAAAAACGTTGAAACAATTTAAAGTTTGAATCTGCAGATGGCAAAAGTGGGTAGGTACAAGAAAGGGGGAAAATGGCTGTTTACGGAAATTGCCGCCGGAGCGTGCGCTCCATCACGATTTAAATAAAAATATGCTCCTGTTTCCTCCTTGACGATCGTAATTCAAATACATCGCCCACGTACGTGTAATTAAAACAGTGTCAGACCATCTGGCCTGAGGAGGAGGCCCCCCCCCCCCCAGAATCCAGAAAGAGAAGGAGCGGGCCCACCAGTAGGCGCGTGAGCCCCCCCTCCACCTCACCCTCCAAGAGACCCTCCCGAAGGCGTGAGGTCCATTGCATTTGCTACCTCTTGCTACATGGCTAATCCGGTACTGCGTCAGACGAAACTGTTATTTCACTGAGTTTAATTGTTATTCCAGTAGATGATTGTTATAAAATGAAGAATGTTAACATTTGTTAGAAACGACAAGATGTTACAAAAAGTAAGTGTAATGAATTCTAAGAAAATACACAGACGGAAAAAAAAATCCCAACACCAAGAAAGACTTGTGTTAGATAAACGAAATTTGGTAGGCGTGTTTATACATCTGAAAGATGACATCGATTCAAATTTCGTGCTTCGCGCATAAGTGTGGCGCTAGTAGCGCTACTCAGAGCTTGCAAATCAGGTTTGCTTTAAATACGCGCTGTAAAGTTTGTGAACGTTATTTACCGCTGAGATTTGACATAGTGAGTTGATGTTAGCCAAGAATGCCTTTAAGAAGACGAAGAAGCCATTATCAACAGCTCACCGAGTTTGAACGAGGTCGTGTAATAGGGCTACGAGAAGGTGGATTTTCTTTTCGCGATATTGCAGAAAGACTTGGCCGGAATGTATCCACTGTGCATGATTGTTGGGTGCAGTGGTCAAGGGATGGTACTGCCTCAAGAAGACCGGGTTCCGGGAGGCCACGTGGCACTACTGAGAGGGAAGACCGCCGTATTCGGCGTACAGCTGTTACGCATCGTACTGCGTCTGCGGCAGAAATTCGAGCTGCAGTTGGTACCACAGTGACACAACGAACTGTTAGAAATCGGTTACTTCAAGGACAGCTCCGAGCCAGGCGCCCTGTAGCGTGCATTCCACTGACTACAAGCCATCGCCGTTTGCGACTCCAGTGGTGTCAAGCCAGAGCTCATTGGAGGACGGAGTGGAGATCTGTTGTGTTTTCTGATGAAAGCAGGTTCTGCCTTGGTGCCAGTGATGGCCGAGTGTTGGTCAGAAGGAGGCCAGGGGAACGCCTGCAACCAAACTGTCTGCGGCCTAGACACACTGGACCTACACCTGGAGTCATGGTCTGGGGAGCAATTTCCTATGACAGCAGGAGCACTCTTGTGGTTATACCAAACACACTGACTGCAAATTTGTACGTCAGTCTGGTAATTCAACCTGTAGTGCTGCCATTCATGAACAGCATTCAAGGGGGAGTTTTTCAACAGGATAACGCTCGCCCTCATACCGCTGTTGTCTCGCAACGTGCTCTACAGAGTGTCGACATGTTACCTTGGCCTGCGAGATCACCAGATCTGTCTCCAATTGAACACGTATGGGATATCATTGGACGACAACTCCAGCATCATCCACAGCCAGCACTGACCGTCCCAGTATTGACAGCACAAGTACAACAAGCATGGAACTCCATACCACAAAGTGACATTCGAAACCTGTATGACACAATGCATTCACGTTTGCAGGCTTGCATTCAAAATTCTGGAGGTTACACCGGCTATTAATTTAACAGTATTTCACATTTGAAATGCATTTTCTTGAGCTTAAATTAACCTGTGATCTTGAAAATTTAATCAATTAAACATGTTAACTTGACAAATGCATTGTCCAAATTTCATTACTCTACAATAATTTTTTCTTGGTGTTGGGATTTTTTTTTCCGTCTGTGTAGTAACTTTGTTGCTACGAGAGTTGCAGAATTAAATATGTATGTAGTTATAGAACTGAGATTTTTGAAGCTAATACATAATTTTTACGCATTTTTGCAGTTACAAAAGCATCCAACAACCGAAAGAAGCCTATTGTTGTTATTGCTAAACTGAAACGTCAGTCGAAAATATTACGCTACTGAAAGGACTTTTCCCAAATCACTCCAGGCAAATGCCGGGATGTTTCCTTAAAAAGGCCATGGCCGAATTCCTTCCCATTCCTTGCCCCCATCCTTTCCCGTCTCTGTTGAGAGACGTAAAGCAGTTAAAAAAAAAAAATCAAAGGACTTTCCCTTGACTGTTGTACCTGAAATATGGCAGAGAACAAGGGCGTATCCAGGATCAGAACTAGAGGGGGGCAGGATTTGAACTTGGGGGGGGCAACTCATTTTGGTTTCGAGGAAGTGGGGTGGGGGACTGAAACATGACATTACAAAACCTATTCAGGAAACTATTTTTATCATTGATTAATATAGTAACCCAACTACTTAATCTAAGGACCTACTATGTAGTTAATTAAGATCGTAAGTCACTTAGTTTTTTATGTAAACATTAATTGTCTCGGATTTTCAATTTCAATAATTTTGTTTGTCAATATCTCATGGTGTTCTTTCACGAAATTTCGATGCACACTCATCAGACATAATCCAGTCAATCTTTCTCTCCCATAGTGCTCCTGAACTAGTTCTTCACTCGTCGAAGCGTACTGAAGGCAACTTAATTTTTCTTCTAGGGGGGAGGGGGGCAGCAGCCCCCTTCTGCCCCTCGCTGGATACGCCCATGGCAGAGAGTAAAAAGAACTGCATAAAAGATACCGCGTGGCTCGATTGGTTGGAATATGAACTTTTTTCTGGGATCTCTAAGTGGAAATACGCCTTTATCTAGTAAAACGGTTTCTAAGATGACTATTCCTCACTGAACCAGCAGCAAAAATTGATGGGGGAAATAGGTAAAATTATAAAAAGGCACAGATTTCAAATTTGAAGATATATTTCAGAGAACGATTCAGCAAATGGAAGGAAGGCACAAGTACAGTAGAGTCAAGGAGGGAAGAGTACAAGGAGATAATAAGAAAGGGGATAGAAAAATTTATTCCAAAGCAGAAAATAAAGAGAAGTAGAGAACCTGTGTACTATAATAGGGAAGTGAGGAAGTTAAAGAGGTTGGTACGAAGAGAACATAACAGAGTTAAGAGACAGCAGGGTAGTAGGGAATATTTAAAACAACTAAACAAGGACTTAATAACAGCAAAGAAAGCGGCTAAAGGTGGGTTCATGAAGAGTATTGTCAGTGCAGGAGAACCATGACTGATGCATCTAGAAATTTCTATGGCTATATCAGGAAACTGAGCGGAAGGGAGGGTGTAGAGACACTTATAGATAAGGATGGAGAAAAAGTTACTGAGGATTTGAAAAAAAGCAGAGATTTTAAGTGAGAGCATTAGGGACAATGAATCAGAAACGGGAGGGTCTAATTCGGAGAACGAGCTTAACAATACAATTAGAAATGAAGATACTAAAAAATTTGAAATTCATCCTAAGGAAATCATGAAGGAAATAAGCAAGCTGAAAAAACGTTAAGGGCTGGTGTGGATAATATTACTACAGATATCTTAAAGACAGCCGGATGTGACATTGTACCTTATCTTGAAACATTATTTAAATTGAGTCTCGATACTTGCTGCTTACCACGGGACTGGAAAAGTGCGATAGTAGTACCGGTACATAAAGGAGGGGTGAGAAATAGAGTCGAAAATTACAAGCCAACCAGTTTGACTTCAGTGGTAGGTAAATTAATGGAAATATTGATATGCAACCACATCAGAAATGTATGTGAGCAACGTAAGTGGTTTTCAAGTAGGCAACATGGTTTCAGGCAAGGATATTCATGTGAATCTCAGTTGGTGGGATATATGCAAGATATTTCAGATGAAATGGACAAGGGAGGCCAAATTGACAGTGTTGCACTAGATCTTTCAAAGGCATTTGACAGAGTGTGCCATAAAATGGTAGTAAATAAGGTAAAAACGATTGGAATGGAATGAGAAAGTGATTTGCTGGGTAGAAGAATTTTTAAAAGGTAGAAAACAGAAAGTTAGGGCAGGAAATGCGTTATCAAAGGAAGTGGAAGTAAAGATGGGAGTGCCGCAGGGACCATTGCTATTCATCATTTTGATGAATAACTGTGCTGATTGCTTACTATCTGAAATTAGATTGTTTGCAGATTATATAATTCTATATAAAAGGATCAAAACAGTAGAGGACTGTAAACAGTTGCAGGGTGATCTTAACAGGATATCTAGTTGGGTTGGTAAACATGGGATGAAGATAAATGCAAAGAAGAGTCAGATTATTAGGTACACAAATAGAAAACAAAAGGTTAATAATGAATATAAGGAGGGGAAAGAATTGCTTGCTGAAGACTTGAAATGTAAATATCTTGGCATTACATTTGATAACAAGCTTAATTGGGCAGGACCCATTGGACAGGTGGTAGGAAAAGGTTTCAAAATTCTGCACTTACTGGGGAGAGTGATGACGGGATGCACGAGAGAAGTAAAGGAATTGGGTTACAAAACTTTGATCAGACCATTGCTAGTGTAGTATGGGACCCATATTTTGCGTATCAAATACAGGACTTAGAGAGGGAGCAAAAAAGGGCTGCTAGATTTGGTTCTGGAAATTATTGCAGAATGCAATCGGTGACACATATGATAAAGGAGCTGGAATGGGATTCATTGCAAGACAAGAGGAGGATGAGGAAGGTCATGGGAGTGTACAGGGCGTATACTGGCGATGAGGCGTGGAAAGATATATATAGGTATGAAAAGTAGTCCATGGAAAGGAAAAGATGACCATGACCACAAGCTAGCACTCGATTTCAGGCATAAGGGTGTGGGAAGATTTTCTTTTTTAGGTAAGGGTGTCAGGAATTGGAATGAGTTACCAAGAGAAATGATGAATAACTTAACGATAACGCCTAAAAGAATTTAGAGTTAAAATTTGTAGAGGGCGAATGTCGATGGGTGCAGGATAGGGGGATGTTGGGTGTGTAGGGAAATTGACACCGGAGCATGTGCTCCATTGCAATTACATTACATTAAATTCCTTGACTAGAGAAAACTGCTGGATTCTTAATCTTCATTGCTCTGTCAAGATAAGTACTGTGTTGGTTAGTGTGTAAAAGAGTTATAGGTTATTATTTTAACACATAAACTAGTTAAGCTCAGAATTGCAATAAATTACTAATCCTGTAGAGGCAAATGACAGATCTGTTTCACGAAAGGTTCGGTTCGAAGCTGAAAAACAGAAAGCAATACACAAAAACACCGAAGGGTATACGAATAATGAAGGACACTTCGCAATGGAAAAATATTTTTCGCTGATACACCATGAAAAGAATATATACGTTTTGCCACATGCTTTAATCTTTTCCCATGTAATATTTTTGGCCAAGATTGTCGCTTGACATCTTGTTGGTCCTCACAAAATTGTGCTCCTGCATCTTTTTATAAACGTGCGATACTGTCACGGTGGATATCGAATTATGTTGCAAGATAAGTGATCGTTCTATATGGACTGTGTTCGAATGAGGTAATGGAATAAAGATGGCTATTAAAATGTATCTTTAATTCATTCTTGAAATCGAAGTAGTTAATTTAATAGGTTACTTCAAGTAATATGGTTTCTCAATATTAAGTATTTCATTTGAGTGAGTAAAAATAGCTTCTAGAACAAGATAATTTGCCTTTGGCGAGACCAAGTGATGCGATATTAATTAAGAATTCCGTTACTGGTCAGTGGATAGATTAGTGCCACCTGGGAGTTTGTCCAGCTACTTTGCTTATTGCTACAAGAGAGGTCAAGAAAAGGGAGGACTTCAGTAGAGAGTAAGGTTACAACCAACACCACCTGTATCAAAGCCCGGTGTCTACATCACAAAACCGTTCTGACGTCAGGAGTCGGGCAAGACCTTTGAGAAGGTAAGCTGTTGTGCGTGTAAGTTGTATTTCCGAAGTTTGCTGTGTTTTAAGATAATTTTAACGATAGTCTATTAAGAGAAAACAGTACAAAAAGTCTTTGGGAAATAATAGCTAAAAAAATTTGCCACACGGTGTTGAGGCAAAAGCTACGTCAGGCTACATGGGGGATATCAATCAAGGGAGGCCAAAACGGAGCCACCTGGTTTATGGACGCTTTCCTTTACTAGATATTCGAGGTTTGAGCGCAATTTCATAGCTAAGCTAAAATGAATTGGCAGAATACGTTCACCAAGCTTGGTTTTCTTAGCATTTTATTTTAAATTAAATACGTTAGTTTCCAGCAGAATATCCAAGAAGAATTCTAGTACGTCAGTTGAGTTAAAAACATTTTTACGACTTTACGGCTGAAAAAACGTGGAATAAAATTGCAATTTACAATTTAATGAAGTTTTTCTCGTCGTTTCGGTCACTACTGTCACATTGCTGCGCCATCTTTAGACATGTAGGTATGGATATTGGATTTGAGGTTACATCATACTTGATATTAAGGCTATTAAAAGTAAAAAAAAAGAAATTGGATGATTTTTTAATTGCTTTTTATTTGCTTTTTGCTATGGATGTGTGTTCACTGCACTTGTCTCATTACGCTATTTACTCTGCCATCTTTTGGTATTTAGCGAGATCATCTCTGTCCGTGTTTAATACTTCTTTTAATACTTCGAAGTTCGAACTCAAAAGACTTTATTCAAATTTTGCAGAAGGCGAAACATAGGTACCGAGCGTGGTGGGTGAGCGTTAACGTTTTGGTCTCACATTTGCGAGTTTGCGGGTTCAAATCTCCCTCCGGTCATTCAGATTTGGGTTATTCGAGGTTTCCCCAAATCACGTCAGGCGAATGCAGGGATGGTTCCTTTATGAGGTCATGTCCGAATTCCTTTCAGTTACTTTCCCCCAGACTTTTCCGCCTCTAATTACTTCAACGTCGATGAGGCTTAAAGCCAGAAGCAGCAGCAGCAGAAACATTGGTAATCTTCGTATTTTATGTCAGGTCAAGGCTGTCATTACCATCAACCCCAAAAACCGGTATCATTCTAGACGCATGACCATACCCAAAACACCGTCATGGTAATAATAAAGATGGGTGGTAGTGTTGAAAAAGTTACTACTACTATCCTCGGTTTGCCATTGTCGTCCAGCGTAAAGGCCTTTTGTCACGTTCGGTATACTGTTGTGGCTGCGTTCCAAATCGAATAAGATATTTGTATTTAACACTCAGAACGTCGCTAATTCTATTCAGCTTGATACTTTCTTTTTTTTTTACTTTTATACCTTCATGACGCAAATAATTTTTCCATCAAAATTTCCTATGTATATATGGGATCATCAGCCATATAGGTCATAATTAGAACATGGTCTATTTCTGTTTTGCAAAAGAAATAATATAATGCAAGACGTATCGCGATATTCTAGTAATTCATAGGTGGAACTGCTACGTGGCCTCTTTGTCACCAAATAGATTTGTTTATTACTTTTTAGATAAATACACATGACAATGAAAAAAACTGGAACTATGTATTATTTAATAAATATATTTAAAACCCAACTTTAAGCGGTAGCGTGGCCGAGCGGTCTAAGGCGCTGGTTTAAGGCACCAGTCTCTTCGGAGGCGTGGGTTCGAATCCCACCGCTGCCAAGGTTTTTACATTTTCATTCTGCAATGCAAAGCTGGTAATGTTCACAGAGAGTTTTTTTTTTTAGAATTCGTGTAATATGCTTTTGAAAATAGGTCATGAAGTCTAAAACATTTTATTATTTTAGTTGATTCCTTTTTTTCTTTCCCAAGCATAAAGCAGCTTATGAATTCATGAAGTGTTTTATTGTGTATATATATATATATATATATATATATATATATATATACAATTAAATTGCGATGGAGCGTACTCACCGGAGACAAATTCACTGCACACCCATCTTCCCCCTTTCCTGCGCCTACCTACATTTGCCCTCTGCTAATTTTAGCTTTAAATTCTTTCAACGTTTTTGGTAAATTATTCATCATTTCTTTTCGTCAGCTTACAGACAACTTAGTTGAAATGAATTGTGACAATACAAAAACAGTGTGAATCTAATTTTATTTACTTATTTTTGTTACATAAATATGAGTATGTAAACATATGAAAATACATTTCTCCTCATTTTTTTTTTTTTTAAATATGTCACTAGCTAACCTTGTACACCTCCAATCTTACTAGCCTACATTCACATCAGTTTCTATGTAACAGTTATGTGATTATCACACTCACTGATTAAAGATCTTAACATCTTAGATCATGTTTTTCTACACTTCCTGTCATGGAAAATGATAGCTTCCTTCTTTGATGTTGCTGACAGGGCCGGCGTTAAGGGGGGGGGGGGGGGTAAGCGGGTCAAAAGTACCTGGGCCCGCCGGCTGATGGGGGCCCCGATAACCGATTGTAGGGGCCTCAGGCCATGAAGTCAAGAATCCACCCATTGTCGCCCGGCCAGTTTGTAGAGCTAAAAAAAAAAAAAGGTCCCCCATTTTACCCCGGGCCCGAAATTCCTAGCGCCAGCCCTGGTTGCTGAGAATTCTTTTCTTCCTATATAAGTAACTGCTAATCATCTCAGAATATTTCTTTTATAATGGTCTAAATGTTTAAACAGTAAATTTCATACCAAAATCAGAAAATGACTAAGGAAAAAATTGTAGTTTAAAAAACTAAAATCACGCTTTCGTAGTAATGTGAACTAAAAGGTTAAAAATAATATTTAAATATAAACATTTTGTTTAACAGTGATAGGACGTCCCACAATTCAGGATAAATTAATTTTTTTGAATAAGCTTAAAGAATAAAGTCACTGATTACAAAATTAACTTTAATGTAAAAAAGCATGGGGTGCTATTTCAGTTGTCTTATATTTTTTGTCGTTGGCTGTTTGTAAAGACAGAGTCATTGTCAAAAGTTATGTAGAGCGCACCCCACGCTTTTTTAACATTAAAGTTAATTTTGTAATCAGTGACTTTATACTTTAAGCTTATTCAAAAAAATTAATTTATCCTGAATTGTGGGACGTCCTATCACTGTTAAACAAAATGTTTATATTTAAATATTATTTTTAACCTTTTAGTTCACATTACTACGAAAGCGTGATTTTAGTTTTTTAAACTACAATTTTATTTTTAACTTTTTAGTTCAGATAGTTTAAAAAGTATGTTTCTTACTGTTGGCTTTTCTTCGCCAATCTCTCTTTTTCTTTGAGTTGTAGTTTCATTATTAATTATTATTCCCACGAGTAAAATACAATTAAATGGTCAACTCAACAAGAGATCCAATAGCACGGTAAACGAGGAAGGCTACTTTTCTATAATAGTACGAAGTAATATTTCGAATACTTACTATTCAACATCACGTTAAGCGACTTCAGACAGAGAAACCTTTCTGGATAGGAGACAGCAGAAGACGATCGTCTACAGCAACCAAGGCTCGTAAATCACACCCGGGAAACTGGAGAACGATGATGATGATGATGGCTATATTGGGTGGGAAATCTCCGAAGGGTGTGGCCGCCAAATGACGAAGATTTCTCGAATCGCACCTGTGCACTAATGTCGCGGCTGCATTTGCCTAACTCAGTAATCCCATCAAGTATAGGATACACTGACAACGTGGTGAGAGTGAAATTATTGAATTTTTATCGGTTCTTAATAAGTGTGCAAAATTTAAAACGATTCGGACGTCAGGAAGCGGGTAAACACTGAAATGAAAGATTCCATTACATGGCAACCATTTTTCTATTGTTACCGTCAGAGTAACGAGAATAGCAGGACGTTGCTAAGAGACTACTGTATTGTCAACGGTTCTTAAAACGTGTGCAAAATTTTTATGTTTTTACTGTCAACGTAATCAGAATATCAAGACATAGCTATGAAATTATTGTATTGTAATCAGTTATCAATACATGAGCAAAATTTCAAACAACTCGGACATCTGGAATTGGGTTAAAATTATATTGCAAAATTCCACGACATTCAACCATTTTTCTGTTGTTACTGTCAAAGTAATGAGCATAGCAGGATATAGCTATGAAATTATTGTATTGTCACCGGTTCTTAATATGTGTGCCAAATTTCAAACAGCTCGGACATCGGGAAGTGGGTCAAAATGGAGTTGTAAAATTCCGTTACATTCATACATACATACATACATACATACATACAAGTCAAGCTAATATAAAGCGTGTAAAAAACATCAACCATCTACCTCATAACAAATTTCAGAGTCAGTTGTGATCATGACTTATGTCTGGCCCTCCACTATGAGCTGTGTTAAAATCTGCTCCTAGTTCATTAGGATATATTATAACATGTGCTATGATTTCTTAGGTTCTTAGTTGCATATGACACAAATACTTCCATCCCTGTTTTGCACTCAGTTAACAAAGTTCTCATGAACTAGATGTATAGGTAGATACAGGGGCGGCCCTAGGGCGGTGCGAGCGGTGCGACCGCACCGGGCGCCGTCATATGGGGGGGGGGGGGCGCTGAAAATGCAGCGAGAGATCGTCTGCGCAAAAAATCAAAAATAAATTCTTTAATAACCCAGCTTGCTGTTCATATATTATTAACACACATCATCCAGAAGAGTTTTTAAGAGTAAGAGTTTCAACTTAATACTTAGTCGTATGTTATCATAGAACAGAGTCAATTCGAGTTGCTATTCGAGACAGTTCGAGTTACTCGATTCATTAAAATCGTAACTCGTTCCAAAGTTAGCACCCCTCGGTGCCTCCCGCACATGTTTGCTGCCTTTTTGGCTGTAGTTTCGAAGTTTATATATGCGGGTACATGTGCATGGGGCGAGATTCAATCTATTTATCTCTTTCTACCATATTAGATCCTCGATGATTACAATTAACATTGGTATCGTAAATATTAACAAAGCTTATCTGTCTTTTACAGACAAGACATGTCACTAATCCAAAAAAATAAAAAAACCTGTATGGCCCACAGTGCTTAAAAAGAAAACAAAACCAAGACGAAACTGAGAAGACTTCAAAACTGTTAGGAAACTTTTATTTAGAAGTCATCTGAATCGTCGTGACCAGAGCTAGTTCAACACGAGACGGAAGAAAACTTTTAATGGAAGTTGTTCAGACGAGTCTCATGATAAAGAGCAGCATGTGCAAGAAGATTTATCTATGGCTGGAACGTCGTCTGCTGTTCAAAAGATTACAAATGGGTATACAAGACACACCACCACAGTCGCCTTTTCAAAGTACAAATTATGACGATATCTAAAAATTGTCGCTGACTGACTCTGCTGGCAGAGATGAAATAATTATTCGAGCAACGAAAAAATCCAAGAAAAAAATCATGGACGTCATTTTTCAAATACGTGATTTCAAAGAGCAACACCAAATGGAGAAAATTATAAAAGTAAATAGCTTGTTTATTCTAAATCTGCAGATAAAGTATATTGCTTATATGTTGTTTATTCAATAGAAGGTCTCATTTTTATTTGGGAAAAGAAGGATTCGATGACTGGAGTTACTAATCAGAGTGTCTCAAAACTCACGAAACTTCCTCAAATCACAATCATCACTTGGCTAGGAGGGTTGATTCCATTAAATAATTTCAAGTTACTAGACAAGCATTTGCAAATACAGACTGAAGACGAAAAATCACACTGGGTTGCTATCCTCTAATGAATGACGTCTTGTTCAGAGGACGCTTTGGATCTGAAATACTAAATACTTCTAATGATGGTAACTTCCTGGGTATATTACAACTGCTAGGAAAATATGATGGAGCATTTCCGCCGTATTGCTAATAACGAGACTAATGTCTTATTATATTGGCAAATGTATTCAAAACGAATGAAGTTCGTAATAAAATTTTGACTATGGTTGGGTCATCTACTTGTAAATATTTTTCCATCATACTGATTTGAACTCCTGATGTAAGTCACGTCGAAAAATTATCTTTGACATTGATTTTGTTGACGCTAGTGAAGACGAAGTCTAAGTGCGCAAGTATTTCGCTGTGCTTACTTTTTTTTTTTTAAGGTCATTAGAGGCAGGATGGGGACAAGGAACGGGAAGGAATTCGGCCATGGCGTTTTTGAAGGAAGCATCCCGGCATTCGCCTGGAGTGATTTGGGGAAGCCGTGGAAAACCCAAATTTGGATGCCCATACGGGTATTCGAACCCGCGTCCTCCCGAAGGCGAGGCCAGAAGCTGTGCTTACAATTCGAAAAGTGACTCTTCAGGAACTGGGAGCTGGACTCACTGCCCTGTTTATTATTGATACTTTGCAATAGTTCGATTCGGATATGAACGATTGTCGAAGCCAAAGATATGATAATGGATCCAATATGGTAAGAGGAAGCTAAATTCTGAACCAGTATCTTCGAGCATTTTTTAATCCATGTAACTGTAATTAAATTTGGTAATTGCAAGTGCCGCCAAAACATCAATTAAATCGGTTTCCTTGTCCGGATTTCTTTAAAGAATATTTGTTTCATTCTCTCGATCAACAAAGCGATGGGAAGTGGTATGCAGGCACTTAGAAGGACTATAGACAAAAATTTGCGAAAGAATAGAGTTTCTAGCATCGCTACAGTTCGTTATCACTACTCTTCAGTTCTTGACGCCCTTCTGAAACGAATTATTCATGCCTTGTCACTTAGCCATATCATGGAGCAATTTGAGTTTATAATTACAGTGGTGACTTGGTAAAATACATTGTTTCAAGTAAACATTGTAAACAAAGGCTATGCAGACTGAAAGTGGATTTATGAAATTCTTCACAGTTGCTGAAAAACAGGTCGGAATATGAGAAAGAGTACCGGATCTGATAACAGACAGCTAGAGAAATTGATTCTCAGACTGGAACATTTCCTATTATTAACCCAGTCAGATGCCTAAGAAAGCAAAGATTTTTGAGTATGAGCCATAAATGAGATAGCAACAGATCCAGAAGAATTATTTGCAATGAACGTGTTTTAGCATATGATCGGTACAATGTAGAATGTGTTGATCACTCTATTTGCACAACTTTCCAAGGACATAGCCAGGATTAGCTTCAGAGTGGAGCAAAAACAATGAAAAATACTTGTTTAAAATGGTTTTACCTAGGGAAATAGTACATACATTTAAACTGTATAACCATTAGTCTGCGAGGGTTCTGGCAAAATTATGGTAAAGTTTATTTTTCGGTATTAAAAGTGGAAATTTTGAACTTCACATATTTTCTATTTTTATATATTTTAAAAAATTATTAAAAACTGTGAACTTGACGTGTAAGTAAAGTGAGCATTGTGTTCGGCGCTTTGCTCGAGTGGAATTCATAAAGCTTTCATATACATATTCGTATCCGAATCCCACAGGAACTGCTATTTGGGAAAAAAGTTGGTGACCAATACGTTATTCCAATTTATCCTAAGCAATTCAGTCGTTCGACGTGATACAGTAAAAACATACAATCCAAAAAAAAAAAAAAATTACATTTGGATATAAAAACTGTATGTTATGTTCAGTCTATCTATATGGAAACCTTAATCATGAATAAGCGATTGCTCATTTGGGGCGCCACAGTGGGATCTCGCACCTCCTGAAAAACCTGCTAGGGCCGCCTCTGGGTAGATACAATAACAATAATGAGCAGGAAAATTCTTTAAGGCAATAAAACTAGGCAAGGGTAGAGAAATACGACCCTACACTTACCACAGATAAAGATGGCTGGGAATGATGGTATTTGTCTTTTTTATGTTCATCATTCCCAGCCGCATTCATCTGTGGTAAGTGCTGGATCATTTTTCTCTATCCTCCGTTAGTTTTAAATAGATAGATACAATAATAACAATGGGCAGGAAAAAGCTTTAAGGTGATAAAACTCAAACTAAGGAAGGATAGGGAAATATTACCTAACACTTACCACAGATGAAGGCAGCTGCGAATGATGAACATAAATGAGACAAACACAAGAAATGCAATATTTATTATTATTTATTAATTTTTAATTGTGATTTAGCTAATGCTCCAGTGTAAATTCCCCTAGTCATCTAATTACCCCTTTATATATATATTTTTCAATTTTTTTAAAATATAATTGGAATGTTAAATTCCTCTCGCATTTACTTTTCTGATTTACAAATTTCAATTTTTAATTCCTTAAGTGTTTTTGGTAAATTATTCATCACTTTACTTGGTAATTTGTTCCAATCTCTGACACCCGTACCTACAAAAGAAAATTTTGCCACTACCTTATGCATGAAATCTAGTGCAAGCTTGTGGTCAGTGTCGCCTTTCCCCTTCCATGCACTATTCTTAATTCTTTGACCAATATCCCTCCAAGCCTCATCACCAACATATGCCCTGTACATTCCCAGCACTCTCTTTACCCTCCTCCTTTCCTCCAATGAGTCCCAATCCAGCTCCTTTATCATATAAGTTACTGACTGGGTCTTGCGATAATTTCTACAAACAAATCTAGCTGCTCTTCTTTGCACACCTTCCTACTCCTGTCCAAAATGTGGGTCCCAAACTACACCACCATATTCAACCAATGGTCTGACAAAAGTCTTGTAACCTAACTCCCTAACTTCTCTGGTACATCCTCTCATCACACTCTCCAGTAAATGAAAGCTTTTGTAACCTTTTCCTACCACCTGCTCAATGTACCCTTATTCTTGCCAGGAGTGAGACACCAGGCAGGGAAAAGAGACGAACACAAGAAGCACAATATTTCAGCAGTTAGAATTACTCTGCCAGGAGTGAGACACCCTGCCGAGTGTCTCACTCTTAGCAAGAATAAGGCTAACCGCTAAAATATTGTGTTTCTTGTGTTCTTCTCTTTTATTTTAATCATTTCCAGCTGCCTTCATCTGTGGTAAGTGTTGGGTAGTATTTCACTATCCTTCTTTATTTAGATAGACAGATATATTCACTTTGATCCCTCGTGAGAACAATCTCGGAGATGTGGATCAGTACATTCACTTATTAAAAAAATCAATTTTATTACCACCAAATGATAAATGATTAGTTACTTAAAATCCCATTTGTATAGTAAATTTCTACCGTAATCTGCAAATAAATATTTTTGCATTTTAGTTACTATACACAAGTCCAATTTCCAGGTACGTAATTGGTGTATTTGTAAACAGTTTCAACACCAAGAAAAACCATATACCATTTTAGTAATTATTAACAATTTAGTCACTTTATGCTTCCATACACCAAATATTTAGCATTTTCTGCCATTCATATTTAGTATTTTCTCAGTTGTTCTTAGTTATCAAATTCGAATATGAAAATTCTTTCACAGAGTAAAATGGGTTTAGAAGCAATAAATCTTTCAGTTTGGATTTAAAGTAGTCATGACATAGTAGATAAATATTCCTCTATAAAAATGTTTTAATAACTATGTTTTTGGATTCTAGTTGGGAAATTTACAGCTTGATAGAGATTGAATAATCTAAGCCTAGAAGATATTCTGTCTGGTAACATTCTATAGCAAAACTTATGTTGAAGTCACCAAAGAGGATAATTTCCTTTTTAGTTAGTGATAAATTAAGGATAACCATTCCAAGTTTATTACAAAATATATTAAAGTTTCTAGTTGGTACTCTATTAATTGTTAGCAGCATAAAATAGTTGCTATCCAATTCTATATGTATTGTAAAACATTCAAATTGTTGTATACAGTATAAACTCAAATCTAAAGATTTTGTCTCACTGTTTTCTCTTACATATATTGCTGCTCTACCATTCTCATCTCTGATCTACGTTACAACAACAAGAAGCTAGCCTGTATCCATTGAACGGGAGGAGACATATTTCAGAATGTATCAGATGATGCTCTGTCAGATGTAAGATGTGAGATGTAAGATCTTTACAATGATTTTTGTTTCTTTCTATAGATATTATTAACTCATCAAGCTTGAGATACTCTTATTCTTCTGTTTGAACAGAGCTGTTGTAGACTAACATTCATTATTTTTTACGTTAATATAATTATTTACAGTACTTAAAAACCCTTCCTACTCTTGACTTTTGGCTTAAAAAAGACTGAGTTCTGCCATAAATTACTACTGGGATGGAGTGCACATCCAACTGTCCTCTTCTGATGTTACTGGCAATCAGTTGCGTCAGCTTCTGCTTGCTCCGAACATTCAGCTGGAGTCCATGAGAGGTATGATTTCTCTTCATAATACAACAAACATCTATTATAGCAATGTGTGTTCGGTGAGCCTGACACAACACATGCTTCTGATCTGCTTGTGAATGTTGCAAATGGCCATGGCATCCAGGGTTGATCATAATGTTTAAAAATGTCAACAAAACCAATGTTGGTGTGTGAGGTGTTTTTTAGCAATGCTGTCAATATCTTTTTCTACACCGTAATTGCTGTTTCTGGACAAACAATTCCCAGAACCCCCAAACTATAACTATTTGATCTTCTTTATTTCCCCAGGTTTGAAATTTCATCCACAACATTACCAAGTTGTGCATTAGGCATAAATTTCCTGCACACCTCAACATCAGAGCCCAAACTTGACTGTAACATTGCACTTAATTCTCTGCATTGGCTACTTTCAAGCAATAATATCATGTTGGATTTCTTTTTACAACTATTTCACAATGAGTTCTTGTTTACAGCTTTGTTGCAATTAAACTGCCGTGATGCGGTATCTGATACATCCATCAATAGAAAGCATGTCCTGTTGTTTTCTTCCAGTTTTGTCTCCAGCCCTCTGTAATTCTTTGACATTTAATGCCTTTCAAAACAATCAGTCTATCTAACTGATTCAGCCAATGTGGATTTGTACAATAGATCCTACATTATCATCCTGTTAATGTTTTGCATAGCATACTGTAAGTAGAATGGCATGTGTCACATTGTTCAGTTTTATGGTCAGGTGTCTGGGGCTGAGTTAAGTGTAGGAATTGTAAACAGTGATAACAGTATAGTTTAAATGTTAAATCACTGGAAATATATAAAATAAAATACATGGATGTGATTAGTTATGGCTCACCAAATGTTTCCACATCATCTATTGTTGGGAAAGGAACCGTGACATGTATCAGTGTACTTAGAAGTTAGGCAGAATATTCTTGTTGCTGAGCATTATCTTGATAGGAAATAGAAGGCATTAGGTTTGATTTTAGTGATTCATATTTCTTGGAATTAACAAAGCTAGTTATTATCTCAGTTATCTGGGTGGAGTCGCGGTGATTTGTTAAAACCTAACATTTCGACTACATCAGAGGACTGCCTCTGATGAAGGCCACGGCACGATGGTTGAAACGTTAGGTTTTAACAAATCGACGCAGCTCCACCCAGAGAACTGAGATAATACTTATGATGACCACGGAAGTTTGCACAATTATTTAAAGCTAGATATCATATACTTTGGTTTAGTGATTTGAGACATGTGAGAACTGAATTACTAATGGCCGGAAAGTAATCGGGATGCTAAATTCACTTCTATGGAGTAAGAGTGTTATGAATAGAACAAAAAGAATTATATTCAAATCATTATTTGAAAGTATAGTAATATATGGATCAGAAACAAATCAAGAAGCTGAAAGCATTACAAATGGATTTCTGGAGAAGATCAGCAAGAATATGAAGAAAAGAAAAAGTAAGGAATACCGAAATAATAAGGCTAATGGAAGTGAAAGAAGAAATGTATAAATGCTATAGAACAAAAAGACTGGAATGTATGGCCATGTAAGAAGGATGGAAGACACTAGGATACCAAAACTGGTACAAGAATGGGAAGTTAAAGGAAGGAGGAAAAGAGGACGGCTCGTGTTTACCTGGCTCCAAAGTGTAGCCTACAAATAGCAATGAGAAGACTTGGTGCAGAAGAGGAAGATATACACGATCGAAATATCTGGTGGAATATTTTGAGAAGATGAAGTCAAGATCTATGTTCCGAATTCTTTATTGTTGTGTTGGAGGAAACCTCTGTAGTGAGGAAAATCTCTCTTAATAATAAAAAGAACTGAGTGAGGAATATAGCCTTTTAATTGCTGAATAGAAGGGGCTGTGATATGTTGTATTTAGTATGGAAGAATGGTTTATTGATGGTTCTGAGAGGCAGGGTGGGATATGAAGGCTCACTCCATGTTGTGGGATTACTGGGTGAATGGTTTATACTTCACAACAGTAAACCACATTGTGTGGTAAGGAATATCTTATTTAAAAGGGCCAGAGCCGATGGTGTGATGATATTTATGTAAGTTTAGTGGGTTTGTTTTTCCCTGCTCACTTACAGCATAACACTCTGGGAAACTCTTCAAAAGCACACATGGTATTTCAATCACAAAAATGTACCCTACGAAGGTTCTGTAGAGTAAACCTCACGGACATCTTGCAGAAATCCGTTAAGAAATCTAGATGTACTTAGAATGGCAACACAGTATATATACTCCTTACTATCATACTATCATGTGTAGTGGAAAATTCTGGCACTTCAATCTTGTTACTGACTTCTTCAATTTAAAATGTGTTTCATGTAAAGAAACTGTTATTAACGGCATCTGGCTGTGTTTATTTATGCATGTATGTGTTCATACTGCTCATCTAGACAAACTAGAAGTGATAAATCTAGTGTGCGAATGTGCACAAACCACATGTAATAACCTTGAACAGAAATGGGAAAATATAATGCCGGAATAAATGGAAATGTATTACATCATGTAGAAAAAGAATTAATTGCTGCTCATAAATATGTGGTTAACTTAGAAATAGTGCTTAAACAAATTAGCTTTGAGAATGTATACAAAAATATTGATCAAAGTGATGTGTATATCAACCCTAAGAAGTATTGTAGTGCTATAAATAACTGTGAAAATATTACACTTTCAATGAGAAACCGATTTGAGATACTGTAAAAACAACTTCCAACTTTATAATTTATCATCATAATGTGCAATCCTTTAAAAATAAGAAAAATGAAATTGAATTACTTCTCTGATCACAGCTTAAAGATGTAGCAGTTGTATGTTTTACAGAACACAGGCTTAATACTACACAACTACATCTAACAAACTTAACTTTGGCTACAAATTTTTGCATAAGTGAATCCATATAGAGAGGAATTTGTATATTTTTTAAAAAATGACATTGATTTTAAGGAAATAAACTCACTACAAAAATATTCTATAGAAAAGCACTTTGAAATGTTAGATTTATCTGTCCCAAAAAATAAAATTATACTAATTTGTGTATATAGATCTCCAGATGGGGACAGTAGTGTATTCCTTAACATGTTCTAGAAAACACGAAAAAGTTTAGCATTAGTACTTGTTAATAAAACTGTAATTATATGTTGTGATTTTAACACAGATTTTTCTAAGGATTTAAAATTCTGAAATGATACTTTGAGCCTTGTGTCCTCCTTCAATCTTAATATGATTAGAGACAAGGAATGGGAAGAACCCACCCATGCCTTCTGAGGGATCCACCCGTCCATTTGCCTGCAGTGATTCCGTGAGACTATGGATAACGAAAATCTGGATGGACGGACCAGGAGTTGAAACCAGCCCGTGCGCTAACCATTCATGCACCAGACTAGTACTACGCTGAGACGCTTTAATGACCGGTTGATCTGGTGCGCAGTCGACTTCCGGCGCCACTGAGTGGAGCGCTCCGTCCAACTTGCCGCGAGTAGCGCAGTAGCAGGTATCACACCGCCGCGATGAGTCGCGAATGGTCGCTGAGCGACCGCTTCGGAGGCGGCGCGGGGGTAACTGTGTCGAGGAGTTCCTCCAACGTCCTCGGCCGTCCGGAGGCGGTGGTGGCCGTGTACTGCAGTGGAGCGGAACAACTGGCGGGCCACACGTGAGTACAACACATCCAGTCAGCCGCAAATGGAAGGCCGACGAGTCTTGCAGAGATCTGTGCTCGTAAATGCACGAGATTTCAGACTGTCCGCTTGGCTCGGAGCGCCTCTTGAAAATGTATATGAAGAACACTGTAGCAAACGAAAGCGATTTACTATACTTCATTCGTCGTTATTAGGATTGTGTAAGGCAATTTATCTCGTTGACGTCGGTTCGGTTCAAGGTACTTTTGGGAAAGTCTTGAAAGGACTCCGCAAATTCAGACAATCAAAATGTCTGGTTAAATTTAATAACTGCCATCTCGACTAAGGTTCTGTCTTAACAGTTTTTTTTTTAAAAAAAAGGTTGAACGCCAGAATTAATAACCAAATTATAAGATTTAAACAACTATAAGCAAACACATAATCGACGTTGCTATCATTAAAGCTGAATTTATCGAAGCCATGGCAGTACGAGTGGTAGCCTGTGTACCAATTACCGATTATTTAATGCTGGTGCACCATGCTATGCTGAGGCGCAAATTAAAGAGAAACTATGGGAGTAGTTTAAATCGCGAACACGCCTTTACTAAGTCGGCGCTCATGAAAGCAGCTTATTTATTACTAATAATAACTGAATTCCTCGTGCCATTTTGGTCCAGACTGCCTTTCAACCAACTCACTATCTCTGCTAATATTACTGCTACAAAATAAAACGATGCGGACACAGCTTAACACATTAAATGCATCGAAAGTACACACTATATCATTTTTCTTGGGCGCGCTGAAAAATTCTATCATTCTTATCTTGCACAATCCTACATCAATGTCATTCCAGGAAACAGTACGCAATACTGACGAGCCAGTATTGCGTTACTGTTTCTTAGGATGACATTGATGCAGGATTGTGCAAGACAAGAGTGATAGAATTTTTCAGAGGCGGCCAAGAATAATGATAAAGTGTGTGCATTTCGAGTTGTAGCAACATTTTCTATATCAGGATACTAGCGTAGCATAAATTACCATTTACATCTTCAGTATGAACTGCAACTAGATTAAAACACGCGCATCGACGCAATGACTGTATCGCGATGTAAATTTCATCCGAAACTATGTTATGGATTAGTGGCTAAAAATGTGACTAGATCATTCGGTGTGAAAACGAAAGAATTTGATCGATTCTGATAGCACATTCTCTAAAGTCTAAACGGAACCCGTTAGTTACATACATTAAAATATTTCTGCCAGTGCTAAATTTCTTCTTTGAGAATGGATTGGTTCTTCCAAACGACCAAGCTGGTGTCCGGTAAACTGGAAACAAATAAAATATGCAATGGTTTCTATACTCAATGTGTTTAATTCACTTAATTCAATTTCAAGACCATTAAGTAATAAACCGATTCATTTATCGCGCAGTTATATGAATGTTTATCAACAGCTTCACTTTAGCTGTTATTGGCAATATTCTGCTGGAGCTTCTTTGTCTTCAGTTAAACTATTCAAGGTAAGTGGCATAATATGCAGATCACATAAAAGAGTTACACAATTACTGCTGCATGATATAATACTTCTACGCCACCCACATCTCGTAGCGGAAGAAAATTTATAAACAGGATATTATCCTTAAGAGAAAGGCAGTAGTAGAGCTTAGTCACAGGAATAAATTAATACAGAATTAGCAAGAAATTAGACAAATAAATACGATTTAAATTACCGCAAAACACGCATTAGTCGGACATGGAAAAAAGTTCAGGAAATAGTGTATTTCGTCGAAATACAATTTGCTAACATTAAATATTATCACCTCTGATGACTATATAGCAGCTATAAATTTCGTCTGATTGTCGCTCAAATTAATTTTTGTGACCTCAGCTGTATTTTAAATATTTAGAGGATTATGTGTAGTTATTTTTTTCTTCGAGCTGCGAAACTACTTGCGATTCATGTAAAATATGTGTGAAGCGTTGAATTACCTTAATTTTGTTGTTTATAAATAATAGTTTTTATCTGTTATTATTGAATTGTCGAGTTTTTAACTAATATTATTGGAGTATAGAATTTTCTTGAGACACGGAGATTTAAGATGCGTTCGGTGTCTTGAGATTTGTCGAGGAATTTTGGAAAATTACTATAATTCTGTTTAGATAATTGTGAATATTAGTCCCGGAACTCAGTTGGGTTTCTGGGAGATAGTAGAAGGAAAATGTCTCATTCATTACTAGTGATCACTCTAGTGAAGTATTATAATCATGTTACCCAATGCTATTTCACCAGTGGTTCGTGATGGACGATAGTGGAATTAGAATTAGTAATTTACATTTGTGTTCGATGCAATCTGTGATACTGAGTTCAAGTAGCGAATACCAGTACATAAATAATCATAGGCAAACAAATAAATACAAAGGTTTTGCCATCTTTCGTTTAAATCGTTCGACAAAAATAAAAAAAAATAAACATTCTGGCTGCTTTCGAAAACATTTTCTGTCAGTCTCACTTACTTTAAAATATGAGGTCAGTAATCTATGTTTAAAATATTATCGATGCTGATCTTACGGCACATTTGAATGAAATGGGTAAAGGCTTGAATTTTGAGATTAGGGTATTAATAGATCTACTTATATACACATGTGAGAATTGAAGAGAAATATGAACCATTTTGTTAAGGGGGGAATGGAGGGAACACCAAAACTATGTAATAGTCCGGAATCAATGCATAAAGCTTCATAAAAATTAATCTAAATGGATTACTTCTTACCAAGCATTTGAATCAATGTGACGAATTTCATCCTCCGAAAAAGTAGAAACAGTCTGTATAGGCGAGATCTATGCCCAGTAACGCATAATGCAGATTATGCCGTGGCTGAGTACTGGTATTTTTTCTTATTAAATTTAAAAAAAAATACAATAAAAAATATTTTTTTTATTTATAATCAAATGCCATTCCTCTAACAATCTTAAACAAGGCTAGATTGATGTTACGCTCTCCAAGAGATTACAATTACAGATTGGTTTATCGATGACATTTACCGCATCTACTTTTCATTTCGTCTTAAGAGGATGCTTATTCTACATTAATTCCTAAGTGCTTTTTTTTAATTTATTCCGGAGCGGATATTTTTATGCCGAAACTTCAACGATCTGTTAACAGTAATTAATTATTCAAAGTCGTTGTTCTGTTATCAGTAAACTGTACATCACAGCAGCAAACAGCGCTGCTGTATGAAAGTATCTGCTCTTCACAGTTGAATAGGTCTTCCAAAGAGCTCATTTGTAAACAGATGTCTGTCACACACGCACTCTCTCTCTCCTGCCATTCGACGACGTGCAATTTTCCCGCCGGCCCTACCGCTATTCAAGTTTGGTCTTCTTTCTTTCGGTATTTATGTATCTGATATTTGCATCGACGTGACCATGGAAGAATTATCTATAACACAGGGACTGATCAAGCCAAATTGCTCTTCTTAGTAAGAGAAGTACTTCTTCTGTAACCTCCTCTTTCGAAGTGTTTTTAAATTCTTCAGATAGATAATTGTTTTGTATAGGACTTTATTTAATATGTTTGTTATTCTTAATTTACGTTAAAAATAGTTTTTATTAAAAAAAAAACTTTGTTGTTAGACAGATTAGACCACACAAAATCAACTCGAATAATGGTTACAAGAATCGATTCTGCACTTTGTAGCTAAATAAAATATGCAAAACTTACGAAGTCAGTCAGTTAATCGGCTGAACAATCATGCTAACGTTGCAAGACGTTTCAGCGTCCATGTTTAAACAATAAATGTCACCTGTTTTATGGGTTGTTTCTTACTTGCAACTAAACAAATGCTTTTGAAGGCATACGCGTTTCATCTTCAGTGCCCTAGATAAACATATATATACATATACAATGATGTTATTTGATTTTTGTGCAGTTTTCTGATATTATTAACAACCAGGTACTTACAGTTTTTATATATGCATTAACACGCGCAAGTTCGTGTTTCCATACCAGCTACTATTCTCACACTATCACTACTGTCCAAAGTTTGTGTAAGCTGCATTCTAGCCAATTTCACCGGATGCAGCCAGCCTACACAAACTTTTGACAGTAGTGGTAGTGCAAGAATAGTAGCTGGTATGGTAACACGAACTTGCGCGTGTTAATGCATATATAAAAACTGTAAGTACCTAGTTAATAATATCAGAAAACTGTACAAAAATCAAATAACATCATTGTACAGGTATATATATGTGTATCTAGGGCACTGAAGATGCCTTGAATAAAGGCGAAACGCGTTTGCCTTCAAAAGCATTTGTTTAGTTGCAAGTCGGAAACAACCCATAAAACAGTTATCATAGCAACTAAGGGACCGTGCACAAACTACGTGGCTCGGTCCAGGGGGGGGGGAGGGGTTGGCTGGAAGGCTACGCTAGGCTACGTGGGGGGAGGGGGGGAGGGGGGGAGGTTGCGAGCCAGGTCACGTAGCTTTCCTTTCATAACATTTTTCACAGTTAAAATGAGGAACAGAACACACAACAGCGTGTGGATATTTATTTCCCTCAGTTAATTATCTGCGTATGTAATTTACGATAGTCTGACACGAGAAAACAGTACAAAATGTCTTGTGGAATCAATAGGGAAAAAAAGCTACTTGCTACGTGGGGGGGGGGGGGGTTCACAGGAGGCCAAAATGGAGCTGCGTGGTTTATACACGCTCCCTTAGGACTTGGGCCGAAAATATCATCAACATAATAAATGTCAAGATTTGTTATGACTACAACATTATCTTACAATTAGACGTGTAAGTTATTTATACCAACTTCAAGCAGGGGAACACCCGATTTTGCTACGTTTATGCACATTTTTCATTAATTTTTTTATATTCAACCCCCCTTTCTCCCTATGTTTGAAGTTTTTTTTTTTAATTGATATTTTGGCATTGTTTTCACTTTGTTAACTGTTTTTGCTGATTGCATATGAATTCGCCGTGGGCAGTGGCGGATTCAGGATTTTGGTTTGGGAGGGCCTTGAGCAGATTTTGGTTTACGGGGGGGGGGGGGGACTTGAGTCGGGCGGGGATAGGCTTTATAGTCATGTCGCCCTTAAAAGATCAGTAGAGCTAAAAAAAAAAAAGAAAGACGATGTCGGGGTGGACCTAGTTACTTTTGGGGGGGGGGGGCTTGAGCTCCTTAGTTCTCCTCCCCCGCCTCCCCTGGATCCGCCACTGGCCGTCTGTATTAGTTGACTTTCGTCTTTCCACAATATCGAAGTAATGGAAAGTCATCAGAAATTTTTGAAATGTATGCAAATAAGTTAATCACATAAAACGTTCGGTTAATGTTTCACCTAAATATTACATGTGAAGATCTTAGTTTCCTCTCACAGAAGATGAAGTGAACTCAAGTATTCCTCCGCTAGAACGCAAACAATAAGGATAGAGTCGGTACGAAAAGTAGGTAGCATTCTACTAAGTCTACTGGCACCTTTTTCGCCGTGTTGTTTGACCTCTAAATCTAGCTAATAGTCACAATGTTATATCTTCTCCACACGCAACTGAATAAAGTAAAAGTTTGAGTGTTGCAAAACCACCAGTTAATGATTTTTTTATCATTTAATTTTTAATTGCGATGGAGTGCACACTCCGGTAGCGATTTCCCAAAACATCCACTTTACCCTCTTTCCTGTACCCACCTACTTTTACCCTCTATAGAATTCAACTTTCATTTGTTCAACGTTTTTGGTAAATTATTCATCACTTCTCGTGGTAACTTACTATTCCAATACCGGACCCCTTTACATACGAAAGTAAATCTTCCCACTCCCTTGTGCCTGAAATCGAGTGTCCGCTTGTGGTCTTGATCATCTTTTCCCTTCCTTTCATTACTTTTAATTCTTACGCCAGTATATTTCAACGGATTTCAATTTTTAGAACTAGTATTGTAGAAATTGGCAAAAGTGAAAGTATGGTTTAATTTAATTTCTTTCTGCTAGCTGAATATTATTTATGATGCTAAGAAAACTTTAATAATTTTCATAAGAACGAAGTTTTTCTGGGCGTTGAGAATTGATATAGTCTTCTCGGGAGACTAGCCGAGTAATCAAGCTGTTTTCTGAAACTCCGTCGCCATCTTCTGGTGAAGACGGAGTTTCAGATCCCCGAAATCAGGGCCGGCGTTAGGGGGGGGGGGCTAAGCGGGTCAAATGTACCCGGGCCCACTCGGGTGATCGGGGGTCCGACTACCGGCTGTAGGGGGCCCCCACTCGACAAGTTGTAGAGCTAAAATAAAAAAGGTCGCCCATTTGGTCTGAGGAAGGGCTCTAACTGATGAATTCGTCAAGGGCCCCCAACTGGTTACCCCGGGCCCCAAAATACTAGCGCCGGCCCTGGCCGAAATATCGTGTGAAAACACCTTGATTACTCGGCTAGTCTCCCGAGAAGACTATATCAATCTATTAATTTTCATAATTTTTAGTACTAACAGAGAAAGAATTTAAAATAAAAATATTCATAAATCACAAGAAAATGCTACCACCAGGACATACAATATTATTAATAATATTAATCTCAAGTTTTCAGTCTGATTATATTTTGGTCTTCAGTGTGTATCTTTAACATTTTATTCAGTTTTTGTATGGCAAAAGACAGTTTAACATTTAATAGAATCCGCAATTGAAACAGGTGTTTGATTAAAAACTTCTCATGATATTTCCACGACTCTAAAGAGGCAACATCATTCGTTTATACCATCCATTCGTTTTTTAATCTAGAACAACATTTACGTCATTACATTGCTATCTACAATTTAGTATTGCTTGCTGCATTAAAGGAGACGTTATTTCAGAGGTAGGAAGGACAGTACCTTTCCTCTGTGTTCTATTGTTAAATTTTAGTTACGAACCACGGAACTCCACAGTATTACTTCGCATAAACATTGCCTTTGCCAGAGGTAAAATTTACTTTTGTTTTCTTTTACAACTACATCCAGCCCTCTATCTGATCCATTGGGACAGAATAATAAGAAACCTGACGAAAGCAAATTTAGAAAATTCCTATCAGCTACATTAAGGGCAGAGTGTTACAAACTTTAAATATTGCCCAAATTTATATGACTCAATGGAAGAATGAGTGTTTAAATATAACAGATACCTAACTATATTAATTAATTTTTCTATGGTTGATAGAAAGAGGTCATAATAGTGACGTATACATCCGCTGGAAATAAATAATAGCGAATTTCAAAATCAAAGGAAGCCGGTGCCAAGTAAATATGTGAGAATTGTCGAAAGGCGGGAAATACATATGACACAAAAGCGCACAGCTAGATGACGAGGAGCACAAGATCTGTTAGCAGATAATTGTAAACTGCAGTTGACATTTTTATCTTTTTACTATGCGAGACAGCATGAAAACTTTTTGGAGCTGGTCGTAGAAACTAGATCATCACTGCTCCAGAATCACTAATCCTCCAATTTGTCTTACTGTCGTGCACTATTATTATTATTATTACTAGCTGTTACCCGCGACTTCGTACGCGTGGACTTGGAGTTTCATTGCCAGAATTGGATATAGAAAACTGTTAGTAACGTAAGATTTGTCCCAAACAACACCGAGTCGACATAATATGATGGAAAGCCATCATTATATCATCTTATCGTCTAATCTGTCTCATGAAGAGAATCAATTTACAACATATTTAAAAACAGAAAAGTAAGCGAAGGTGCGGGGATGTGTGTGTGTGTGGGGGGGGGGGGGGGGGGGGGTTAACTGATGGCAGCTTTA